>JAESUZ010002267.1:600000-905495 GCA_017311185.1 Proteles cristata cristata | reverse complement strand
ACTTCAAGCTATATTCAAGACAGTATGGCACTGGCACAAAAACATACATATAGATCAATGGAACAGGATAGAAAACCCATAATGGAGCCACGACTATGGTCAACTAATCTTTGACAGAGCAGGAAAGAATACCCAATGGAAGAAAGCCAGCCTCTTCAACAAATAATGGGGGGAAAACTGGACAGCAACATGCAGAAGAATAAAACTGGACAACTTTCTTATACCAGACACAGAAATAAATTCAAAATGGATAAGAGACCTGAATCTGATATAGGAAACTATAAAAATCCTAGAGAATACAGGCAGAAACCTCTTTGACCTCCTCAGCCGTAGCAACTCCTTAAGAAGCACATCACTGAGACAAGGGAAACAAGAACAAAAATGAATTATGGGGACTTCATCAAGATAAAAAGCTTCTGCACTGCAAAAAAAAAAAAAAATCAATAAAACTAAAAGGCAGCCTAAGGAATGGGAGAAGATATTTGCAAATGACATGTCTGATAAAGCGTTAGTATCCAAAATCTATAAAGAACTTACACAATTCAATACCCAAAAAGCCAAAGAATCAGACAGATTTAAGAGTCACAGTGATGTAACAGTTGAAGTGGCAGGTATAGATGAGATTGAACAACTTAGACAACATAGCAAAAAATGAAAACGCATCTATGATTCAGGAAATCCCTTCTTCATCAAATACTCAAGAGAAACATAGTTTATCAAAATGCAGGTGTAATAAATGTTCATAACAGTACTATTTGTAAACTATCAACAGTAGAAGAAATAAAGTGTGCTATACAGAGACAGTGGCTATCACACAGCAATGAATTTTTAAAGATATACAACTACATGGGACAACATGAATGAATCTCACAGACTGTTAAAAGAATATGGATATAAAAGAGTAGGTATTTTACGATTTTGTTTCTATGATGCTCAAAAATTTGATACTGAAAGTAAAATAACTAGTGGATACTTTGGTGGAGGGCGATAGCTGAAAGGGGACTCAGGGAGGTCTTCTGGATGCCTGGTAAGGTTCTGCCGCTTGATCCGGGTATTCAGGCATGTTCACTTTGTGAAAGTCAATTCTTCTCCAGTCAATAATTTTTGCCAAGACTAGTAAAAGAGGACGGTATTTAGTTTCCTGTAGTCATTATAACAAAATTCCCTTAAAACAACCCTGTTATTTTTTTTTAATATTTATTCATGGAGGGGAGGGGCAGAGAGAGAAGGGGCAGAGGATCCAAAGCGGGCTCTGTGCTGACAACAAAGAGCTTGATGTGGGTGGGGCTTGAGCTCAAGAAGAACCCAATGTGGGGCTTGAACTCAGGTCACATGAGATGATGACCTGAACTAAAGTCAGATACTTTTAACTGACTGAGCCAACCAGGCATCCCTCACAGTTTTTTTTAAGTTTATTTATTTACCTTAAAAGAGACAAAGACAGAGTAGGAGAGGGGTAGAGAGAGAGAGGGAAAGAGAGAGAAAGAGAACCCTTAGCGGGCTCTGTGCTGTCAGTGTGAACTGGATGCTCGAACTCACGGACTGCAAGACCATGAACTGAGCCAAAATCACAAGTCTGAAGCTTAACTGACTGAGCCCGCCAGATGCCCCTCTTTCATAGTTTTAGAGGCTGGATGTCCAAAATCAAAGTGTGACCAGGGCCATGACCATGCTATCTCCAGAAGCTCTAAAGGAGAATCTATTCTTTGCCTCTTCTATAATCAAGCCATTTTTGGCATCCCTTGGCCTGTCACGAGTGTGCCGGTGGTGTCAAACTGCCCTTTGTCTCTCTCAGAGAGAGACATTTGTGATGGCAGTTAGGGCCCATCCCAGGAGTTTGAGATCATCTCCTTATCAAGACCCTTAACTTAATCACATCTGCAAAGACCCTTTTTCCAAACAAGGCAGCATTCACGGGTCCCAGGGTTTTGGCATAGACATTGGAGCACAGGGGTAAGGATCAGTTTTCAGCCTACAACAAGGATTTAGAAGGTGAGTACAGCAGAACTCAAAGCGCTGACTAAGAGGTGAAGGAATGGAGATAATGAACACTGGAAACTCCCCAGAAGAGAAGAGGAAGACGATGAACATTTACTAAGACCCACGGTAGAGATTTTTACATTCAGTAAGAAAACCCAGAGGTCAGACAATACTTTAAAGGGATAGAAAGATCTAAAGGTTTTTAGTTTTAAGGTGCAGTACTTGAACATTAATAGAAAGATGAAGATTTTAAAGGGAGGGGTAGCTAATAAATGGGGACAATTTCTAGATTTTCAGATGAGAAAGACAGGTTTAAATTTAAGGTAGAGGAGAAAAGTCAGCCTTGAAAAAGCAGTCCTCACATATTTTTTAAAATTTATTTTAGAGAAAGAGACTTCACGCAAGCAGGGGAGAGAGGAGAAGGAGAGAAAGAGAGAGAGAGAGAGAGAGAGAGAGAACCTCAAGAAGGCTCCAGGTTCAGGGTGGAGCCTGATGTAGGCCCAATCCCATGGCCCTAGGAACATGACATGAACAGAAATCAAGAGTCGAACAGTCGACCAACTGAGCCACCAAGGCACCCCAATATATCTTTCTTGTTAAACAAATATAAGTAGACCCTACATCATAAATAAAGTGTTATTCTCTTTATAAGTTAAAATAGGGTCCGGTGTATACTTTAAGAATTTATTTTTTAATGTTATGGCAGTAACAGTAGACCTAGTCAATAATCTATAAAGAGTCGGTAATATAAGAAAAGCAGAAGTCAAAATTAACTCTAAAGTTTATTATGTGACAGGGTCATGTTGACATTATATGCAGAAATAGGGTATCAAGTTGCTGTGATGTTAAAAATTTCTTTTATTTATTTATTTATTTATTTATTTAGAGAAAGAGAGAGAGAGAGAAACACAGAGAGAGGGAAAGAGAGAATTCCAAGCAGGCTTTGCACTGTCAGCATGGAGCCCAGCGTGGGGCTCAAACTCACAAACTATGTGATCATGACGTGAGCTGAACTCAAGAAACAGATGTTTAACTGACTGAGCCACTCCTGATGTCACAAATTTCTGAATCGCCATTGAAAACTGTTTCTCTCTGAAATTATTATATTTCCTAAAGGTATTATTCTTGTTTTAAGAGTCCATAATCATAAATTTTGATCTCTATAAACTCATTTCATATAATAAATTTCAGTACTTAAGTAATCAATCTATTTTTATCAGATGCTGAAAAAGCTATTCATAAAATTTTGAACAGCCTATTTTAGAGTTTACTATAGCTTTTATTGTGGTCAAAGTGCATGCCATTTGGTGGGGGGGGTGTCTCTCACATTCAATTTTAATTGAATCAGCAAAGCTGTCTGCATTCATGCCTTAGTGAAGCTCCTGACACACAGCAAAGCTCTTTGTCTTCCACAAGAGTCCTCCCCACCAGTTGGAACCAATAACCAGCCTCATTCAATTGGCACTGGATTAAGTTCTATAAAGTTATAAGAATTGATGTGAGATCATTTTGGGAGAAAATCTGATTGTTCCTCACAGATGGGAATCCTGTTTTATACATTTACGACTCATCTACACAGAGACAGCAGGAAGTGGCCAGCCAGTCCTGGAACATTATCCGATGATGCTCCCTAGCAAAAATGGCCATGGCAATTTCATTCACGTTTGAGGTTGTTCTAATTGAGATTTTCACACTGTGTCTAGGGAAATAGCTGCAACGTATACGCATTATAGCTACAAAAACAATAAAAGTTACTAAAACAGTGTAGCACGGGGATACAATCAATAAAATTCAGCTAATGGACAATTCTACAGGAAAATGACCAGGTTTCCTCAGAGAAACATTAGAGGGAGGAGGAGAACAAAATGGAGAGAGAAATTAGGCAGTAAAGACTTTAGGGACACCGTCATTACCAGGTATATACCTCTTTTGGGCTCTGACTAAACAAACTTTAAAAAATATGACATGCATGAGAAAATTTGACAACTGACAAGATTTTTTAATTTACATATTTTTTAAATGTTTCTTTTTTTTATTTTAAAAGGTGGGGGCACATGTGCAAACAGGGCAGAGGCAGAGAGAGAGAGAGAAAGGGAGAGAATCCCAAATGGGCTCTACACTCAGCCCAGAGATACAGGGCCTGGTGCAGGGCTTGATTCCAGACCCTGGGATCATGACTTGAGCTGAAATCAAAGTCGGATGCCTAACCAGCTGAGTCACCCATGCGCCCCAATAACTGACAAGGTTTTTGATGATATTAAGAAATTACTTTAAATGTGATAAGAGACTGTGGTAGGAGCCCTTATGGTTTAGAGGTTTTAAAAAGTGAAATATTAGTGTACAATGCCACGCAATACATGTATTCTTTATCAAACAGTTTTATTCCTCATGCAATAAGTGACTGAATTGCAAGCAATAATCACTAAACTTGTTCCTACTGCAGGAAGAATACGGGTAGTAAAATGAAAGAAACCCAGCTCACACCCTACTTGTTTGGCAGAAAGTTACTCACCCTGATGAACAGGCCAGTTTGAAAGGTTTTTTTTGTTTTTGGTTTTGGTTTTTTTCCTTCTTGCATTTACAGCTGTCATCTCTTGTATTCATAAACTCAACTGGATCCCAGAAGTGTGAGTGCGTGCCCAGGAGCTCCGCTGTGCTCCAGGATTCTTAAAGTGTCAACAAGTGGAAACCTCTGATGCAGAACTCACCAACATCTCTAAGAGATGTTATGCTTTTCTGTTCTCTGTCAAAGTCATTTGCAACACTTAATAAATAATCCACGTCTACTCAAAATGTGAACTGTTTTTGTTCCAACTTCTACATCTTCTTCAGAGAGTATCTGTAATTCTGTTAACACAGCAGATGTGTAAATATGATTCTGCCAGTAATGACGTCACTCCATGGCCTATATGTTGACAATGCATTTGAATTCAACAATCCTCTTTGGGGGTTTTAAAGCTTCCTTCTTAAGGAAGACCTACTGGAGAGAGTGCGTTAGAATTAAAACTATGTGTTGTTAAAGAATGCTTTTATTGCTGACAGACTTAAGTGGCTGATCTAAGAGTCTGGGTTCTTTCTTTTTTTTCCTCCAATTAAAATTAAATATCAACACTTGTCTTAACTCTCTAGGAAAGTAAAGGTTTGTTTAAATGTGTGGATTAATGTGATCACAAAAATGTCACTTAAAACAAGAGCTATCAGTTATCAGTACACCTCAAAGGCCAGACACACTAAAGTGAAGACTGAGAAAAACATACCCCTTAGAAGCCCTCCAATCGGGGCGGGGGTGGGGCTCAGTCAGTTAAGCATCTGACTTTGGCTCGCTTCAGTCATGAAGGATCATCGGTCATGACCTCACAGTTCATGACTTTGAGCCCCGTATCAGGCTCTAGGTGGAGCCTCCTTTGGATTCTGTGTCTTCCTCTCTCTGCCCCTCCCCCACTCACACTCTGTCTCTCTCCCTCTTTCTCTCTCAAAAATAAATAAGCATTAAAAAATTTATTTTATTTTATTTATTTCTGAGAGAGAGACAGACAGACAGACAGACAGCACGAGCAGGGGAGGGTCGGAGACAGAGGGAGATACAGAATCTGAAACAGGCTCCAGGCTCTGAGCTAGCTGTCAGCACAGAGCCTGATGTGGGGCTTGAACCCATGAACTGTGAGATCATGACCTGAGCCGAAGTCGGACACTCAACCGACTGAGCCACCCAGATGCCCCCCCAAAAAATTTTTTAAGCCCTCCAATGGAGAATGTGGGGATAAGTCTGTTCCACAGACACAGCAATAGACCAGGAGGAACTGACCTGGCCACAGCCCCCTTCAGTGTATTATCCACTCAGTGATGCCCTCCTCCGAGGCTTTCAATAGCCTCTTATCACACCACATGGGAGGCTCTGGTGTCTTAACCTTGTTTCAATCCCATCAGGCACTTCGGAAATGCTTCCTTGGCTCTCACACTTGTTTAACAAGCATCTACTATCTGTTCTGTACAAGGTACTATGAAGGGGTCAAGGAAATCAGCACCCATTGAGGAGCTTATAACCTTCAGGTGTTTGTGAGCTACAGAAGTCCAAGGTCAAATGGGAATTGTATGTAAATGTTCAATGGGGGCACAGAACAAGGAGTGATTAATTCTGATGGAGGGGGTCTCAGAGAAGGCACTGCAGGGGCAACCCCTTCAAAAGAAGCTTTGAGAAATGGTCATCTTTCAGTACACTGACTGGGAAGGATGGGCATTTCTAGCTGCTCATGATTGCATAATATAGGAGTTTCTCTCTGCCAAAACACTACGCCACCACCAATGAATGGACGTGCGCACAATCTCCCTATGAGGGAGGAAAGGCTTATCATTCTGTCTCTTCAGGCTTCCTGCAGGAAGTTTACAAGTAGTGAACTAAATTGCACAATCACTTCTTAGGAACGCTTTTCAGTAAAAACATTTTTCTTACTCAGAAGAGAGATACTTCATTTGGCTTCTGCTTTCACACATTCTAAACTGCATGACTAAATACACTCCCCTTCTCTTAGGTAGCGCTGGGCTGCCCTGTTATCTATCCTCTCTACTCTCTGGTCCCAGGAGTTTTGGCTCCCCTCCCTTTCCTTGGCTCCTCTTGCAAGCCTCCAGCTGAGGATGTGTTGGTCTGTGCACTAGAAGCCAGGAGGTACCTACTAGCTGAACGGGAAAATTCTGGAGAAGAGGCATTTGATGGTAAGGAGACAGCTTTTAATTCACATTGCTGAAGCAGGAGGGACAAAAGGAAAAACTCACCTCCAGGAAAGATGATGAAATACAGGGCATCTGGACAGATACAACACTGAGAACTGATTACTTGGTAGGGACCCCTGACAAAGTGACGGGATCTGAGAGAGGTACAGAAACAAAGGGATGTCGAATTAAATGTGGCCCATCTGTAGTCAGTACTGACCGGGCATTACAGATAGCCGGTGGGTCCTGCCCTCGCGTAGTGTGTGGCTGGCAGGACTCGGGCTGTCCCGGTCACACTTCGGCTGTGCAGCAAGCATTACTGGAGACCCTAGGCCTAAGACCCCTGTTCCCCCAGGCTATTACTGTCAAATAATAGTAATTATTTGCAATTACTATTTACAAATAATAATAGTCCCTGTCACAGAAAGGACTGAACAACAGTGAGCCCTTAAGAAATATTAGCCATCATTAAGAGAATGGGCCATGGATTGGAAGGGACCTTCACACCTTATTCCTACCACAGAGAACAGTCAGTAATTTAGAGATAGGTTTCTATACTTTTCTGGTTTGGTAACCCGGAGATATGAAATCTACACAGTGGGGATCACTCTTCTCAAGAGACTCTTTTGCAGTCTTGACAAAATCGCTAATTGAAGTGATTGAAGAACATCTTCCAGAAAAGCCTTAGACCGTATGGAAACAACCAGTATCTAGAGTTACTCTTTTGAGGTTTGAAGGGGACAGATCAGGGTAAATAACTGCACGCCCCTGAGAAGGTGCTTGAACAGCCAGCTAAGTATGTACCTCGGTTTGCTTCAAACAGTTTCAGGTTATGCCCATTGCCCCACTGTCATGTCTAGCAGAGACCGCTTCACTCCGTCACCCTGAGCAACAGACCGGTCCCTGTTGGCTGTGTTGTCACCTCCCATGGGGCAGTGGCAGCCGGCAGGGGGTAGGGTTGGTAGGGGGGCGGGGGGGGGGGCTGTGGCTGCCAAAGCGCTCAGTGAGAACTGTCCCTATGCTGTTACCACCTCGGGAAGCTGGGCCCTGGGGCTTTCACCAGATGAAGACTTCAAACCACTTTCAAAAGAGGAGCTGCTTTTTCCAAATTTCCCAGGCCAAAGTAATGAGGGAAATTTTACAAACGGCATGAAGCAGAATCAAACAGCATCTGAACTCTAGCCCTTTGCTTCCCCCAGTAAAATGCATTTCATTTTGATGGGTTTTTTTTCACCTTTTCTTTAAAGCTGTTTTAAACATTATTTATTTATTTTGAGAGAGAGACAAAGAGTGAGAGAGGGGCAAGGGGGGGGAGAGAGAGAGAGAGAGAGAGAGAGAATCCCAAGCACGCTCTGAGTGGTCAGTGCGCAGAGCCGGATGAAGGTTCCAACTCACAAAACCATGAGATCATGACCTGAGCCAAAGTCCAACATTTAACTGACTGAGCCACCCAGGTGCTCTGACTTTTCACCTTTCCTTTGGTCATTTTCTGTGTGTGTATGTGTGTGTGCATGTATGTGCATGTGAGCCTTTCCCTCTTTTTACCCTGGCCTCCTTTACCTTTAATGTTGGTTTCCTTTTTTTGGAATCTACATCTTCCTCTATGGGCCTACCTTTGTCCTCTTGAGTTTCTGCTGTTTACTATTTCTTTTCTTTCTTTTTTTTTTTTAATGTTTTATTTATTTTTAGGAGAGAGAGAGAGACAGCGTGAGCAGGGGAGGGTCAGAGAGAGAGGGAGTCACAGACTGAAACAGGCTCCAGGCTCTGAGCTGGCAGTCAGCACAGAGCCCGACGCAGGGCTCGAACCCCACGAACCGCGAGATCATGACCTAAGCGAAAGTCGGACGCTTAACCGACTAAGCCACCCAGGCGCCCCTACTATTTCTTACTGAAAATGCCCATGCCACGGTCAAGTCTCTTTCAGACATCAAAAAGCCAGAGCCATTTTGCAGCAGACCATGTGTCTCCTGAGTCTTAGCCTAAAAGTCCCAAATGCTCTTTGGGAACTGGTTTAAACAAAGCAGCCAAATCTAAAAGATTATATTCTTCCCCAGTCATCTCTACTCCCCGTGATTTCTTTAAGAGCAAGATGGAGACCCCCCCCAAAAAAAATTGCCTGAAATTCCATCATCCATAATCTCACCACTATGAACCCAGATGCTATTGTTACTCCAATTCCTGATTCGTTTTTATGTTAGCTTGCTTTTAGAGAAAGTGTTACACAAATTATTTTCTTAAACTGCCCACACTTGTGAAAAGGAGCTTGCATGCTGCTGAACAGCGGAGCCACTTGCTGCCATTTTTTTAGATCCTATCACTCTGACACAGAGCCACATTTTTTGCTTTTCTTAGAAATGAGAGTTAAATTAAAATGGTGATTGTTTTCCACTCCTGGAACCACTTTTTACTTCTTCATGTTGAATCCCCATCTCATGAACTGTCACCAACATGTACACTTGCTTTTCTATAAATAAGGCTGTCTTGGTGAAAGCTAAATGGACTATCCTCATGACCCCAGCAACATCACCCTCTTTACTAAGTTTATGGAACCATAAAACTACATCCAGGTGACTGATAGAAATTGAAATGTTAACAATTCTCAAAAATAAATAGTGTATCTATTCCTCAGTAACAAAGAAGTTAAATATTATACATATTTAAATGATCTATTATTAAAATGTATCACCTGGACATACTCAGCATTTTGGTTTATTTCCTTCCTTTCCTATACAATTATCATATATATGTACACATACATGCATGCACACACCTATTTGGTATGTGGGCAAAACTACAATTCTATATATAATGTTCTAATCATAACCACTTCTCATTGCTAACTTCACATTTGGGGAAGTTTGAAGATAGTGTTTTAGTGCTTTTGAATCAAGACACTAAAAGTCTGTACTCAAACATTTACAAAACCCCTACAGTTACAGCTAACATCATACTTAGGGGTAAGAAACACAAAGGTTTCCTGCTAAGATCAGAAACAGGGCAAAAAGACTCCCTCCCATCACTCCTTTTCAACATCATAAGAGAAGTCCTAACTAATACTAGAAAAGGAAATAAAAGATACACTGATTGGGAAGGAAGAAATAAAATTGTCCTTCTTCACAGACGACATAATGATCTACATAGAAAACCTAAAAGAGGGAGCAACTGGATGGCTTAGTCCGTTAAGTGTCCGACTTTCGCTTAGGTCATGATCTCGCGGTTCGTGGGTTCGAGCCCCGCGTCGGGCTCTGTGCTGACTGCCAGCTCGGAGCCTGGAGCCTGTTTCAGTCTGTGACTCCCTCTCTCTCTGACCCTCCCCTGCTCACGCTGTCTCTCTCTCTCTCTCCTAGAAATAATAAATTTAAAAAAATTTAAAAAAAAGAAAACCTAAAAGAAGGGACAAAAAAATTCTTAGAACTTACAAGTGATTATAGCAAGGTTACAGGATTCAATTTAACATACAAATGCCAACTGCTTTCCTATATGCCAATGGTGGAACAACAAGTGGAATTTAAAAATAAAAACACATTACCATTTATATTAGGATCCCCAAAATGAAACACTTTGGTATAAATATAACAAAATACATACTAGATCTACATGAGGACAATTAAAAGCTGATAAAAATCAAAGAACTAAACAGAGAGATATTCGATGTTCATGAATGGAAAGACTCACTATTGTCAAGGTGTCAGTTCTTTCCAACTTGACCTATAGATTCAGTGGAATCCCAGTTAAAATCCTCTAAAGTTCTCCTGTGGAGAAAAACTGATTCCAAAGTGTAAAGGGAAAGGCAAAAGACCAAGAATAGCCAACACAGTATCAAAGAACAAAGTTGGAGATCTGACAAGGCCCGACTTTAAGACCTACTATAAAGCTACAGCAACCAAGACAAAGTGATATTGGTGAAAAAACAGACAAACAGATTGATGGAACAGAATGGAAGACCCAGAAATAGACCCACATAAATACAGTCAACTGATTTTTAAGAAAGGCACAAAGGCAATACAATGGAGCAAAGAGGGGCGCCTGGGTGGCTTAGTCGGTTAAGCGTCCGACTTTCGCTTAGGTCATGATCTCGCGGTTCGTGGGTTCGAGCCCCGCGTCGGGCTGTGCTGACTGCCAGCTCAGAGCCTGGAGCCTGTTTCAGTCTGTGACTCCCTCTCTCTCTGACCCTCCCCTGCTCACGCTGTCTCTCTCTCTCCTAGAAACAAATAATACATTAAAAAAAAAATGGAGCAAAGAGAGCCTTTCAACAAACGGTTGCTGGAACAAGTCCACACACACACACACACACACACACACACAACATAAAACACACACACACAAAATAAATCTACATACAGACTTTATACCCTTCACAAAAATTAACTCAAAATGGATCACAGACCTAAATGTAAAATGCAAAACTATAAAACTACTAGAAGATAACATAGGAGAAAATCTAGATGATCTGGATATGACAAGGACTTCTTAGATATAACACCATGATATAAAGGTATGATCCATAAAAGAAAGAATTGATAAACTGTACTTATTAAAATTAAAAAGTTGTGCTCTGCAAAAGACACTGTTAAGAGAATGAGAAGACAAGCCACAGACTGGGAGAAAATATTTGTAAAACACATACCTGATAAAGGACTGTTACCCAAAATATACGAAGAATGCAAACTCAAAAATAAGAAAATATGTGGTTAGATTAAGAAATGAGCAAAAAAATCTGAACAGACACCTCACCAAAGAAGATAAATAGATGGCAAGTAAGCATATGAAAAGATGCTCAACGTCAGGTATGTCACTGGGGAACTGCAAATTATAACGACAATAAGATACCACTACATATCCATTAGAATGGCTAAAACTCAAAACACTGACAAAACCAAATGCTGGCGAGGATGCAGAACAATAACTCGTTTATTGCTGGTGGGAATAGAAACTGGTACAGCTACTTGGAAGAAGCTTGCTGTTCACAGAAAACTAATGGTACTCTTACCCTATGATCCAGCAATCATGCTGCCTGGTATTTACTGAAAGGACCTTATGTCCACATAAAAACTTGTGCACAGATGTCTATAGCAGCTTTATTTATAACTGCCAAAACTTGAAAGCAACCAAGATGTTTTTCAGCAGGTGAGTGGATAAATAAACTGTGGCACATCCAAACAATGGAGTACTATTCAGCGCTACAAAAAAAATGAGCTATCAAGCCATAAAAAGACACAGAGGTACATTAAAAGCATTTTACTGGTGAAAGAAGTGAATCTGAAAAAGCTACATACCAACTGTATGACACTCTGGAAAAGGCAAAATTATGGAAACACTCAACAGGACAGTGGTTTGCAGCAGTCAGGGGGGACAGGATGAACAGGCAGAGCACAGAGGACTTTCTGGAGCACCGAAATGATGTTGCATGATACTGTAATTGTGGATACATGTCACCATGCCTTTCTCAGAACTCACAGAATGTACAATAATAAGAATGAGCCCTAATGTTAACTATGGACTTTGAGTGTTGATGTAGCTTCATCAACTGAACAAACACACCACTCTGGTAGGAGATTCTGATTACAGGTAAGACTGCCTTGCATGGTGGCAGGGGGTATATGGGACATCTCTGTATCTTCTCTATTTTGCTGTGAACCTAAAACTGCTCTGAAAAAAATAAAGTCTATTTAAACAAAAAAGAATCCTGTATGTCCCTCCTCCCAAAAAGGTGGTGTTCTTAACGTCAGAGTTTATAAAGAGGGTCCTTTGGTGCGAGCCATGGCACTCCCACGGACATCCTGAGATGGTGCTGGAAGGAGAGCTAAGTGTGGGACTCAGCAGCTCCACTCTGGTAGCAGAAATCCGACCCCTTCAATCCCGTCTGCCCCAAAGTGCACAACGTCTACACCCTGCCCAGCCTTCACCAAGCCCAGATCTGGAGCCTGGCTGGCTGAAGTACGGCCACCAGGCCTCGGCATTTAAAGGATGATTCACAATCTTGGCTGCAGGCTGTAATCACCAAGAAACTTTGAAACACACTGGGCCTGCAAACTCATTCCAGAGACCCTGATGCACTTGACCGGGGGCGGGGCATGTTGGCACTGGGATTTTTAGAATCAGGTGATTCTAATTTTCAATAGGGCTCAGAATCCCTAATTTGGCAGCTGATACAAAGACACTCACTCATCCATGACCCTGCAACTTGTCTAGAGGCAAAGCACAGACTGCTTCTTTCAGCATTTTGGCCCATTATGGTGCTCCTTACAAATTCTGGCAAGAAACGCTCATTTCCATAACAATGGAAATAAATGGCTCTTATAATGAAGACCAGTGTAAGCAGTGTTTGGATGGAGCCCAATTTTTCCTGTTCACAATGCTGACAGGGCAGCAGCTGGCACACACTTGGCAGTTATTAAATATTTTTATTTTTTGAGCAGTTTAATTGGGGCTTTTGCATCTGTTACGTATCCTGTTTAGAAAAGTTCCTTCAAATTGGTTGAACAGTTACTACTTTTCCTTCTTCCTATATTAAATTATTCAAAAAGGGCTAAACATAGTAAGAATCATGTATTTCACCAATACACACATACTTGGGGAAAGAAAACTGGCTGGGTGGCTCCTTCAGTTTAGGCAGTTAAGCAGTTAAGCCCGACTTTGGCTCAGGTTATGACCTCACAGTGTGTAAGTTTGAGCCCCACAAAGGGCTCTGTGCTGACAGCTCAGAGCCTGGAGCCTGCTTCTGACTCTGTGTCTCCCTCTCTCTCTCTCTCCCTCTCTCTCTGCCCCTCCTCTGTTCGCACTCTGTCTCTCTGTCTCTCAAAACTGAGTAATAGTTAAAAAAAAAAATTAAAGAGTTAAATGAAAGGCCAGCCAGCTCTCTGGCTCTGGGTTGTGTAAGGAGAAAGGGAGGGTGCTGGAACTCTCCCAGCATGGCTCTTTCCCCCCTCCCTTCCCCCTTCTCTCCAATCTGGGAGTACAGAGATGCCCTGATTCCCGGAATACCTACAGTCCTGACCACAAAAATCACAACACCCTATTCACAAGGTGGACTTTGAAGATAAAATCCCTTTATTCATGAACTTGGCTCTTGCCGTGGTCTCAGTGTTCCTGCAGGTGTTCTGCCTGTTTCCACGGCTGCTTTGCTCAATGCTTTCCAGCTACATGCAGAGAGAAAGAGGCCCACACACCTGAGAACGAGGTCAAACCTGTGTATGCTGTTTTGCAATGACATTTTCAATAAAGGCATGTATTATCTGTCCTTTTTTGCAGCAGGTAATTTAATCTAGGTAATTTCAAGGATGGTCTCGTGATTTCTTAGTCACATTCAAAGTTAATAACTTAAGGTTGATCTCTAAGGTTTCTTCTTGCTAAACCTGGATGGATACTGGGTAGCCTGCTTGTGGGACTTGAATTTGCAGTGAATCATGCCGGCTGCTGGGGGGAGCAGAGCCTCCGGGTAAGGTAGGGTAGAAGCAGAGAAACAGGTGGGGCAGTGACTGAGTAGGTAAGTCCAGGTATGAGATGAGGATGTTCAACCAGGGAGGGAGCAGTCATGGTGGAAAGATGTAAATAGATTCTAGACACATTCTGGAGAATCATCAGATACTTAAAATGATTTGGTATAGGGGCGCCTGGGTGGCTCAGTTGGTTAAGCGTCCGACTTCAGCTCAGGTCATAATCCTGTGGTTTGTGGGTTCGAGTCCTACGTCAGGCCCTGTGCTGACAGCTAGCTCAGAGCCTGAAGCCTGTCTTCGGATTCTGTGTCTCCCTCTCTTTCTGACCCTACCCTGCTCTCTCTCTCCCAAAAATAAATAAAACATTTTTTAAAATTTTAAAAAATAAATAAAAATAAAATGATTTGGTGTCTATATTTTTTTATCTCCAAAATATAATAAGCAAAATATAGTAAGCAAAAAAAAGATATGCAGAAAAGTATGCTCTCATTTCCTGTAAAGTGACATGCATTCCTTGCTCATCCATTATCTAAAGGATACAGAAGAGATTAATATCATTGGCTGAATCTAGACAAAATGATTAGGTAGAAGTAAGACAAAGGTAGGAGGGTGACTCTTCACTGTACATACTTATGTACCTTTTAAACTTTCTTTTTTTTAAATTTTTTAATGTTTATTTATTTTTGAGAAAGAGAGAGAGAGCAGGGGAGGGGCAGAGAAAGGAGACACAGAATCCAAAACAGGCTCCAGGCTCTGAGCTGTCAGCACAGAGCCCAACGCGGGACTCGAACCCTCAAACCATGAGATCATGACCTGGGCTGAAGTCAGACACTTAACCAACTGAGACAGTCAGGTGCCCCTAAACTTTCAATCTTATACATTACCTATTCAAAAAATAAAAATAAAACTTTTTAAAAGAGGAAAATAATAGTGAAATGTCATCAGTTTCAAAAAGCCTCATCTGTTTGCATTTTCTATACCTCTATCAAATCTCAACTGGCATCCCAATAAAATCTCAAAATTTAGCTTTAGTATCTAAATTTGTGACTTCCACAATAGAACAAATATCTTCCAGAGCATATACAGCACGTTTATGACCAATGTCTATATTTTAAGAACCTAGAGATAGAGGAATCAAATGTGAAAGTAAAAAATTTGGGGTGGGCAGAAAAATACAAATATGTTCATTTATAGGTCTGTGAAAAATGATACACATAGGAGAAGATAATCTAAACTGTAAATAAGGTATCTAACTGTGAGCGACTCATTACAACATGAATTGCAACTTAATTAAGAACTCTAGGAGTTTCCAAATATTATTCCCTGAAGATACTGGCCCAATGGTCTCAGAATAAAATGACCAACGAAGCACTAAACATCACAGAAAGAATCCTAGATATAAAATTGAAAGAGGTATATATCCTATTAACTATCCCAGTAGAAAGGCACGGTCCATTCATACAAAGAAAACCCTATAGGGTTCTACTACTTAAGAAAGGGAGACAAAAATCTATGTATAATCACTAAGAGGGAAAAAAAGAAGAAGAAATATTTGTAGAATAAATAATATTCTTTCTCTTTTGCAGTAACAAAAAATGAAGATGAAAAGAACTAGCAGAAACCCATCCGCTGTCTGTCTCACTGGCAGCCTTGGTTGAGTACCTCCCAGGCTCCGAGGACGGTCAGCCTGCCCTGTGCAGCTGGAATATTCAAATTAGTTTGTAAAATCCTTCTGTACTTGAGTGCAAACTACGTCTCTCCTCTGCTTCGACTCATTCATTGTTTCTACTTCTGCTTTCCTAAAGCTACACTGAAAACAAAACAAAACAAAACCCTACTTTTCCTCCAAAAGACTTCAGATATTTAAGAACAACACGCTTGCAATCCCTGACATTTCCTCTCCAGGTGACACATCCCTAGTCTCCTCATATGCCAACAGGAGTTCCAGTTCTAGAAGCAGACTTGCTCTCTGGATATAGGCTGGTCAAGGAATGTATAGGGAGTGAATGTCCAATAAATGGGTTTTATTTATTTAAGAAGAACTACTTCTTAAAAGTGTAACTCTCAGTAGACTCACAAAACTAGTTGACTGTCAGGATAGTATGTGGGAAAAATGCATGACAAATGCTGAGAAGTGGGGAATGTGTTCAGCTATTAAATGGTCATTAGTGTCTTTTGTTAAGACTAGCAGGGTAAAAGCAATGAATTAGGGCGCAAGTGGGAAGTTATAAAGTAAAAATAGTGAGGGCAGACTAGTGTTCTCCAATTTCATGCGAACACGAATCACAGGAGATCTTGTAAAACAACAGATTTTGTTGTTTTTGTGGAAGAAGTGATGAGGCTCTCTCACAAGCACCCAGGTGGTGCCCATGCTGCTGGTACAGGGCCCACACTCGGAAGCAACAGTCATATTGTAAATCCATAAGCAAGGTGAAAGGAATGTATTAAGCATACAGTGAAATAAACTTTCACCAGCATGGCTAATATTGCTACACAAAAAAACTCCAGATCTATCAAATATGCAGTGGCTCTTTTCAGAGAAAAACAGCTATTATAGAGATTTCAAAATGCCAAGTTTCTGAAAGAAGCCCATTTCCATTCTCTGTCTCAAAGTGAGGAATCCCAAATAAAGCCGTATTTCTTGAAGTGAATGTGTAAACATAGGTGTAGTGTATGCAACACTATCCATTTCACACCCTTACCCAGCTGCCTTTTGCCCATCTTTCTGCATGAATATAGTAGCTGATAAGCTTCCTGAAGTGTATTCAGACAAAGGAGGCACTTGGAAAAAATGTCCATATTTACCGCTAAATATCCACATCTGGACCCTGTGAATTATGAATCCCAAGTATGTTAATTTATGTACATAAATATTTATATAAATATTTATTTGGAAAGTTGAAGCTGAAAACTTGCTTTGAAAAAAATAGGGTGGGATTCTTTA
Source organism: Proteles cristata cristata (assembly GCA_017311185.1). Lineage (NCBI taxonomy): Eukaryota > Metazoa > Chordata > Mammalia > Carnivora > Hyaenidae > Proteles > Proteles cristata. The sequence goes on along the minus strand of JAESUZ010002267.1, from coordinate 888,428 downwards.
TAAAACATATGCAAAGAAAAGGCATAGGGTAGACAAAATCTGATGAAATATAGAATACTACAGGATATCAACGAGGTTTTTGGGTTTTGTTTTTTTTTTAAGAATGAAGGTGAAATTAGGTTACAGAATTTAACACTTGGCATACGACAATAAAAAAATACCTTTGAGATTAAGAATCACAAGTTGAAGGCAAATTTAAGGAAGTTAAAAGTTGAAGTAGATATTTGTAGAAACTGTGGTCAAAAATGAGAGAACTACTTCCAAGGAAAGGGAGTAGAATACTTTAACAGCTTTAAATAAATCAATACCAATTAAGGCTCTTGGACACCTGTATATATACATATTTACCATTAAGGAAGAAAGATTCAGCCAGGGGAAGAGGTTTAACTTTCATATATGGTTAAAGGCAAATCATTGATCTTAGGAAATAAAAGTAGAACAGTAAAGAAGATTATATGATATGGTTGAAAAGTTTTAAAATATTAATGTTGACTTAATTATGGGGGCCTCATTAGGTCCATGTTAAGGTCACCAGTGAAAATATCACGCCATGATAGCTGGTTGGCAGGTGCTCCTCTCTCAGGTGAATCTCAATCTTGATGTTTCAGGATCACTGACTGTCATGCAGCTAGGCGACCCTTTTTAGCACCTACAGAACACTCCCTCATCTTCCAACAGGCTGAGCTCAAACATGACCTCCTATAAAACCTGCCCACCGCACGAAGTGTAGTTTACAAATACCATGAATTTAGAATCAGTCACTTATTTATCGGTCTTATCCAAGTAATGGGATAAAGAATACTGAAATTCAGAGACCCAGGGAAGAAGGAGGCTCATGGAGGCCCCGGGACAGGCCACCCTCTGTAGCATTCCTCCATCTGGTGTTTATGAACCTACCCAACACTGCTCTTGATGAGCAACTATGTTGGTAAACCACCTACCGGTGCTCTTTTCAAATTCATCCTCTTCCAACTTATAAACATGCCAACAACCAGTCATTATACCAACATCCCTGCCCCAATATACTCATCAAAGCAGAAAGTAGAGACACAGTATGGTTCTCTTCTCTCCATACCCCATTGACTCAGGAAAGTTGCAGCCTGCTGCCTTTCCAGTTTTTCATTAGCCAATACAGAATGGTTCCAAAACGTTTCCTAGGGACCTCTGAAATACAGCAAATATGTGCCCATTAGGTGTTGCAAAGAACTTCAGAAGAAAATAGTACTCAGTAATGAAGGGGCTGAATTGTTAGAGTTCATGATGCGTTTGAGTATTTTTGTTGTTAAATTATCAAATTACTTCTTCAACAAGATCATGTGTCATCTTTAGAATAGATTGCTCTTAAAGGTATTTAAGAATTTAGATTTTTTTAAAAAAGGCTTCCCCAATTCATCTTTAGTTTCAATTGATGGGTTAAAAAAGAAAGTCTTGAACTTGTCGAAATCTGTCATTCTCACACATTTCATTTTCTTCCCCTTTCTAAAGAAGCAGTTCAAAGTTCCACTGCTGTAATGTGTTTACACAATTGTCTCCTGCTTCTGAGAAGCAATCACCAAATGCAAAACTTTCCACTAATTCTCTTACTTAGTATTTCAGGGATGTAAAAGATTAGGATTTTCTGATGTCACTTTTCAACTTTGCTTCTCAGAATAACTAAACAGAGAATTTGCTCTTCTCTCTGGGGACACTTGTTAGGTTAAATCTTGTCATGACTTCTTGCCCCAATGAGTGCATTTCATTTTCTTCCCCCCCCCCCACTCTTTTTCACTGCTTAGTCCTTCCAGAATAGCATCACTTTGCTCTAAGTCAAGAGCTGGGCAAAACTCTGCCCATCATCTTTGCTTTCCCTTGGGCCCTGTCTGCTCTTTTGGCTTCTACCACCTTCATCTTGGATTAGGTCACCAAAATGCCCATCATCCTGAATCTTCCCACATGTTAAGTGTTTATTTGGGGATTACAGCAATATCTTTCCAAAATTTAAATCACAGATTAGTAAAAGGAACTAAATCCCAGACTGCATTACTATAGCCCATGGGAATTTGTGAGAGGTGGAGTTTACCAGAATTAAAGAAACACGAAAGTAAACATTAATAGAATGTTAAATATAGTTATGAGGACTTTGGCCAAATATAGTAATGATTTTCATAAAGGAATATACTGGTAGATAAAGATTTGCTTATTTCATCCTTCTAGCCAATGAACATAAAAATACCAAAATGCCTCTAATGTAGAAACTTGCTGGCAATTATAGACCACAGGTGCTGAATTAAACCCACCTTCTCCACCCTACTCAACAGTCAGCTATGTTTTATGAAGTTTAAAAACGTGACCTCAGCCTAGAAAAGTCGTGAGCACTGCTCGGGAAGAAGACAGCGGGTTGCTATTTCTTGTTTTCTGGCATGGAGTATTATTTCCCAGGCCAGGCTGCTGAAGAAGGGATGTGGTTATACAGAAAGTAGATTTTGGCTTGCATTCTTGTAATCCCACCCACCAAACATGTAAGATATCAAAAACACGCCAACTTAAAAGGAAGAAAACTAACCTACTCCTACTTTCAAAAGGTTACCACCCTATAAATATTGGTGAACCTCTAGTTTGATTATGCCTCGACTGTAATTCCAAAGACCACAGCAAACACTTGGACTCTAGCTAAAATTATAAAAGCATCTCTTGTGTTATTTTAAAGTCACGTTCATTTAATATTAGTCAGTTTCAGTGCGCCTTATACTTTCGAAGATTTTTACACTCATTTCCTGCATTCCTTTTTCCTTCCTTCTCCCTGCCTCCTTCCATCCCTTCTTCTCCCCTTCCCTCTCTTCCTTGTTCACTCAAGTACTCTGCAATTATTTAGCACCTGCCATGTTCCAGGCATGGTTCTAGATAGTGGTGATTCAGCCATGGTCTGTGTTTTCAAAGGCTTACAGTCTAGACAGGGAGGAAGAGCAAAGGAAGCAATAAGGTGAGAGAGACCAGCTCTTGCAGAGGAGGAGGAAGGAGAGAGGGGTGTGAGGCTGGGAGCCTCGTGGGTATGCGGGTGGCAAAGGACATTTCAGCTGTGCTCGGAAGTGTGATGTCACCCAAGGAAGAAGAGGAAGGGCATTCTAGACAGAGGAGGGAAGGCACAGGCACAGAGCTGTGAGAGGGCAGAAGGTCAGGGTAGCAGTGGCTGGAGGCAAGGGGGACAGAGGTCAAGCTGGGTTCAAGGGTTCAAGGAGCTGGGGTCAAGTCCCAGTGCAGGGTTTGAAAAGGCTGGCCCTGCTTCCTCTGCCTGGCACATGCCCCTCCCAGCACTTGAGTGCTTCCTTCGTATCACTCAGGCTCTGCGATGCCACTTCCTCATAATTCTTGCCATTCCACGTACGGTTCCTGGCTCCAGCTGAACTCTGCTCTGTGACATCTTATTTTCTTCCTTGCGGTACTTGTCCTAACAGAGAGTCAAGATTTGGTTTTTTTTGTCTGCCTGTTTATTGAGTGATGTTCTTCTAAGACAGCCTACAGGGCTGACAGATGCTATACAAAAGAATGTCTACATTTTAAGTATTTCTTCTGACAGTGGGAGGACTGTATTTAAATAAATGTAAGTCATCACCCATTAAAACAATAATAGAGGCCTTTGTTGCTTTTTTCCCCTGCAAACACTGAATTCCCCATCTTTTCTTCCCACGAACCTATATGAACCCCCGTGTTAAGCATCAACGGAGTTTACTCTCGCCAGGTGGGTCACCATCCGGTCCATGACAACATCTTAGGTACAGCATGCAGGATGGTAAGGGCAGAGCAGAATCTTTCTTGGCTTTAAGAGGTTATACATTATAGAAAGGGAAATTCTGTGGCAAGAAGGAACATCTCTGCAGATATATTTTCCCACTGAATCTAGAAGAATTTAAAATCACTTTGAAAAAAAGTATAAATCATTTTGATAATCTTGGTAAAATGCTATAAAAAGCAAGGCACTGTATTTTGTAAAGCAGATTTTTAAAAACTTATTATCTTATTTATTATTATTATTATTATTATTTGAGAGAGAGAGAAAGACAGAGGGGGGGCAGAGAGAAAGGGAGAGAGAGGATCCCAAACAGACTGTCAGCACGGAGCCCGATGCAGGGCTTGAACTCACGAACCATGAGATCATGACCTGAGCTGAAATCAAGAGTAGGACACTTAATCGACTGAGCCACCCAGGTGCTCCAGCAAGGCACTGTGTTAAATGATGACATACAGTCAATTACCTGAATATGAATTATTCTTGGGTCAAGTGCAAAAGTACCTACAGAATGCTTCTTCCGTCTTCTACAAATATTCTACTAGGTTTTGTTCAGGCATCTGTGCTAGGTCTGAGTAGAATATAAAGGTAGCTTATAATCATAAATAATGCTGAGGCCTGTCTGAATGTCTGAAATGCCACAGAAGAGGCAAAGAAAAGGTGTTTGCAGGTAGATGGCCCTTCCTTGTAGAGCAGGGATGTCGGAGTGGGCTCTGAAGGAAAGGGAGAACATGGCCCAGCATAAGTGGCAGGGGAGTTTCGGGCAGGTGAAAACAAGGGCACAGAGGCAGAGATACAGGGAAGGGGATGGTGCTTATCAGAAGCAGCAAGGAGACTAACTTGGTGGATGAGAAAGGGTACTAGAAGATTGGGTGTGATCTTAGCACCCACCACCCCATGCTTAATCTGCAGGAAATAGGGAGCCACTAGAGTTGCTCCATCAGCAGAGGACTATGTTCAGGAGAGCGTTTCAGGGACACCATCCAGGCACCAGCCCAGAGGGGAGCAAGCTGACAAGTGGAGAGACCTCCAGGAGGGTCTTCAACAACATAGGTAAGGAAGGTTGATAATGCAGTACAAATGTGAAGGAGGGAACGGGGTTGAGACATATTCCTGAGGTCCATTTATAGGATCTGGAATTCTGAGGCTGTTGGGAGAACATTATTCCATGCATTCAGTTCCTCATGAAAGAAATCTGAGGTTTATCCTTAGAATTTCCCTTTCCTCCTCAGTCGATTCAATCATGAGGTCCTGCCCATTCTACTTCCTGTTTTGAGTGCACTTACTTCTTTCCATGTATATTGCCCATCTGGCTTCCTAATGCATTCTTATCCACTCCATTTGCCACACAATATTCATGTTGATCTTTTTTTTAAAAAATGCTGATGATGCATTCTCTGGCATGGAAAAAACTTTCACGGCTTAGGAAAAGCTTGAAACCCCTCACTTTAGTCTCTCATGCCCTGCTTAACTTTGCTCCTGCCTCCTTCACCAGCCTCATCCAGCTCCTCTCTGCCCCAGCAAAGGACTTCCTAGGTCCCCATGTACAGCTCTGCTCTTTCCTGTCTCAAAGCCTCCGTGTGAGAAATGCTGGATTTCATACTCGGGCAGCCCCCTCTCACAGCCCTGTATACTTTCTTTGGGGCACTTAACTTGTAATAATTGAAAAAGATATTTCTCAATGACTGCCTTCTTGGATAAACCCTCCTATCTCCCACTCCGACCCTAAAGCTGGGACTGCATGGCTTTCTGTATCCATAGAGGCTACGATTAAGTGCTCATTAGATGAACAGATGGATAAGGAGCAAGGAATCAAAGATGACACTGAGGTTTCCCATCTGGTGACTGGAGAGAAAATACTACCACTGATAAGCAAAGGAACACAGGTTTCAGAGGGAAGATGATGACACTAAATTTGGGACTGACAGAGATATTCATTCAGTTAATTGTTGGACGCATAGAAATGAAGCTAAGGAAGGAAGAATGGCTGGAAATAAATAGGACTTAGGCCATAAACTCCTTAAGTAGCCATCTGCTATAGTCTGAATGGTTGTGTCCCCCATAAATTCATATGCTGAAACCCAATCCCCAATGAGATAATATTTGGAGATGGGACCTTGGGAGGTGATTAAGGATGGAGCCCAGATGAATGGAATTAGAATCTTACAAAAGATATCTCAAAAAAGCTCCCTCACCCCTTCCACCACTGTGAAGGCATGGCAAGGAAGCAGTCATCTATGAACTAGGAAGCAGGCTCTTACCACACTCCAAATCTTCCAACACCTTGATCTCAGACTATCCAGCCTCCAGAACTGTAACAAATGTTTGTGTGTGCTTAAGCTACTCAATCTCTGGTATTCTGTTATGGCAGGCAGAGCTGACCAAGGCACCAACTTTTTATCCCAAGTAACCTACACAATAAGAGAATATAGAACTTCAAGGAAAAGGGAGTTATCAGCCCTCTCCACTTTTCTGTTAAGGAGAATGAAAACACATAGATCAACGGAATGGAATAGAGAACCCAGAAAAGGACCCACAAATGTATGGCTTACTAAGAATCTTCGACAAGGCAGGAAAGACAATTCAATGGAAAAGAGACAGTCTCTTTAGTAAATGATGCGGGGAAAACCGGACAGCAACAAGAATGAAACTGGATCACTTTCTTACAACATACACAAAAATTAATTCAAAATGAATGAAAGACCTAAATGCTCACATTTAGGAAACCATCAAAATCCTACAGGAGAAAACATGCAGCAACCTCTTTGACCTTGGCCACGGCAACTTCTTACTAGACATATCTCCAGAGGCAAGGGAAATGAAAGAAAAAATGAACTCCTGGGACCTCACCAAGATAAAAAAGCTTCTACACAGCAAAGGAAACAATCAACAAAACTGAAAAGCAACTGACAGAATGGGAGAATATATTTGCACGTGACATTATCAGATAAAGGGTTAGTACCCAAAATCTATAAAGAACTTACCAAACTCAACACCCAAAAAACAAATAATCCAGTGGAAAGAATTGGGCATAAGATATGGGCAGACACTTTTCCAAAGACATCCATCCAGATGGCTAACAGACACATGAAAAGATGCTCAATATCACTCATCATCGGGGAAATACAAATCAAAACCGCAATGAGATACCACCTCACACCTGTCAGAATGGCTAAAATTAACAGCTCAGGAAACAACAGTTGTTGGCAAGGATGCAGAGAAAGGGGAACCCTTATGCACTGTTGGTGGGAATGCAAACTGGTGCAGCCACTCTGGAAAACAGTATGGAGGTTCCTCAAAAAATTAAAATAAGGACTACCCTACAAACCAGCAATTGCACTACTAGGCATTTATCCAAAGGATACAAAAATGCTGATTTTAAGGGGTACATGCACCCCAATGTTTATAGCAGTGCTATCAATAATAGCCAAAGTATAGAAAGAGCCCAAATATCCAATGACTGATGAATGGTATATATACCACACTTTCTCTATATGTGTGTGTGTGTATATATATATATATGTATGTATGTGCATATGTGTGTATACGCACACATACAATGGAATATCACCCAAAAAGAATGAAATATTGCCATTTGCAACAACATAGATGGAACCAGAGTGTATTATGATAAGTGAAATAAGGCAGTCAATGACAAATACATGATTTCAGTCATATGTGGAATTTAAGAAACAAAACAGGGGCACCTGAGTGGCTCAGTCAGTTAGGCGTCCGACTTCGGCTCATGTCATGATCTCACAGCTCGTGGGTTCGAACCCTGCATTGGGCTCTGTGCTGACAGCTAGCTCAGAGTCTGGAGCCTGCTTCAGATTTTGTGTCTCCCTCTCTCTCTGATCCTCCTCTGCTCATGCTGTCTCTATCTCTCTCTCAAAAATAAAAAACATTAAAAAAAAATTTTTTAAAGAAACAAAACAGATGAACATAGCAGAAGGGAAGGAAAGGTAAGATTAAAAACAGAGAGGCAAATCATAAGAGACTCTCAAATACAGAGAAGACAGTAAGGTTGCTATAGGGGAGATGGGTGAGGAGATGGGCTAAATAGGTGATGGGCATTAAGAAGGGCACTTGTTGGGATGAGCACTGGATATTATATGTAAGTGATGAATCACTGGGTCCTTCTCCTGAAACCAATACTACACTATATGTTAACTAGCTTGAATTCAAATGAATAAATTTAAAAAAAGAGAGAGAGAGAGAATGACAACCGAAAGCCATATTATTTGATGCTGCCTGAAGTTCCTGCTGATTCATGAGAAGACAGTTTCTGTCAAGTGACAGGGGAAAAGACCACTGTAAGAGAGCTAAAGAACATGAGTCAGAGAACAAAAACTACTTTTTCAAGAATTTTATCAGAGACATGTCAACTCAAGGGAGCTGATGGTCCAGTACATGAATAAGATTTCCCTTTCCTCTTCTATCAAGTCAGGAAGAGTTACCCCAAGACTCCTCCAAAAGACTTTTTCTCCAGTGTATACATAGGCTTTCTCTTTGGATCTACTCTAGGCCTTGAAGCAAAGCTCCTTTCAGATTCTCTAGCACCTTCATGGTCTTCCACTGAGTCAGTGTTAGGACTGGAGGAAACTCAGGTCTCAGTAGAAATTGGAAGTAAGGCTCTGTGACCCGCTCTGGTTCTAGACCATTCAAGGTACCTGACCCACAGAAGGAGATCTTCTAGGGCTCCAGCGCACCAGAGTTTACTATTGGGGCCCTGGATCAGAGTCCCATCTAATAATCAAGAGATGCCTTGTCTTGTTTCCTTTTCTGACTACATACCTACCTCTGGGACCTCTCAAGAGAGTAAGTTCCAGGGCAGGACTGTGGTACTCCTTAAAAACACAGTCGAGTACAACTATCACACAGAATTTCAGTCTCAGCACAACTGACAGGAAGAGAGTCAGGGCTGGGAGTGTGGAGAAGGGAATCCAAGGGAGCTGTTTCAATACTGAAAAGCAAGAATTTATACAAGAGTTTTCTATCTAGTCAGCATGCCAGATTTGTTCAGTGCTCATATATTAATTAACAAGATTCACTTTTGCTACTATCTTTACTATCAGAAAAATTAAAACTTCCTAAGACATATTAACCAGAGAACTTATTTTATAGATCATCTTTGCATACCTTGAAATATCTGAATGCATTTGAGATATGAAATGGAAAAGATAAAAATGCAACTATATGAGGTGGTAAAATAGTAATAATGAACACTAAAGAAAAGAATTACAGGGGTGCCTGGGTGGCTTAGTCGGTTAAGCGTCCGACTTTCGCTTAGGTCATGATCTTGCGGTTCGTGGGTTCGAGCCCCGCGTCGGGCTCTGTGCTGACTGCCAGCTCAGAGCCTGGAGCCTGTTTCAGTCTGTGTCTCCCTCTCTCTCTGACCCTCCCCTGCTCACGCTGTCTCTCTCTCTCTCCTAGAAATAAATAAAAATACTAAAAAAAAAAAAAAAGAAAAGAATTACAACTAAAGTAAGTCTTTATATCAATAACTGAAGCCTATTTTAATGCAGGTTTCAATGTAAGACTTTTATTTAAGTATTCTATTTTAGTACATTAGGTTCTTTAGTAACTTAAGGGCAAGTATTATTTTGATTTTACTTTCACTTATTTATACCGTAAATTAGCATCATTATATCATACTAAAATTTAAAATTAAATAATCTTCCTGCATTTTAAAAGTTTCTTTGCCCTTGAAAAGTTTACTCTTGTGTAACATTTGGAAGACCTAAAAAAAGAAATCATTACATAATGAGGCCTTGCAATTTGTCATTCTTATTATTTTAATTTTTATCATTAACGATGTTCCCATTATGTTTTCTAAGAGATTAATAACTTTACATTTGACGAAAACTGAACTAAAATGAAAATTCTCTGAATTTATTCTGTATTTATAGCCCTCTGAGACATTCTCCCAGGAATCTAAGCTCCTAATAACAATGATAGCTTTCTGATTCTCAAAAAAACAGGTTCTGTCCATCCTCCTAATCATTTTCAATTAACATAGCAAATAATTTTTGTAGTTTGGGTAGCCAGTCCACATCCTTAGATTTTAGAAGCAACACATCTGTACCCCTCCTTTATCTGAACTTTACAAAAGTCTATAAAATAAAGACAGACAAGCAGGAAGCAATCGACAAATTCGTAAGATAAGAATCTGTGAATACTTTAATAATGTGTAAATGATCAATTGTTAGGTTTAAGTGTATTCTGCCTTTATCAACATTGTTCATCCTTCTGAGAAAAACGTGTGTTTTGAGTGTTTGCACATCTTACATTCACAGTAGGAATCCTGTTTTTGTCAGTGTTTCTATGAGCCAAATCTTGATTAAGTACAGCCTTTTGAAAGTAAATTGTTCTCTACAGCCTTATTTACTTGTTCATTCAATAAATAGTTATTGAACTGAGCATTATACAGCAGGTTGTATAGTATAGGTTATACTGGGCTGAACAATAGGGTCAAAGATGAGTAAGAAGTTGGTTGCAAAATGTGCTATATCTCCCACTGCTGATGGTAGGCAGGAATCAGTAACAAAAATCCATATTGTAACCTAAGAAAAACACAGCCCTGAATAGATCTTTAAGGAAAAGTTTCTTAATTATATTAATCAAATAATAAACAAATAAATAAAACCCCACAAAAAAAAAAGGAAGAGTTTCGTAAAGTAGCCTTTATACTAAAACTATACTTAAAAGTTTGAAATGTAAAAAACTATCCATACACAAACTATCCCCCATTTTCTTTTTTTTAATAAAAATTTTTAATGTTTATTTATTTTTGAGACAGAGACAGAGCATGTGTGGGGGAGGGGCAGAGAGAGAGGGAGACACAGAATCTGAAGCAGGCTCCAGGCTCTGAGCTGTCAGCACAGAGCCTGATGCAGGGCTTGAACCCACAAACCACGAGATCATGACCTGAGCCGAAGTCAGAAGCTTAACCAACTGAGCCACCCAGGTGCCCCATAACTATCCCCCATTTTCAAAGAACAGATTCTACCCACTATTATCATGGGAAAAGGCCACAGAACTTGGGAGGAAAAGTGAAAATAACCTAAAATAACATTTTTACACCATGGTTTAAGTTACAGACAGAGGCTGGGTTTTTAAAGTCTTCAGCTAATGTTTTATATACATGAAAGTGCTAAACAGATGCAATAAGCAAGGAGAGGGGACTACGGTCATTGCCTAACTGTTGAACCTGTTCTGACAGACACCAAGGCCAGTAGGATAGAATGCACCTGGGACTATTCCACTGATCATCTGTCATCCTGTAGAAAAGCAAGACAGTACTTTAAAAAACCTAGCCAGTTGGGATTTTCAATTGCCATATGATAGCATGAACATGCCTAAATAGCAAAACACAGTCAGCAGTCAATAATATATGTGATTTGGGGTACCTGGGTGGAATCAGTTGGTTAAGCGTCTGACTCTTGACTTCAGCTCAGGTCATGAGTTCATAGTCCTTAAGTTTGATCCCCACATCAGGCTCTGTGCTGACAGCATGGAGCCTACTTGTGATTCTCTGTCTCCCTCTCACTCTCTGCCCCTCCCCGCTTGTGCTCACTCATTCTCTCTCTCTCAAAAATAAACATTTATATATGTGTACATATATATATATATATGGCTGTCATCAGACTAATTTTCCCCCCAAAACAATAAGAGACAAAGTCAGTTAAGGCTGGTAAATCCTACACTAAATGCCAAGGCACGTATCATTTTATATAGATTAGCTTTCTTTTTAGCCACAAGAAACAACTAGAATAAAAGGCAAAAAATTTTCTGAATGGGGCGCCCGGGTGGCTTAGTCGGTTGAGCGTCCGACTTTCGCTCAGGTCATGATCTCGCGGTTCGTGAGTTCGAGCCCCGCGTCGGGCTCTGTGCTGACTGCCAGCTCAGAGCCTGGAGCCTGTTTCAGTCTGTGACTCCCTCTCTCTCTGACCCCTCCCTGCTCACTCTGTCTCTCTCTCTCTCTCTCCTATAAATAAATAAAAACATTAAAAAAAAAAAAGAAACACTTATTGAGCATTTATTACATGTGAGCACTAGGGACTTAAAAACAAGAACAATAGGTCTTAACCTAACTAAAAAAACTAACACTCCAACAGAGAAACCAATCGTTGAAATGCAGAAGCAAGTGGCTGGCACTATTGGGGACACAGAAGAGGAAATTAGTAAATGCCTGGGGCGGAGGGATACTCTGAGGAGACAAGGTTCACAGAGGTGACCTCAAAGATTCAAGGGAATTCCCCAGGAAGCGTGAGAGGGAATTCCAGGCAGGAAGGGGAAGGAGCTTAGAAGAATCATCCATTTTCCCAAATCAATGCCTCCTGCAACTATCATAACAGTAAAACTATAGAATCTAAAAGGGTTCTATATGTGAAAATGTGAAAACCCAGGATGGTATTTACACCCAAGGACAGAAAGACTCCTGAGTTTGATTTATTAGGGAAACAACCCTGAGTATGGGTCTAATCACAGGGTCTGTGAGCGAGAGAGAGGTGCCAGGAGGCTGACTCTGGTCCTGTGCTAATGAGTTTCCCCTTACAGTCTGGTCAGAGTCCCTCCCCAAAACTGTGCTCATTAGAAAGCCATTTCTAAGCAACTATAGCAACTACTCAGCACAAAAGAGAAGTGATGGAAAAGGAGGTAAGAAAGGTGAGCCACCAAATGGCTCTCTTCAGAAGTAAAGGCAGATATAATGAATGCTTTGGGGGAAAGATTGGCTCAGTCAGCAGCAATTCAACTAAAACTTAAAGATAAACGGAGTGTCTTCATTCCCCAATACAACCTTAGAAAAGGAAACAAAAGAATTTAACAACTCCTTCACCTCTTTAAATTTAAAATACATGACCTTAAAAATAGACACACAAATACTTTTTGCTTCCAGTTTTAGCAGACAACTCTGTTCGTCTGCAGCAAGAAACAAAAATAAGAAAGAAAAATCTATACTGATGGCCCAGCTGGAGAGAAGTTAGAAGAAACAGAGCAATGAGTGAGGAAAGGAGTGGGCATGGGGATAAGCAAACAGAACAACAGAGCTCCTGATTCCGTGCATTTAAAGCTGGAGACTTTTGGTTTGCCAAGTAGAAGAACTAATGCTTTTTCCAAATATAAACATTTGATGGGACACCAGGCCAAGAACTGTCTGCTGATGTTTGCACATGACTCTCAGGTGCTCTCTGGGTAAAGTTCAGGGGGAGAGGTTCGTTCATGTTCCTCATGGATTCAGCCATCCACGAACAGCACCAGAAATAAGACCGAGAGAGTGTGCAGGTAAGATGGCAGCAAGGCTTCAATTAGGAAAAGTACAAAAAGAAAAGTAAACTTCTAGTCAAGTTTGTAAAGCCAAGCAGAATTAAACGGTGGGGAGGCACTAAGGGGAATTATATGAGAGAAAGTACCTCCTGTACTCTGTCTTTATCTCTCCGGAAACTTGAATGCTGGCTGCAAACCCCTCTAGGGATAGGCAGGTTGCCTACAGATTAAACCAGTCCATAAGCCACATGTTCCTATTTTTACTTGGCCCTGGGGGAGGCTACTGCCCTCTCCCCCTCCCAGCCTGCTGAGGTCTTTTGGTTAACTGTCATTGTCACCGCATGGTCCTTTCTGTAGACCTACTCCTTTGCTGCCTTGCCCTCTACACAGCTAGAGGGGAAAAAACTGTCACAAGTCTGTCCATTCCCAAGGCTGAGATGGGGTAGTGAGTCTTGGATGCCTGTTAATTTGTGTATCTTTAAAAAAAAAAAAAAAAAAAAAGCAACAATCTCCACTTCTTTGCATATCCAGTCCGTTAAGGTGAAGTCTTTGATCCATAAACAGGATTTCCACAGAACTGTTCATTGCTTTCTCCACTTCAAGCACCAGACAGGACAAATCTTTAGCTATCCTGACTCTGTTTAACCATCTAATCCCAATAGGACCAAATGTGTGGGGAAACAGGTCAGCTTTCAGGCAGATGTTCTGGTAGAGAGCAAAAAATCTCAGGACTACATTTAGAGAGTAGATCTCTGCCAGTCCTATTTGTGGAAAATCAAAATGTATAGAGAAAGACCTTCTTCCATGTAAAGGGTACCCTGGCTGACCCTATTCCAGTACTTTCCATTTTGAGTTTTAATTGCATTTTTCTCAAAATCTAATGACTCTCCTCAGGGCCCAGGCCTCAGTTTCTCTCCATGACTTAGTTACCAGATGGGAGCGAAGCAGGCAGAGAGCTAATGACTGGCTGGCAGCTCCCCAGAACATGTGCACACCGATATGATGGAAAGAAGCAGGCTAGAACATCCAGACTGTGGCAGATGTTTCCAGAGACGTCCTTCACCCATTCCTTACTCTTCTGTATGCACCTGCCTGCTTCCCCCATTGAGTTATCTACCTCCCCTTGAGTCTAGGTTGGCTCTGACCAATAAAGTACTGCAAAAGTAATGTTCTCAGAACTCTGAAAGCAAAACACATGAGAACTGAGAGCTGCTGGTCTTACCCATAGACCTTCTCTCTCAGAATGTAAACTCCATGTGAGAAGTCCAACCTGGCCATGTGGAGAGGCCACAGGAGAAGAAATGAGACTCCCACAGAGAGCCTACATCAACCTCCAGTGATGGGAAAGAGCCTTCCTGGATACTCCAACCCAGTCCAGAGCCTAGATGACTACAGACCCAACCAAATTCACATGAAATGGAAGAACCACCCAGCTGAATATAGCTGACTCACTGAACTGTGAAAGATTGTACTAGGCTGTTTCAAGCCCCTGGGTTTTGCACAGTTAGTTAGCAGCAATGGAGAAATGACATGCAGACCTTAAAAAAGGCAGGCAACACTGTGAATATATAAATGTTGCCTAAGCACCTATTATGTGCCTGCTCCTTTCATATGTATTTTCTCAGTTAATCCTCAAAAGAGTGGTAAAATATAGGCTTTCCCAATCCAGAGAGGACACATGAGGCAGAAATGAAACACAAAGTAAGCCTCCTGACTCGAAAGCATGTGTCCTTCCCTCTGCACCCCAGAAGCTGAGACACGTGAGCTCTGTGGGGTCATCCCTCAGCTCTCTGCAAAGCTGTCTCTCTGGGCACCACTATTGCTACATAGCTGCTTCCAGGATCATGTGCTTCTATCTTTCCTGCCACTAATTACCCAGGCAGCAGAGAGCTTTTTAAATAGTATCTTAACCAAAAGTCAGAATTTGTCTTTATTTTTTTTTTCAGAATTCATCATTTGATTCCTCCCTTTAAAAATCAAATTTATGAGGCAGTTTGGCAACATAATAAAAGCACATCTAAAAGCCTCTTGGTAGATTCCTGCATCAGATAAAGTGCTGGATCAAACAGCCTCTGAAGTCCTTTTTATTCCAACAGTTGACGACCTGCCAGGCACCGTGCAAAGCTCCTTACATGCATGACCCCATTTAACCCTCTCAACAGGCCCATAAGGCAATGACTACTTTGCTCTCTACCTTATTCATGAGAAAACGAAGATTGAGAGAAGAACACAGATTCGGTTAAGTGGCAGGGCCAGGAATCAAATACAGAGGTCTGTCGGATCCACAGTCCATATTTTGATCATCCCAACATATGGCTTCCCTTCCTTCCCTAGGAAGACATGACTGTGGTTGGTTGGTTGGTTTGTTTGTTTGTTTTGGTTCTCTGAGCAGTGGAGACAGAAATCCCCAGTGTGAACATGCTCAGATTATCCACATTTCAAAAAACGGTCCCTCTCCCAGAGAGCCATCCCAGCTGCACCACCAGTCAACCAGTCATGAGACGGGGCAAGAATCTCTCTGGTCCAGCATAAAACCAATGCAAGCTGCAGGTGAAGCCAGGACCCAAGCCAGCCCCACCCTCAACTCCAGCTCCCCACACTGGAGAGTGGGAGCAGTCAGAGACTGGCCCCATGAACACCTCAAGTGCAGATCGGACTGTTCTGCAGGTATGTTTCTCAGTTGAAGCTCTAGCTTCTCTTTCAAAACAACGCCAAGCAATAACTCAGCAAAGAACTGCCCACTGGATGACCTCGGGGATGACTTCATAATTTAAAGACAAAAATAACTGGGCACCACTGATCCCATAGCGGAGTGGGTCAGTGCTGTGCTCCTGCTGTTCCAAACCTCCACACTTGCTTTCCTTCAATTCACCTGTGGTAATGGACAGACTGGTAGATTTTCTGAGGTTCTGATTCATTTGCTTCATTACCAGACATGACAGCCAACAACTAGGTTTTAGGGTACTGGGTTGTAGGCTATCTGGCTCAATAAAACTGAACAGGTCAGAATTTGCTGTTGGGAACAGAGGTCATTAAAATTTCTGTAGAGGAAAGCGGATGTCAATGTGATGACTCAAGTAAAAGTAACATTTCTGAGGCTTCAAATCAAAACATGACCATGTCAGAAAATTTAAATCTGTGATAAACTCCATTTCTTCATATAATGCCTTAACACTGAGGTGTTGAACCTGCAAATCAGAGCGCTGAGCCACTCTTGCCCTGGGGGGAAATATTTACACACACGAGACTACTATCAGAAAGAACATGAACTGTTAAGTAGACTAGAGACAAATTAACTTTCTGGTAAGTTTTTCCCTCTTGTAAAAATCTGGTTTTCATATTTTGTATAAGAAATCAAATCACGGGGCACCTGGGTGGCTCAGTCAGTTAAGCGTCCGACTTCAGCTCAGGTCATGATCTCACGGTTCGTGGGTTCGAGCCCCACGTCGAGCTCTGTGCTCACAGCTAGCTCAGAGCCTGGAGCTTGTTTCCGATTCTGTATCTCCCTCTCTCTCTGACCCTCCCCTGTTCATGCTATCTCTCTCTGTGTCAGAAATAAATTAAAAAAAAAAAAAAAAATTAAAAAAAATTTTTTTAGGGGCACCTGGGTGGCTTAGTCGGTTAAGCGTCCGACTTTCGCTTAGGTCATGATCTTGCGGTTCGTGGGTTCGAGCCCCGCGTCGGGCTCTGTGCTGACTGCCAGCTCAGAGCCTGGAGCCTGTTTCAGTCTGTGACTCCCTCTCTCTCTGACCCTCCCCTGCTCACACTGTGTGTGTCTCTCTTTCTCTCTCTTTCTCCTAGAAATAAATAAAAATATTAAAAAAAAAATTTTTTTTAAAAAGACACTAAATCACAAGGGTCAAGTTTATCACCATAATAACCCTTCTAAGAAATATTTTGACTTTTCATATTTAAATATTTAAGTATCAGATAATAAGCAGTCAAAGATTAAGTAGCGGTTCTCGTTTGTTCTGGTCAGATTCTCTGAACATTGATAATTCTGATAAGGATCAAACCCACTAGAAGGAAGAAGAAAGGAAGGAAGGGAGCAAGGAAAAGAAAAGGAGAGAAAGAAAGGAAGGGAGGGAGGGAGGAAAAAAGGTAGGGTAGGTTAGAGGAAGAATATCCACCTGCTTCCAAGTGTGATAAATGACAATAAATGCCCAAAACCTGAAAACCCTGCAGTCATGGTTCACTGTTCAATAGCCAAAAATAAATAAATAAATAAAAATCAGAAGTCAAGGCCAGTTGTTAGGAACGCCAAGAAATGCAGAAGAAATAGAAAGAAAAGAATACTGGGGACAGTTAAAAATAGGAAGCAGACCCAACTGTCTTTTTGCAGAAATTACAAGCCCAAAATCATATGAAAATACAAGGGAAGCAAAATAACCAAGACAATCTTTAAAATGAACAAAGTTGGAGATCTCATATTTCCTTTTCAAATAGTTACTTCCTTTTCAAAACTTAATACAAAGCTGATGTAATCAAAACTATGTGGTACTGGCATAAGGATAAACATACAGCAAAATGGATCAGAACTGAGAAATAAACTCATAGAGGGGCGCCTGTGTGGCTCATTCGGTTAAGTGTCCGACTTTGGCTCAGGTCATAATCTCATGGTTCATGGGGTCGAGCCCCGCATCGGGCTCTGTGCTGACAGCCAGCTCAGAGCCTGGAGTCTGTTTCAGATTCTGTGTCTCCCTCTCTCTCTGACCCTCCCTTGCTCACGCTGTCTCTCTCTCTCTCTCTCTCAGAAATAAATAAAACAATTTAAAAAAATGTTTTAATGAAATAAACTCATACAGTTATAGTCAACTGATTTTTGGCAAGGGTGCCAAAGAAATTCAGTAATGAAAAAAGGAATGGTCTTTCCCACAAGTGGTGCAGATGCAACTGGACATTCACATGCAAAAGAATTGCAGTTGGACCCCTACCACACAGGATATATAAAAATCAACTCAAAATGGATAAATGCCCTATATTCAAGAGTGAAATCTATAAAACTCTTAGAAGAAAGCAGAGGTGGAAATCTTCATGACCTCAGACTGGGCAGTAGTTTCTTATATAAGGCATTAAAAGTATAAGCAACCAAAGAAAATATAGATAAGGTAGATTTCATCAGAATGAAAACTGTTCATGCTTCAAAGGATACTAGCACAGAAAATTAAAAAAAAAAACAAAACACTAAACTAAAAATAGAAGGAAGTATTTACAAATCAAGTACCTGATAAGGGACTTATATGCAGAATATGTACAGAACTATTACAACTCAACAATAAAAAGACAAATTTTAGGGGCACCTGGGTGGCTCAGTTGGTTAAGTTTCTGACTTAGGCTCGGGTCATGATCTCATGGGTTCATGAGTTCGAGCCCCACATTAGCCTCTGCACTGACAGCACAGAGCCTGCCTGGAATTCTCTTTCTCTCCCTCTCTCTCTGCTCCTCCCCTGCTCACTCTCTCTCTCAAAATAAATAAATAAACCTAAAAAAATAGACAAATTTTAAAATGGTCAAAAGATCTCAATATACAGTTCTCCAAAGATGTACAAATGGCCAATAAGCCCATGAAAAGATCCTCAACATCATTAGTCATTGGGGGAATATAAATGAAAACCACAATGAGGTACCACTTCACACCCCCTTGGATATCTAGAATCAAAACTAAAGACAAGAACAAACATTAGTAAGGATATGGATAAATGGAGCCCTAATCCATTATTGGTGGTATCATAAAATGGTACACACTTTAGAAAAGGGCTTAGTGATTCCTCAAAATGTAAGCATAGAGTCATCAAGTGAATCAGCAACTCCACTCCTACATATATAAAGGAACGAAAAAACAGGTGTTTACCCCAAAACATGTATATTGTAGTTTTATTCATTATAGCTCAAAAGTAGAAACAAGCTAAATGTCCATCACCTGATCAATGGATAAACTAAATGTGTTACATACCCATGTAATGAAAATAGAATTTAGCCAGAGAAAAGAGTGAAGGACTGACACTTGATATGGCATGAATGACCCTTGAAAACATTATGCTAAGTAAAAGAAGCCAGTTACAAAATGCCACATATTGTATGATTCTTCTTCTATGAAATATCTAGAAAGGAAGATTCATAAAGAGAGAAAGGAGAATAACAGTTGCTAGGGGCTGGGTGGGGAATGTGGGAGTGACTGCTAATGGGCACAGAGTTTATATTTAAGGCAATGAAAATGTTCTGGAAGTAAGTACTGGTGATGGTCGCACACTTCATAAATCTACTAAAAGCACTGAATTAGGGGTGCCTGGGTGTATCAGTCATTTAAGTGTCCAACTCTTGATTTTGGCTCAGGTCATGATCTTGTGGCTGGTGAGTTCAAGCTCGGCATCTACACTGTCCGTGCAGAACCTACACGGGGTTCTCTCTCTCCCTCTCTCTCTGCCCCTCCCCCACTCATGCTCTGTCTCTATGTCAAAAATAAATAAAAAACATAAAGAAAAGAAATAACTGATGCAGTTCTGACTATGCCATGAACAAATATTAAGTGATATTTAAAGAAATATTATGGTTGTAAATTTCACTTAGCTCACATGTTTCCTTCTCTCAACCATAGTATATTGGAATTCAGATATATTGCTTTTCCTGCTTCATACAACAAAATAAATTTAAGATGGAGGAAGGAGTCAAGAGTAAAAAGAAAATCTGTTAAACTTTGTAAAAGAACATACAAATGAATAATCCTCAGATCTAAGTATGAAGCAAGAATTTGCACTTAAAAGCAATAGAAGGTGCTCCTGGGTGGCTCAGTCAGCTAAGCATCCAACTTCAGCTCAGGTCATGATCTCACTATTCCTGAGTTTGAGCCCTATCAGGCTCTGTGCTGACAGCTCAGAGCCTGAAGCCTCTTTCAGATTCTGTGTCTCCCTCTGTCTGTGCCCTTCCCATGCTCTCTCTCTCTCTCTCTCTCAAAAATAAACATTAAAAAAATTTTTTTGAAAATAGCAGAGTTCACAAATTATAAGTTTTAACTAATAAAAAGATATGTGTAAAGAATGATAATGTTATAATAAAACTCAAACTAAAGAAACAATGTAATAAATTTGAAAAATAAAGAATTTATATTCTTTTCTTAATTTTTTAAAGTTTACTTATTATTTTTGAGAGAAAGAGAAAGAGAGCATTAGCAGGGGAGGGGCACAGAGAAGGAGAGAGAATCCCAAAGAGTGAGAGCACTGAGCCCGTTGCAAGGCTTGAACTCATGAACCGTGAAATTATGACCTAACCTGAAATCAAGAGTCAATACTTAATGAGCTGAGCCACCCAGGCACCCCAAGAATTAATATTCTTTAATTTGTTTTATTTGAGTATAGTTGACATACAATGTTATATTAGTTTCAGGTGTACCACATGGTGATTCAACTTCTCTATATATTATGCTTTGCTCACCACAAATGTTGCCACCATCTGTCACCATACAACAGAGATTGATATTCCCAATATGTATACAATTCATGATTATTTTAAATTATTTTTTAAGGTTATTTATTTTATTTGGGGTTGGAAGAGACACAGAGAGAAGGGGAGAGAGAATCCCAAACAGGTTCTGCACTGTCAGTGCAGAGTTTAATGCAGGGCTCGATCTCACAAATCATGAGATCATGACCTGAACCAAAATCAAGTGTCAGATGCTCAACCAACTGAGCCACAGAAGTGTCCCCATGATTATTTTAAAGAAATCTAGGGGCACCTGGGTGGCTCAGTTGGCTAAGCATCCAGCTTTGGTTCAGGTCATGATCTCATGGTTCATGGGTTCGAGCCCCATATCGGGCTCTGTGCTAATGGAGCGGAGCCTACTTGCAACTCTCTCTCTCCCCCTCTCTGCTCTTTCCCCCTACCTCGGTCTCAAAATAAACAAATAAACGTAAATACTAGAGCAAGATTCTAGTTTTGAAAACTGAGTGCAATGCAGTAAAATGTTAGGAAGGAGGAGACCAGTTTTTTAGGGAAACAAGTTAGAGGTACCTGTGTAACAACAGGTGTGGCACGTACAGCAGATGGTTAAACCTACAGCTTTGCAGGTCAAGGGGTAGGACCTGGACTAAAAAAGATAAACTCAGGAGACATCTGACACCAAAAAATGGCATTTTTGTTCATTCCACATGAACAAAGGAATGAAACCTAGCTGGTTTGTTGCTAGAAAACTATATAATTAATCTTTCTACCCTAATCTTTTTATTGTTATAATTACCATTATTATTACTATTATCAAAGAAGATTCTGTACTATCTCAACAATTCAATATTTAAAAACATGTTCTCCCTGGAAATGCTCTTTCAGAAAATTCAAGTTTCACCCTGAAAACTAATTTTCAAGATAGGTTATCCAAGGTTTGCCTCTGTAACAGTCTCCTATTATAAAAACAGGGGGAAAACCTCAGTCCTTAAAGTTCTTCTTCTTTTTTTTTATGTTTATTTATTTTGAGAAAGAGAGAGACAGAGTGGAAGCAAGGGATGAGCAGAGAGAGAGGGAGGCACAGAATCCAAAGCAGGCTCCAGTCTCTAAGCTGTCAGCACAGAGCCCCATGCAGGCTTAAGATCATGACCTGAGCCAAAGTCGGATGCTCAATCAACTGAGCAACTCAGGCTCCCATGCATAAGACTTTAAAAATATAATCACATGAGCACTGAATGCGAGTAGAACACCCTGAACTGCCAAATCTTGGTGGTATCTTGAAATCACCTTGGTAAACTTACATTGTACCCAGGGAATTAACACCATCAACAGACACTCAATGTTTATCATTGTTTTAGAGAGAGAGAGACACTGAGAAGAGACAGAGACAGAGCATGAGCAGGGGAGGGGCAGAGAGAGAGGGAGACACAGAATCCAAAGCAAACTCCAGGTTCTGAGCTATCAGCACAGAGCCCAATGCGGGGCTTGAACCCACAAACCATGAGATTGTGACCTAAGCCAAAGTCAGATGCTTAACTGACTGAACCACCCAGGTGCCACTTCTTAGAGTTATTCTTAAATATACAAACGTTTTCTAAGCAAATGTGTCACTTCCCCCTCCCATTTTGGTAAGTGCGGCACATAAGACTCCCTCTGAAAGGGGGTTTCATCAAAAACATCAGGCAATACTGTGTTCTTCTCTGTATGCAGGAAGTATAAAAGTTAAGGCTCGGGCACCTGCATGGCTCAGTCAGTTGAGCATCTACTCTTGATTTCAGCTCAGGTCATGATTTCACAGTTTGTGGGATTGGACCCCATGTCAGGCTCCATGTTGACAGCACAGAACCTACTTGAGATTCTCTCTTTCTCCCTCTCTTTCTGCCCCTCCCCTGCTTGTAAGCATACATTCTCTCTCTCGCTCGCTCGCTCTCAAAACAAATACATGATTTTTTAAAATGTTTAATGGTTTTTATTTATTTCTGAGAGAAAGAGACAGCATGAACAGGGAAGGGTCAGAGAGAGAGGGAGACACAGAATCAGATGCAGGCTCCAGGCTCTGAGCTAGCTGCCAGCACAGAGCCCGATGCGTGGCTTGAACCCATAAACCATGAGATCATGACCTGAGCCAAAGTCGGACGCTGAACTGACTGAGCCACCCAGGTGCCCCACAAATAATTTTTTTTAAAAAAAGATAAGGCTCAAGGGAGGTGATTCCAAGTTAAGTTAAGCCACTAAAAAAACAGCAGTAACTATTCAGATAATATTTTTGTTGAGGAGGAGGGAGCTTCTTTGGGTGATGAGTACAAATGAATGCACACGTATAGCAGTGAGAGTAATTCAGGCTAACCCAGGGTTTGCTGTAGTGATCTAGTAAGAGCACCCTCCTCCCAGGAGTGGTTTGGAATCTAACAGCAAGAAAGCCTAAAAAAGTAATCAGAGTTCTGTGGGGCGCCTGGGTGGTTCAGTTGATTAACCATCCAACTTCAACTCAGGCCATGATCTCATGGTTCATGGGTTCGAGCCCCACATCAGGCTCTGTGCTGTCAGCCTGGAGCCTGCTTCAGATTCTGTCTCCCTACCTGTTTTTTTGCTCTCTCAAAAATAAAATGAGCATTAAAAAAAACTTCTTTAAGTAATCAGAGTTTTTTTTTTTTAAAAAAAAGTGTTTCTACTGGAAGTTTACAAAGTGAGATGGCACTCAGCAACAAGATCTCCTTTTAAAAAGGAATCATTTTTTTTATAAGCAGCCAGTTATAAGCAATGAAGTGTTTCAAGTGGCTGAAAAAACAGTTGGTCCCAATTCTTATTCTTTAGTTTCAAAAGCCTATGAAGGGGCACCTGGGTGGCTCAGTTGCTCTTGTTTTCGGCTCAGGTCGTAATCCCAGGATCACATGATCGAGACTCACTCATGTCAGGCTCCGCACTGGCACTGGGCGTGTGAGCTTGCTTAAGATTCCCTCCCTCCCTCCTTCCCTCCCTCTCTCCCTTCCTTCCTTCCTTTCTCTCTCTCTCTCTATGCCTCTCCCCTGCTTGTACTCTCTCTCTCTAAAGATTAAAAAAAAAAAAAGCCCATGAAATCTGGCCACTGGAAACAGATGAATGAAACACTTCCCTGGCCGGAGCACATCCATTTTCTTCATGAGCACCTTCACTTCCCCGACCAATCCTCCACTTCTGTAAACTGAGTTCAACCGGTGAAGAGCCTCTAATAAAACCTCTATCACTGTGAATTCAAATTTATCTAAGTTACAGAATAAGGAAAGGCAATTCTATTTTCAGCTAATTCCAGCTTGCAAGAAAGCAGCACATTTACAAAAGGCCATGCTCTGAAAGTTCTTTCTCAAAGAAAAGGGCTGGGGATTTTATTCCACATTCCACAGAGACGATGGTAAATGATACCTGAGCACAGAGGCTACTGAGCACGTTCTGTCCCTGAGGCACAAACCCCTAAAGCAGCACCAGGCCAGGCGCCCCCTCCCTCCTCCCTCCTCGGGAGCAGAGTTACACGTCTTCGAGCTACTGCCTTCTCTTTCTGCTTCTCTTACCGACACATTTCTTTAAATATGTGCCTCCACTGTGTGACTCCGGTCGTCCACTCCAGATACTATCCTGATAGCTACCAGCACCCATTTCCTGAAACTGCTCTCACAAAAGTTATCAGGGGTTTTCTAGACGTGTCCAGTTATGTCTCTGAAACAGTCCACTTTACTGACCTTCTGAAGGCCGTCTTTAGGGCACTTTCAGGTAGCTCACTCGCCTTTTCTCTCTCTCTCCCCCTCTCTCTGAACTCTCCCCAATCCATTGTCCTACCTCCTGACTACTCTTTCTCACTAGCTGATGCCTTCTTCTGTCCATTTTTAATGCTGGTGGGTTTTTTGGTTCCATAATAGCCCCTCTTTTTTATTCTACCTCTTTCATATGGGAAGACTCCTGTGTTCCTGTAATTTAACATGCCTGATACAGTGGTTTCAGTGTTACCCTTCAAACTCAATTCAAATATCATCTCCTGTCCAAAGCCCAAGCCGACCTCCTCCATTCTCTTTCCTTCCCCAGAAGAATCCTGTTATTTGTGTTCTCAAAGCACTCTTATATATAAACCTCCAGTATAGCGATTCGTACAACCTACTACCTGTTTATAGGCTGGTCTCCTGCACTAGATTGTGAGTTCCCCAGGGAAGGGGTGATTTCATTGAATTCTATTCTATGGAGGCATTAAGTGTGATCAAGCACATATCTACAGGTCAAGCACAGACACAGAAAACCTGGGGGATGTCAGGATCCATAAAAGGTGATCTTTACCATTTAGGAGCTTAACTCACACTTAACAAGGAAAGGCAGACATCAAAACCAATATGTAAACACCAGGAGGGAAAAGTGTAATATTCATTCATCCAACCCATCAATATGTATCAAGTGTATCAATGCCTGTGATGTACCAAGTACTATATTAGGTACTCCAAATACAGGATAAACAAGACAGACAAGGAAAAGGCATGTGGAATTATATTTTAATGATCCCTTAAAAACCCTAAAACTGTTCTTTCTATGTCAGACCTTCCTAACAAAGGATTTCTCGTTATCCTACAACATTGGATTTGACTTTTTCAGTTGTTCCTTCTTAGTCATGTCACATATGATGCAAAATTTATGGAGCAATAGCCTTTTATTTTTATCCCTCAAAGAATCAAGCACGCATTGAATACTGAATCTCAAAGCAAATAAAAGTTCATTTAGTAGCTTTTGAGAGATTATTTTAAGAGATAAAAGATACGGGCTACTGACATAAACATGCAATAAAAATTATTACACAGATTTAAAATTTTTTTTTAACATTTATTCATTTTTGAGTGACAGAGTGTAAGCGGATGTGGGTCAGAGAGAGAGGGAGACTTGGAATCTGAAGCAGGCTGCAGACTCTGAGCTGTCAGCACAGAGCCCGAAGCAGGGCTTAAACTCAAGAGCTGTGAGATCGTGACCTGAGCTGAAGTCAGACACTTAACTGACTGAGCCACCCAGGAGCCCTGTAATATTACATAGATTTTCAAGAAAGAATAAAAAAAAAGATTATAGTTCCATGACTATTCTTAGCCTAAATGAATAAGAATGTGAAGCTTAAAGTCATAAACAACCAACCAATATTCTGGATTCAGGAAGGAGTTTCTCTGGTGAGCACATATTAAGTATATATTTTGGCTCAAAAGTTGAGGGACACTTCCTTCTATGGCTAAAGGGGACAATTACAAGTCTTGAAAAGGTAATTCTCATAGACTAACCAGAAGGTCATCAGAAGCTTATAAGCCAGTCCAGATCTTAAATTGAGCTTCTAGCATTTAGATCAGGTTAATTGAAAACTGAAAGCAGATTAAGGCCTTGGACTCTCCAATCATAGCCTCTTTCTCCTTAATGCTCTCAGAAAATCTTCTCAAATTAAATGTGGTTCATCCTCTGACACAGCAGTCTGTTTAGGTAACATACTTTTACTCCCTTAACAAACAAACCAAGAGAACAAACCCAAAAAACTGGAATTTGAAAACAGAAAAATCATGGTTGCTTCATGTATCTGCCTCTCCAAATTTATTCCAATATATCTAATGATATTTTCAGAGGAAAGCCCAAATCTATGACATGGCAGTGGTCTGGGAAAATCAAGGCATGACAACATATAAATACCACAGTACAGGGGTGCCTGGGTGGCTCAGTTGGTTAAGCGTCTGACTTTGGCTCAGGTCATGATCTCATGGTTTGTGAGTTCAAGCCCCACGTTGGGCTCTATGCTGACAGCTCAGAGTCTGGAGCCTGCTTTGGATTCTGCATCTCCCTCTCTCTCTGCCCGTCCCCTGCTCACGCTCTGCCTCTTTCCCTCTTTCAACAAATAAACATTAAAAAATGTATTTTAAAAAATAAATACCACAGTACAATTTTGCTTCAAAACTTCCAAGACTTCCAAACAGCTTCACAACACAGAGTTAACAGGCTTTTCTGTGAATAGCTCTCTTGCTTCTGGGACCACCTGAGAATGGCATCTGGTCCTTCTTGGCCTACTCCAGATTAAAAATGAATGGAAATACATAATAAGAATGAGCTACTAGGCCGGATAATCAAAAGATTATCCATCAAGAAGAATGTTCACTATATACTTAACAAGATGAAACCTGCTTCTTTACTAAAACCTGACTAAACGCAGAGTCCCAAGCTCTGTGCAGCTTGGAAAGTGTGAAGCAATGCTTACCTGTTAATTGACCTACATTTCAGCAAACAGTGAAAGTATGTGTCAATGTTGGAAGAAGATAGAGCAGTATCCTAATTTTAGTTCTAAGTGCAAAAGAGATTTGGGGAAGCTGAAGTGTCACCCTTATGATATCAAGGTTTTACCTTCTCAATGATTTCATAAATGGGCACAAATGAGCCACAGGTAATGACAGTTATAAACATAGCCATAAAACTCCACGAAGGTTACTTAAGCTCAGTCACCTACAAATTCTTTTTGGGAGTTGTCTGCCTTTTCCCTCCCTTAATGCTGTCTTCAACAAGGAATCAAGAGCAGAAGGATCCTGTCTGAACTTTAAAAAAACTTTTTTTAATGTTTTTATTTATTTCTGAGAGAGAGAGAGACAGCGTGAGCAGAGGAGGGGCAGAGAGAGAGGCAGACACAGAATCCGAAGCAGGCTGCATGCTCTGAGCTAGCTGTCAGCAGAGCCTGACGCGGGGCTTGAACCCACAACCTGAGATCATGACCTGAGCCAAAGTTGGATGCTTAACCGACTGAGCCACTCAGGCGCCCCTGAATTTTTAAACTTCCCATAAATCTAGGCAAGACATTCCCTAACACTGTCATTAATGAACCCCAATGAAATGTCAGCAGCTTTTTTTTTTTTAATGTTTGTTTATTTTTGAGGGAGACAGACAGAGTGCAAGTGGGGGAGAGGCAGAGAAAGAGGGAGATACAGAATCTGAGGCAGGCTCCAGTCTCTGAGCTGTCAGCACAGATCCCGATATGCGGCTCAAACCCACAAACTGTGAGATCATGCCCTGAGCTGAAGTCAGATGCTTACCCAAGGGAGTCACTCAGGCGCCCCGAATGATAGCAGCTTCTAAATCCTCCTGCAATTTGTCTCCTTAATTATGGTATCTTTGCATCCAACTCATTTCTTCAAAAGAATCTTAAAAAGCGAACTTTGTAAACATACTCTATTTATGACAGTATGAGTTTTTGTCACTTATACCTTAGTGGGACACAAATGAATCAAACGTAATACTTACAACTCTGCCACTCATTTGAATAGATGTTGCACGGACTAGTAAACACTAACAAAATAGTCCCGGAAGTTAAATATTAAGTCAAAGGCATAAACAATTGCAAAGATTTCACAATGCTGACAACCCTTAATTTCAGACTTTGGGAACAATGCAGATTTTCTCATCAACATTCCAACAACCTCAGCAGTAGCAGTGCTCGGGTAACCCACTCTTGTGTCATAGTTAGTGATTAAATGAATTTTCTATACTACTGATTTCATAAAGGAAGAGTCTAAGTTTTTATTAAAAGTCTAAACTAGCATTTCCTTTCCAATTTTACTTCAGATTTACCAACTGCCAAGTGTACTTCAAGCACATAAAATATTGGCAGCACTAAGTTGCTTGGCAAGAAACATCAAGCCAACTATTCTTGTCATAACTCACGTGCAAGCTACAACATTGTTCTCTAATTTCACTAGACCAAGCCAAGCAACTTGTACCCCAACCATGCTCTGCAACTAATAATACACACATACACATACATACATTAAGTTTTAAAGCTAGACTCCCTACCCCTTTAGATTGTCTGCAAACTACTTCCTCCTCTGATGGCATATAAACAGTAAACGCTGGGCCAGTATAACTGGGAAACCATCCAGGGCTTAGTTCTGAAAACTAAAATCCTACTGCCCAGACCTACAAGTATCTGAATTTTCATTCAGTCAATCAAAGCTAGGTTCCCAAAACCAATCCCTAAAAATCTAGGGACTGTTGTCTTTGTGGGACTAACATATATCAACTGCATAAATGCGACTCAAAAATAATTACAAGCGTTATGTAAAGTATAATTCACTAATATTGTTTAGAACCTTCAAAGGTAGCCTAGATTTCAACTTTAGCCATTTTTTATCTATACAATATAGATACAGTTCTTCATCAACAGTGTACCCATTACATGTCTACCTTTATTACCTAAATGAAATTTTGTTTGTTTATTATTCTCATTCTGGCCCATCCATTCAGTAAAGTGGCATTAAGGTTGACTATTTTCTGTCAACCAAGGACCACATACTCTAGGCATCAACAATAAGTAACACAATTTTATTATAAACTATAGGGCTAAAGAATATTAAGTTGAAATTGTGGTTTTGGTATATTTCAGTGATCTAAAATAGCCTATATCTTTTTCACAAAACGAAAAAGCTAATACAAGAGAATTTACATATAGATCAAATTCCACTACTAGAAAAACAACATATAAGAAAAAAGGCTCCAAGTCTCAGGCAAAAGTCTACTTCCATAAAAGTCAGTATAAAAATTTTTTTCTTCATTAAAGAATTCTAAATACTCCCTTGGAATTCAATTTAATGAGATTTTATTGATATTTGCAAAAGATCTTAAAGGTGTTTAATAAAATCTGGGAATTAACCTAAATAACTTTCAGTATGATGTCGATTTCATATAAAAATAAAGTAGGGAGACTAATTCACAGTTAACAGGTGTGTAAGATTTTCATTTCCAATGCATTCTCACACCTGTCATAGTAGTAATAAACATCATTCTCATGTTCACTCTTCAATGATGTCACCCACATTATGAAGTCCTCAAAAATAGTCCCTTGGGTTTTTTACTTACTTACTAGGTAGAGCACCACTGCATCTGATAGGTTCCCAATAATTACTTATTAAATTGTTGAATTTAGTGTAAGATCTTAAAAGGCAGAATTTGCACCATTAGCCTAATTTTGTATAGACTTAGAATGAAATCTTGCAGATTTTATGTAGTCAACAAATGACTGCTGATGAGACTAGAATCATGGGATTAACAGTAATTTAAATGTTTTCAAATAGTTCATTTCTGAGAGAGCGTAGAGCAGAATTATAAATGAATAGACTCCAGAATCAGTCTTAGGTTCAAAACTGGGTTCTGCCCCTGAGTAGCCATGTGACACTGGGCAAGGTGATAATCCTCACAGGGTCTCAGTTTTCCCATATATAAAACTGATCCCCCGATACTTTTTGCCTCATATAACTTTATAAAGAATGAAAATGATTAAGCATGTAGTGATTGACAGCACCCAATACATGATAATGGATGATGTTCATTTGGGTATGACTTGCCTTAAATTACAAGACCAAAGTAAACTATTTGGCCTGTGGAATTTTATAGCAATTTTCCAGCCCTCTAAACTATTACAAGGATTTTTTTTTTTTTCCTCCAAAAACTAAACCTATTTGGAGCAGTCTACATTACTGAAGTCCCCATTAGGAAGGAGGATGATTTCCTAAAAGAAGCAGGAAGCTGGGTTTGCAGTCACTGCAGGAATCACACCAGTGTATTTCTGAATTGGTTCTGACCACATGGTATGTACCTCTTATTATATCCAAAATCTAGGTGACTGACACCCTAATATCCAATTTTTATATGTTTCCCGACCTGAAACGACTATGATTAGGAGCCCTAGCTGAAAAGGGGGTGCTGGAACCTTCTCCAGGCAATCAGAGCATCAGATAGCAGAGCAGCTGAGCAAAGAAAAGAACAGGCCCTTGAGAAAACCACAAGCATTAAGCCTGCTGAGAATGACCAACCTTCTGTGAAAAAAGTTGTCAACAACTTGGAAATGGGTAAAAGAGAATACTGGGTATGCTGTCAGTAGAGGGCTGACTTTGTACAGCACACCCTGTGGGAACTATCTGACTTTATTTTAGTTTTTAATGTTTATTTATTTTTGAGAGACAGAGAGAGCATGAACGGGGGGCGGGGGGGAGGGGGGGAGGTGCGGGCATGGACACATAATCCGAAGCAGAAGCAGGCTCCAGGCTCTGAGCTGTCGAGCACTAAGCTCAACGTGGGGGCTCGAACTCACTAGACGTGAGATCATGACCTGAGTCGAAGTCGGACACTTAACTGACTAAGCCACCCAGGTGCCCCGGAACTATTTGATTTTAAAAAGATGTGCACCTTTGATTGTCCTGCTAGGCATGAGTCCATTTTATAACGCTTTGGGGATAAACATTCAATTGTGCAAAACTGATAGCAATGCAAATAATTCTTGTCCAACAGCAATGTAAGTGATTACTGTTTGGTAGAGATACAATTGATTTCCATTCTGTAGAAAAATAACTCCCAACATTTATACTTACAGATTTGCCTTACAGGGCATTAGTCAGTTTTGCATCTATGAGCAAATTATTTCAGCATTCCTGACTCGGCATGCGCGCGCATATAATATCCATTCTTCAAAGTCTCCTTTAACTGGCTTTAATATCTTACTGGTTTTCTCATTAAATACTACGTTAATCAAATATTTAACACAGATTTATGTTTGCAGAAAGCCATGATTTCAGATTTTTGAAAATCGTAATTTAATACTTCTGATGAAGGAAGCGTTTTTCCCAGGAAGGGAAATTTATGTGGCAGAAAAAGGCTTTTAGTTTTGTCCAAAATGACATGTTTCTTTAAAAAGGAGTGAAAGAGAAGTGAAACAAATGTCAAAATGTTTAACAGCTATTGTATTTAGGTAGTGAATGAATGAGTGTAAACTATTTTATGTACTTTCTTTATGACTGAAAAGTTTTGTAACTTAATTTTTAAAAATATATTTTTTTAATTAGTTGAAGGTGCGTGGGTGGCTCAGTCACTTAAATATCCAACTCGTGATTTTTTTCTCAGGTCATGATCTCATGGTTGAAGGGATCCAGCCCCATGTCAGGCCCCTCACTGAGAGGGAGGAGCCTGCTTGGGATTCTCTCTCTCTCTTTGCCCCTCCCCAATCATTCTCTCTCTCTCTCTCTCTCTCTCTCCCCTCCCCTCTCTCAATAAATAAGCATTAAAAGAAAAAAAAAAAAGAACTAATTTGGTGAAAGAATGGGAGTACACGTAACTCCTCCTGACTTCTTTAGCATCAGTTTTTCCCACAGAAACAGATACAGGTGATAAGCTTCCATTTTTCTGCATATTTACGCCTGCTTCTCTTTCGCAACCCTCCTTCAGTGCATCCATCACAGTAAGAGGGATATCAAAGGCAACTGGCGAATGTTTATGGAATTGAGTTACTGAGAATACATGCTCTAACATTAGAGAAAAGTGACTCAAACTCAGGAGGCAGAATTTCTTACGGAACCAAGGAAAGAAACTACCCCCAGGCTATGTTGTGAATGCAGCTTTCCAGTGCCCTTGAGAGAAAGGCCTATTTTGGTCTACCCTTTGGCAGTCCTTCTCATGAACCATTTCCACAAAATAGCATACAATTTGCCTGGAGACAGCCCAATTTATACCCCAGTCCAATCAACTGGCAACCAGGACTCAGCCCAGGCTATAAGCTCCTCTTTGATACTCAGAGAGAAATGTCAAAGGCAGATTTCTGATGGCGTATTTTATAAGATAATTAGCTAGAAGTCACTGAAATTTGTTAGCAAGAGGAGACCATGAGTCAAGTCTCATGACCATCACTCTTCCTCATAATAATCCTACCACCATGGACCAAGAGGTTAGCACTGATCCTCTTAAATAGCAAATGTGCTTGGAAACGCTTATCACTGCAGGGGAAAGCGTGACATAGTGGGAAACCCACCTCAATCTGGAAGTCGAAAGACCTGACTTCAACTCCTACTCAGCTATATCCAAATCACATACCCCCTCCAAGGAAGCACTTCCTCAACTATAAAATATAATTACTTGGCCACATCTATTTATTTTATAGAGCTAATAAGATAATCAAAAGAGGATGACATTGCACAGGACAACATATATTTACATTATCATTCTGATCTAGCCAAATAAAATCACCTGCACCCCAACATAACCCAACTATAGATTGAAAAATACCTAGCTGAAGGTAAAAGCGTGGCCCCCTATGCAGCAGGAACCACACTCCTCATCCTGGCTACCTTGGCTGTGAGCTGGTATTTATCACAACAGACATACATAAAACCTTGGATTCTGAGTAACTTGTTCTGTGACTGTTTCACAAGACGAGCAGACCTTTCTAATAAATTTTAACTGGATAAACAAGGGATGTCTCACAATACAAGTAGTGCATGATGCTAAATGTCACATGATCACAACTGAGCCCACGGTTCTTGAAATTCACTTTGTTATACAAGTGCTCTGGATTACAAGCATGCTTCCGGGATGAATTATGCTCGCAAACCAAAGCCTTGCTGTATGAGAAAAATTGTTACACGAAGATGTGTTTGACATGTAATAGTCTAGGTTTAGTGACTCTCTTTGGATGACTTTTTTAATAAGAAATAGGGGTGCCTGGGTGGCTCAGTCGGTTAAGCATCTGACTTTGGCTCAGGTCATGATCTCATGGTTTTGTGAGTTCGAGCCCTGCATAGGGCTCTGTGCTGACAGCTCGGAGCCTGGAGCCTATTTCAGAGTCTGTGTCTCCCACTCTCTCTCTTTCTCTGCCCCTACCCTGCTCATGCTCTGTTTCTTTCTCTCTCAAAGATGAATAAATGTTAAAAAACAAATGCAGAAATAGGGTTAACCAAGATTTTTAAAGGAGAAAGAATTCTTTGGCTTAGGCAAAGACTTGGCTTGACATGGTCTGGAGTCAATGAACACCTGGCCTGCAGTTCATGGATGTTCACTCGAGTAGCTCTCTTAGGAGTTCTTAGAAGCCACTAAAAGTGTTGGAGAATACTGATATAATTGGCCACAACCATTTTAAGAGACTTGCTGTACAAAGGAATATAACTTCCTTCCTGTATGAATCATGTACCAAAGGCAACTGCTTTCCTCATTGCTAATGACCTACTATAACAGAAAATGTTTGCTTGTAATGGAATGTTTTCTGTCACCTCGTACAACCTGTGGCATTTAAGTGACACAGATCGGCTCTTCTATGATTTTTAGTAGGAGACGCTGTTAACATTTAAATTTTCTCTCCTCCCTTATGTCTCCCCTGAGAAAATTGCCATGATGTAGCCTGCATTATGTATCTCTTCATTTTTATATTTTCTTTCAAGGAAAAAAAAGCACTATAAAATAAAACTTACATAAGATGCAGATACTTACTTTAAAAATTTTTTGGACTAATTCGCTAAGGCCTTAAGAATCAGCCTCATCTCATACCCTTTCTCCTCCTCCAATAATCTGGCACATATTTTGATCAGTTTCTTTAACCAATATCGCCAGCCAGAGAAAACAACTGGGAGACCAATGTATTAGCATTGCCAGTGGATTTTTTAAAAGTTTTATAACTTTGCTTTGCTTTCCTTTTTTGCTCTTATATACCACTAATAAAATTTGCTAATTTTGCTCCCTGATAATAATGGTATCTTTCTTAAATGTAGCCAGTCTCCCCACTTACCTATATCTAAATTATGGGACGACAAGGCTGTTTTCCAGACGCACCCTTCCCAAGGCTGTGGGTTCCGGGTTTCCCCCTGCCATCCACAGAGCTCTGGGTTCCTGCAACATGGCTCCCCCGCCCCTGCATACACCACACTCTCAACTTTCATCTCGCCCCACGCAGGGTGGAGAGGTGTCTGAAGAGACCACTTCGGGCAACAAGTTGGAAAACAGAAACAGGTGGTACCTGTTGGTGAAGATTTGCACACTCATTGGGCTTTGTGCTTGTCAATCCCCCGTTGTTCCACAAAGAAGCCGCACACCAATTTTATCCTGCAAGCCAGAAATGGGAACTGAATGGGCCTCTAACCAGGCCTCTGAAACAGGAAGTAGGGGACTGTCCCTGAAGCCGCCAGAGGGGAACTGACCTGCAGCAGAAAACTCCCAGAAGGCTGGCGGGAGTGGGCGCCACTGGTGAGACAAGGCTATGCTGTACACTTACAATCAGGCTTCACCTAGAGAACGCACTCGAACTACCAACTGATGAATGCCTCAAGCAGACAGGTGACCATGTTGAGGAAAGAAATCAGGATCCCAAGAACCTGAAAAGCAGGGGCAATCGTGACAATCCACAGTTGACACCTTGGGGTAAGAAGTGGGTGCTCTGAAAACATTAATTTTGTGCTTCGGAATTTTCTTTTTAGTTTTATTTTTTTCCAGTTTTCTAGTAAAGCTCTTTTTGGAAAATTATAATTTTGCTTCGACAGACCAGTCATCCCAAAATAAAACAAAGCCAAACAAAACAAGAGGAAGCCCAGGGCTCTGCGTTCGCAGTGGGAAGGCAGGGACTGTCCCAGTAATATGCCAGCAAAAAGGTAAAAGCCCAGAGGGGCGCCTGGGTGGCTTAGTCGGTTAAGCGTCCGACTTTCGCTTAGGTCATGATCTCACGGTTCGTGGGTTCGGGCCCCGCGTCGGGCTCTGTGCTGACTGCCAGCTCAGAGCCTGGAGCCTATTTCAGAGTCTGTGACTCCCTCTCTCTCTGACCCTCCCCTGCTCACGCTGTCTCTCTCTCTCTCCTAGAAATAAATAAAACATTAAAAAAAAAAAAAAAGGTAAAAGCCCAGAGAACCATGTATGGAACACCACAGGGATTTTTTAAAAACACCTCCCTAATCGGAGTTTTTCCTTGTGAGCTCGTCTCTGTTTGCTCTACAGATAATTTCACTAAGGCTTGTTTCTGGCACAAAGAAGCAGTGACTAAAGGGACTGAAAGGTGGCTTAGATCAGAGGTTCCCAAAACATTGCTCTGTTGATTGGTAAGATAAAGTTTACACGCATCCTTGGACAAATGGGGGGGGGGGGAAATACTATTGAGTTTTCTCATACATTTATCATCTTCAAAGAACTATTCTTCATTCTAAGGTTATGCCTTCCCTAATTGAATATAAAAATGTCTTTTCTTTTTAAAAAACCATGGCAGTAGGTGACTGGCTGCTGAGTTCTCTCTTTTACTGTTGAGTATCCTTACTTGGAAAAATTAAAGGTTGACAGACATGTCAGTTTTTCAATTTTTTTTAACTGGTTCATGGGAACCACTATTTAAGAAATGCATGGAGACCACAGAGCTAGCTTCAGATCCTCTGTCTCCCTGTCTCTGCCCACCACGTGTCTCTCAAAAATAAATAATAAAACATAAGAATTATATGTAAGAAGGAAATACAGATTTCACCCTCTCTCTCAAAGTATATGAGACTACATATACTAAAGCCTAACTGGATTTAAAAGTAGAAAATGCAGAAGTGGGCTGGACAACTTTCAAGAACTTCTCAGTCTGGGATAGAAAGGAGACAAAGGTTGTGTTTGTTTTGCTTTTTATCAAGTAAGACTGGACGTCTTGCTGGGACCAAGTGGAACCAAAGCCCAGAAAGTTCAGATGCCTCTCCAATGACATAACCTAAAAGGGTGACTTTCATCCTGACTTGAGCAAATCAGGAACATAATACAGATGAAAATATAAAAACTAAATCTTAGCATTTCAACCAGCATGTGTTTCCTTCCTGTACCTATGGTTACTACAGGGTGAAGGGCTGAGGAAGAGATTGCCATCTGCAGTAAGTCTGGAGAGGACCCCAGGGGATGGAATGGCTGACGCAGAAAGGGAAGCCAGCACCCCGTCTCCTCCCAAGCCCACTGAGAGGGAGTGAAGTGGCCTTGAGTAGAGCAATGGCCCTGGATCTTACATCAACAGGAAGTCGAGGGTCATGAGGCGAGAAGGTTGAAAGAGGTGAAAGTGTTGATGGATCCCTGCTGGCATCACTTCTTCCTGGTCAAGTCATCAAGGGTCAAGTCCCCTGCCCAGCCTCCCGCCTCTCCGTGCAGTCTTCTAAGCATTCCTTTGTCTTCTACGTCACCATATTGCCTCCTCTCAGCCTCACCAATCCAAAGAAATGTTCCTACATCTGGCCAGATGCTACCAGAGACTAGATGAAAGCAGAAGTGACTGCATCTTGGGGTGCCTGGGTGGCTCAGTAGGTTAAGCATCAGACTTTCCCTCAGGTCATGATCTCATGGTTCGTGGGTTCAAGCCCCATGTTGGCCTCTGTGCTGACAGCTCAGAGCCTGGAGCCTGCTTCAGGTTCTGTGTCTCTCTCCTTACCCTCTCTCCCCTTTCCTCTCCCCCCCTCCCCGCTCCTGCCTCCTCTGCAGCTCCCCCACAGCTAGTACTCTCTCTGTCTCTCTCCCTCAAAAACAAATATTAAAAATTTTTAAGAAGTGACTTAGTCTAATATAAGCAAAGATGTGTTTAAAGTCCCAATTTTTAGCCTTAGGAACATAATTTTCCAGAATGTTTAAAGTGGTGAGTGGGTTTTGGGGCTCCTGGGTGGCTCAGTTAGTTAAGCATCCAACTTCAGCTCAGGTCATGATCTCACAGTTCATGGGTTCGAGCCCCATGTCAGGCTTGACAGCTCAGAGCCTGGAGACTGCTTTGGATTCTGTGTCTCCCTCTCTCTCTCTCTGCCCCTCCCCTGCTCAAGCTCTGTCTCTCTGTGTCTCAAAAATAAATATTTTTAAAAATGTTTAATAAAAAATAAATAATGAGTGGGTTTCATATTTCAAGTGCACTGGGTTCACAAGGCTTCTCACAGGCTAGTCCCAAAACCTAACCAACACCTATAAGACTATTTCTAAACAAAAGTATGCTCCTGGTTCCAAGCAACTTTATGCCATTTCACCTGAATAAATGAATATGATCTCTTTATGGTTCAGCTTCCTTCTAAGCAAAAAGGCAGGGCGGGGGGGGAATGAAGCCTATTCTAGCTATACTTCACAGAACTGATGTTCATTAAAAATAATTTTTTTTGAGATGCTGCCAGTTGGACCCACCTACCCGAATGGAGTAGCTCTGTATCACTAATGTATCACTGACACGTCTTCATTTGTATAGAAATTGTATAGAAATTGACTACAATGCAGGGGGCCGGGAAGGGGTGTTGTTAGCTTGCCAGTTGCCATCTCCAAGGGACAGTCTCATACACGTAAACATGATGAATTTTCACCAAAGCTTCGATAGAACATTAGTTTCCTCTCAGAACGAGAATGAAAGAGAAAATGACAAGTGTAATCAAAGAACAAACTAGATTACGGTTAAACAATAATCAAATAGAGAAAAGCTTCAACAACTGTCTATTCTTTCAAAAGACCCCCGGACACATAGACAGGGAGAAGCTGGTAAAAACGTAACCCAGCTTTAAGTTCTTGTCCATTCCAGTAAACTGAGCTATTCCGAGTAGTTCTTGCTCACCCTTCCGTCTCAGTTCAGCTGTCACCTCTGAACCTGCCCTACCCCCAGTCTGATTCTAGAATGTTTCCTGGGACCCAAGGCATTCTGTAAGGATCTTGACACAGGCCCTGCCACAGCGAGACTTGATATGTGCCCTTTCCACTCACCCTGAATTCCCTGAGGGGCTGAGAACATGATATATACAAGTTCAGCTGTCACCTCTAGAGACTGAAATGAAATAATTCATTTTGTATTAATGTAATTTATGTATATAGATTTATGTATTTGTGTATAACTTATAATGTAATTCATTTTATATTAATGTAATTTTAAAGTACAGAATTTGACAGACCAATTATTCTAAGCATCCATTCTTTTCTGAAATTAAAAAAAACATTTGTAACATTTATTTATTGTTCATGTTTATTTACTTCTTGAGAGAGAGAGAGACTGATCAAGAGAGAGCAAGCGCTAGTGGGGAAGGGGCAGAGAGAGACGCAGACCCAGAACCTGAAGTAGGTCCCAAGCTCTGAGCCGTCAGCACAGAGTCCAACACAGATCAAGAGATCATGACCTGAGCCAAAGTCAGACGTTTAACAGACTGAGCCACCCAGGTGCCCCTATTCATTTAATTTTGAGAGAGAGAGAATGTGTGAGCAGGGGAGGGAGAGAGAGGGAGAGAGAGAGAGAGAGAGAGAGAAACTAAAGCAGGCTCTGGGCTCTGAGCTGTCAGCAAAGGGCTAAATGCAGAGGCTAAAGCCGTGAACCACGAGATCATGACTTGAGCCAAAGTTGGATGCTTAACCAACTGAGCCACCAGGTGCCCCACTTTTCTGAGATTTTACATGACTTACTCCAAATCAGAGAAGAACCAAAGGCCAGAATCCAGATCTGGTCAGTCTTGTTCTGACACTCTATCCCAGCCTTCCATGCTATCTTACCTTTGCAAACTCACAGGATTAAATAAGGGAATCTTAGAAATGTAGTTCAGGGCTCCTGGGTAGCTCAGTCAGTGACCAACTGCGACTCAGGTCATGATTTAATGGTTCATGAATTTGAGCCCCGCACTGGGCTCTCTGCTGTTTGCACAGAGCCCGCTTAGGATCCTCTGACCCTCTCTCTCCAGCCCTCCCCTCCCCCTGCTGTCTTCCTCAAAAATAA
The DNA here is from genome assembly GCA_017311185.1 of Proteles cristata cristata. NCBI lineage: Eukaryota > Metazoa > Chordata > Mammalia > Carnivora > Hyaenidae > Proteles > Proteles cristata. Next base: position 849,486 of record JAESUZ010002267.1, on the reverse strand, counting down.
ATAAACATTTTTAAAAAAAAAGAAATTTAGTTCGATTCCCCCCCTCACCAGACCTTTTTGGAGGAGACGAAGGGTTCTGTTCAGAATTACACACTTCAGAGCCGAGCCAGGATGAAAACTCAGATCAAACTTGAGGGACACTGTTCTGCTGAGTATACCTTGGTGATTCAGCTTCTAAGTGAAGGTAGTAAATGTAGGTAGAACAAAAGACAGCATGGCATGGGGCCAAAAATCTTGCCAGGCCTGTTTAGATACGGCTTGCAATCTGAGAGTGGCTTTTTTTTATTTTTACATAATAATTGAAAGAATACTATTTTATGAAGTATATGCAACTGAAATCTCAAGGCCCACTAATAAAGTTTTACTGGAACACAGCCACAATCACTTGTTTAGGTACTAAGCTAGCTGCTGTCGTAACAACCGCAGAGTTGAGTAGCTATGAGCGAAGACCTCCTGCAAAGTCTAAAATATTTGCCATCTGGCCCTTTACAGAAAAACGTGTCCCTGGTGGAGGAGGAGTGAGTGCTCTCTAAGAAGTCGGAAGACAAGTTCGACCACCATCAAACTCTCGGCAGCCCTCAGCTGAGAAAAACAGAGTTTGGACGAAATTGATAGCATCATCATTCTGTCACATCTTCAGTGCTAAATGAGAAGGCTCAGAGTTGGTGTCACGCACACAGGAAGGGGTGAAACTGGGGCCTGCCCAGGTCCCAGTGAAGCAGCAGATGGGATAGAGCTGGCTTGGAAACACAAGTCTTCCCACAGGGTGCCCTCCTCACTATTTCACACTGCCCCTGTACGGCTTGTGAGGTCCCTGTCAGCTCACCCTTAACATGATTCCAAGATACAGGGCTTCCTTTGACTCTGGGAGTAAATCAGCCCAGCTAAATAGAGGCAGTCAAAGGCAAAGATGACCTTTTTTAGGGTCAGCCACATGAAGTGGAATCCTGCATTGACCAGTTACCATCTGAGTCCCGGCCAGTTATGGAGCCCTGGGTTTTCTCCTCTAAGAAGAAAAGTAAGTACTTCCTTCTTAGGCTTATTTGGAGAATTCAACAAGATACAGTTCAAATGTCTGTTCCCTTGTAATCTTCCTCTCCTTTTCCCACAGGCAGACAGTATTTGGAGAATAAACAGTAACTGAGCCTTGTTAGGAAACTTTCTTTCAAATTAGCTTAGAGTTTAGGATATTTTTTTTGACAGAATCCTATAAAAAAATACTGAATCTATCAGTGCAATAAAAATAGGCTCAGTTTTTGCTCGGGTGTTTTCCTCATGTATCTTTCAGTTCTTTGAAGCTTCTTCCAAATTTTAAGCCAAAAATAAGAGTGCTGTAATTTTTAGAAAAAGTTACGTCTATGCAATTTTTATAGCAAGTCACACGAAGAACTAAGCTATATTATACTATGTTCAGTTATGAAGACCAAGACTGTAAAAAAAAATACCAGCACCAGAAAGCCCTAGTTTATTTAGTCTGGCTTCCTTAACATGAAGTTCTTCTTGTTCTTAAAATATTCAGCTTTGGCTGAATTCCAAAGCTGACATAAGCCTACTTCAGGTGTTTTGAAGAGACTAAAGAGAATCAGAATTGAAAGCAAAATTGGAATATAAAACCTTTTATGTGATCACAAATGCACGAACCTTATTGTTTGAAACCACCATTAAATCAAATTTTCCGCCCACACTTACAAAACTAAATATGTATATATTTTCATATTTGGCTGTACAGGGTACTGAAGGTTAATTTCAATAGCATGTTATTATTCCTAACATTAGCCAACAGATAGCTAATTGCATCAATCACTAGAAGTGCAATGACACTTTCTGAAATCTGTGTTAGGTTGAAGACATTTTTACGGATTTTTTTTATAGATTATGCTAGCAATCACTTTAACAGCCAAGCTAATCTTAGTTGTGAAAATAGCATATAGCATTTTAAACAATGTTAAATTATACTTTCCAGACCATCATGGTATATACGGGGTAGTAAAAAAAAAAAAAAAAAAGACCCCAAATCCTAACAAAGATACCCCATAAGTTTAAATGCAAGCTGCAAGGTTAAGGCTTTTGGAAGTAATGACTTGGAAGTTCAAATTGATATAAGACTGGGACACTCAAGCTTGTTAAAGTAAAATCACTTGGGAAGATCACGACATGCAAATTCGTATGGATCTACTCTGAGCAGCGGGCTGCGTGGTTTCTGTACTTCCCAAACTACATAGAAAAAATGAAAGCGTCATCGAAAAGTCACAGGTATATATAGAAGGGCAATATGGGCCAAAACTTAACAGAAGAGAACCCAGAACACCAAATGCAGAAGGCCTGATTGGGGCAATATCTCGGCCTGTTGAAGAACTGAAAAGTTCTTTATTAGGACCGCACGGACCCAGAGCTCCAGCGCGGGCCAGTGGGTGAGCCTGGCACAAATACACACAGGATCTTGCACCAGCACCCACTCTCTCCCAGGAGCGGCGAGCGCCAGGAGCAGTCACGCAGCGCCGCTCGCTGCTCTTAAGGTGGGGCAAGAAGTACGTAGGAAGCACCCTTGGAACCTAGTAAAACATTCCCGCCACCCCCACCCCCACCCCCACCCCCACCCCCGACCAACCCCTGCTGAGGCCAGGGAAAACGTGGCCCCTGACCGTGGAGAATGAGGAAGGAGTTGCACACGCACCTGCATTGTAGAAACGGTCCAGCACCGCGGTTTCCCCAAAATCCAATTTACCAAATTGCACGGTCTCCAGCGTGGCGCCCACCGTCTCGCACGCCTCCCGCAGGCTCTGCAGGGCCTCGCTCTCGGCCATCACCAGCTGCCCCTGGCTAGCTTCGTTGATCACATATGCCACCGTGGTCCGTCGGCCGCCTCCGCCACCAGAGTTGCCCCGGCACCGGGTGGCGCTGCTCCCGGAGGTGACAGCGGTACAGCCGGTGCCCTGGGCGGCGGCACTCTCCACGTTCCAGAAGCTGCCCGGCGGCGGCGGTGGTAGCTGGCTCTCCTCCCCCTCGGCCGCCGCCGCCGCTCCCCTCCGGCAGCTGCCGCCCTCGGCGAAGGGTGGCACGGAGAAAGTGATGCCCTCGCCCGCCTCCGCGCTCATCTCTCCCGGCCGGGCTGCGGCGGCGGCCGCGTCCCCAGCCCAGCCGCCCCGTCTGGCCAGCCACAGCTCGGGGCTGCTCCGTGCGCGCCGGGCTAAGCAGCTGCCATCGCGAGTCGCGCCCTCCGCGCCGCGCCGCCGCCTCCTCTCCGGCGCCCTTTCCCCCGAAGGGACGCCGCTGCCCGGCGGCGGCTCGCCCCTCCTCGGCGCCTCCGTGGCCGCGCCGCTCGTCCGAGGCAGGGTGTAGAGTACAAGGGGTGGGGACGCCAGGTTGAGCGGGAAGGGACAGCGCTTCCTTCTCTTGGCGGGCGGACAAGTCGGCTCGCAAACCTGCGCCGCGGTGCAGCTCAAGGGCGCCGCGCTCGGGGTGCGGTGCGCCCTGGCCACCGGGCGCGCGGCCCCGGCCTCTTCCGTGCCGGGCGCTGGGAGGGGCCGAGGAGGGTGCCCGCTGGGTGGGGAGCTACCTGGCCAGCACCTCACGGGCGGGCGGGCTCCCCGGGCTGCGTCCCGGAACAGCAGCAGCAGCCGCAGCCGAAAGGACCCGCCTCCCTCGGCGGCAGCTCTCCTTCATCTGCTCTATTTCCTCCTCCTCCCTTGGCCTCGTTTCTCGTCCGAGCGCGCCGGGGCCGCTGCGTCCGAGCGCCAGCCTCCCCGCGGGAGTCTCGCCGCTCCTCGCAGCCGCTCGCCGTGTGGGCCACCGGCTTCTGCCGCCCACTCGTCGCGGCACCGGAGATCAGGGCCCGCCCCGGGGGAGGGCGCTGCTGGGAAGCTCTAGCCGGGACGAAACCGACCGCTCGCGGACTTCGGCTGGGCCCCGGGGCGCTGCGCCGGGCCGGGCTTCTCCGCTGTTACCCACCGGACCCCCGCCTAAGGAGACCCGGAGTGAGCCCAAGCCCGGAGCGCGCGCGACGGCAGCGTGGCGCAAAGAAAGTCTGTCCTGCGAACACTCGGGGCCCCGGAGCTAGTCGGCGACGCACTTGCGGCGGTCCCCGCGGCCACGGCGCCCCCCTCCGGCGCCTGCCGGGCTCGCTCTGCGCGCGGTCTGGTACCGCGGGCGGCGGCGCAGCGCTGGGGCTGCAGGGTTGCGCAAGGCCGGAGGATTTCGACTAGCGCCCCGCAGCCGGGGCCTAAAGTGGGCGAGGATTCCTGCCTGCGGCGCTCCGGAAGCGGCCGGCGTGGTTTATCAGATCTCCCTCTACTTTTCATTTAAAAAAGGAGAAATTGATTAGTTCCAACTGCTGAACGACTTCTCATTCTCATTTAGGGTTTTAAAGTTTCGCCCCCCCTCCCCCCCCGCTCGCGCCATAGACTTTCCGGAGATAGAATAAGGGGTTTATACCCCACTCCGCGGAGCGCCATCCAATGAAAGGAGGAAATTAAGTGACATTCTTTTTTTTTTTTTTTTAATTGCACCACGGCAGGGGAGGGGGAAGGATACCTGGATTGCTTAAGAGCGATGAAAAGGAAGAGATCTACTTATTTGGAGAGCAAATAAGTTTTCAGAGAACTTCTCCAAAATGCTCTATTTGTTGCAGTCAAGTAACAACTTTGGACTTCGCATGTCGGAGATGGGAACCGAGATTAGTGAGTTTTCTGAATAAGGTAGAATAATGCAAATTATTACTGCAAATTCAAGCGTAGAAGAAAAGGAAGGATGAAACAGTTGAGTAGTAGAGTTCAAAGAGGGAAGGAAATAGTAATGAGGAAAAACACCTCGCAGCTACACAAATATATTCTTAACCAAGCAAATGACGTTAGCTTTTTCTAAAAGTTTGTGAAATGATAGAAGTAAATGTGTAGTAAGGAAATTATGTCAGCTGGGATCTATATGATCCACGTCTGCCTTAGGACTTGATCTCATTAGAAAAGTATGTATTTATCGAAGCGAAATATTGGCAGGCTACTAAAAGGCACATACCTTCTTTATTTCCAAAAACTTGTCAAGCCAACAAATTTCTGTAGGAGTAGATAATCCTCCACCCCATCCTAGCCTGAAACAATACATACTACAAATTCATTAGGAGCATGTCTGGAAAACTAAAATACCTAGATTTTCAAATTGCATTCTGTTACACAAACAAGGTCTAAGATTATATATAAACTATTTTCTAAAGCCCCTACCTTTTAAGATCGCTTAGTCTTTGCCTCCCTTCCAGATCTTTTCAGAGCCATTTTTCATACACACAATTTTTATTTTTGTTTTGCTTTGTTTTGTTTTGCTTTGAATTAATTTAATAACTTTAAAGATGTTAGGGATTACTGGCACCCAAACCCCAGTGCAATGATAAAAGACTGCTTCTAGTTGGTACTGAGGCTGTCTCACCCCCCAAATGACATGATTTAACTAATTTAACTTACGTACCGTGTATTAGACTGAACCATACGAATTTACATTTTTATAGCTGATAAACAATCAAATATGCCTAAATTCAGATGGTTCAACTTACACCTGAGATCTGGGGCCTGTGTGGAGGCAGAGAAGAGAAGTGAAGCACTGAGTCTCAGTCTATTCCAGCTTGCCAAGCCTGGCTCAGAGTGTCCTGGAAGAATGAAAGCCTTTTTCTAATTGGATTACCGAGGAGTTGCAATTTGCGCTTTTGCAATTGGTCTCTAAAGAAGGAGCACTTTTAAGGACAACTAATATGGTGATGGTGAACAGGGGAAAAAACTGTCTGTCTTGTGTTTTCAGGTTTGCTCCTGAAGAGGCAAAATAGTGAATTTAAGCCTAAAATGGACAAGGGTCTCCTAGCTAGATAGCTTTTGTTTTAGATGACAAGTTTACCTTTCTCTGTATCCTCAAGTAAGATAAATGCGAATACAATATACTCTTAATTCTAAAAAGTATTTAAATATCAGAGAATCAGTAATTTAAGTATCAGAAAATCAAAAATCAGAAAAGTATCAGAAATCAGTAAGGAAGACAATGAGAAGTATCAAGCACCTGGGATGAATAAATAATTTAATTGATTGCTAAATTTAACCCTGTGTATTTGGATGCCAAAATAAAAAGGAAACACATAAAGAGTACATATATTCATATGAAAAGACAAGTCTTGTGCTGCTATTGAACTCTATAGACTTTATTACATAGAACTGATATAGAGCATATAGAGCAATACAATTGAATATGGATTTGTAAAAAATTATATGCGTTCTTCAAATCTATATTTAATATTGTTAATAATTATGTTATATTGCCACAAACATAATATTAAATATTAGTGCGATGAAAGTATTTCAGAGGACTCTAAAATAATATAAATCAGATGCAATACTTTCTGGTTATATTACCTTAATAAATTTGAAGAATTGAGGATATTAACTAACTCACTAAAGCTCATAGCTCTTAGCATTCTAAATCAATGAAAGAAGAAACCCAAGGTGAGGCGACTCTGTGACTCATTTAAGCACTCAACTCTGTTTAAGCTCAGGTCATGATGTCACTGTCCTGAGATCAAGCCCCGTTGAGTTCTGCACTGAGGGTAGATTCTGCTTGAGATTCTCTCTCTCTGCCCCTCTCCCACTCATGCTGGATCAAGCACGTGCATTTTTTTCCCTCCCTCTCTCAAAATAAATAAATAAACATTTTAAAAAGAAGAAGAAGAAAAAGGAACCCAACAAAAAAGAAAGGTAACATTACTTAGGTCCTACCACAAATAACAGGCTTTTGACAGAGGTTGATTCACGGTTAGTGAATACTAGAATTATAGTATCATAAAGATTCTATGACAGGGGCACTGAGTGGCTCAGTCTATTGAGCGTCTGACTTTGGCTCAGGTCATGATCTCATAGTTTGTGAGTTCAAGCCCCGCATCAGGCTAGCTGCTGTCAACCTGTTAGCAGACTCTGCTTTGGATCCCCTGTCCCCATCTCTGTCCCTTCCCCACTTGCGGTCTCCCAAAGATCAATAAATATTTTTTAAAAAGATTCATTGACATGTTTATACCTTTGAAAGGCATGGCATCAAAACTGAGAATCATGTTCTCAGAGTCTATTCTACTTCTACTGAAAAATGGGTCTTGGGATATATTTGAGAACACAACAGGTAGAGCAAAGAATTTTCTAAATAAAGAGCTAGAGAAATACAAGAGAGAGATTTCTGCTTCTGATGATGACAGATTAGACAGTTCCTTCTCACTGAATAAGTCTTAGAATACTGAACAAAACTTGAAATGTAAAATAAAGCCATTAAAGCTCTAATGAGGTAATGAGGAACTCTCTGACCAGATTTTGGAAGAGAGGCCAGAGATCCGGATGGTGTCTTCACAGTTAGGGCTGCTTTTGGCCTGGCCGTGTTTGTGAGTGTGAATTAGGCAGCTGAAAGCCTGAGCTACAGTTTTGGCCACACCTCAAAGGACAAAAGCAAGAATGATATAGTCCAGAAGTAGGGATGACTTAAAAGTAAAGTGACCTTTACACGGACAACACCCTGTCTCCAGATACTAGAGAAACCCACAGAAAAGTCTCAAACCCTAAAATTGGATTAAGGTAATTCGAGGCATTCGGCAAACAAAATTCATTCCAGAGGAAGTAACATCATCCTGGACCATGAATTATTTCTACAGGTAGAAGATCTGTATATGTAAGCAAACATTTGAATGCATGGTAAAATGGTAAGGAAGAATAGGAACCAAATCCTGACGTTGCTGTTCCTGAGTTCTCCCCCCGAGATCTACTCTGCGTTCATATCCCCATAGGCTCTGCGTCAGGAGGCTAATTTGTATGAATTAAATCAATGGGCTTCCTTGCTTTGTTTTTACCAATTGAGACTCGTCAATGGTGAGTCCCAGCAGGAGATCTGAGGGAAGAAGGGGATTGGGATTTTATGAGTCATCTCAGGCTGGCTATGTTCCTCGACAGGAAGTCATTATTCCTGGGGTGGATACTATAAGATCCACTTACCTACAGGGTCTCTGAACTGTCCCTCACCTTGTTCTCTGGTACCTAGAAATGGTGAAACCACTAGCCCCACATTCCTGCACAATCATTCAAAGCTTCCCTTCTCTTCCATACCTTTGTAATTCGTCTCTCTGCAAATAAACCCACATTAAATTATCTTCTTTCCTGTTGACTCTGATAACTACTAAGGAACTTTTAGAAATTAGAAGGCTAATTTAACCTCTTTAGGACTCTTTTCTCACCCATAAATTAAAGTGTCGAATTAGATCAAATTGAAAATCTTTTGGGGGCACCTGTGTGGCTCAGTCAGTTAAGCGTCTAACTTCAGCTCAGGTCATGATCTCGCGGTTTGTGGGTTCAAGCCCCGCGTCAGGCTCTGTGCTGACAGCTAGCTCAGAGCCTGGAGCCTGTTTCAGATTCTGTATCTCCCTCTCTCTCCACCCCTTCCCTGCTCGTGCTCTGTCTGTCTCAAAAATAAACATTAAAAAAATTGTTTAAAAAAAGAAAAAATATTTTGAAGCTCTAATGTACTGGGTCTTCATTGAAATACCAGTTCTTACACTGAATTGAAATGTATAAAGAATGAAAATACCACTGAGTAAGAAAACAGTAGATGGGGAACTTTCTCTTTATAGAAATACTTTAGCTAATACACATAACAAGTCTGACGTATGTTAGAACATCACCAGTTTGAAACTTATGATGAATTTGGATCCAGTATGGATCATCAATAGTCACTAACATCACTAAAAGAGAGAGAGAGAACCAGATATGTGCTTCCTGATGGGAAAACACACCACCAATTATGAGGTAGTCAGACCAAAAATAGTGGCGTGAATCTCATCTCATCAGAGCCCTAACATCCGAGGCTGAGATTCCACAACTAATTCCCAGAAATATAGAGGACCAAAAGGGGACAAAATATTCTGGAGACACAACTCGTAGAATCTAAACTGTAGGAAACTCTGTAAGACAGATGGTTCATATTCTTACGCTAATAATTTACCACCACTGTAACCGATGCTTAAGTTCCTTTACTCATAATAACATGGTCAAATGTACATTAGGGCCATTTCCAGTTGAAAAATTAAATGTCCATCACCACACTAGCAGCTTTATATGCATATCTCAAGTCTCCCATTAGATGAGTCCAGAAGTAAAAGGTTACCCAATATCAGACAAGGAGTTAGTAGCAAAACCAGGGTTTCATTCCAGAACTTATGCTATTATCTACTGCTCCTTTTCATAATGAAAGGATAAGATCATTGCTTCAGAAAGTATCAAACAGCCTGCTTTTTTTTTGTTCTGGTGTGAAGACATGCAACCATTTCATTTCACAGCATGATAAAGTTTCAAAGAAGGGCGATGAAAAGTTGAAAACGTCTATTTACCAAATTTGGAATTAATATATCATGTCATGAACAGACACTTCCCCCAAGAGGACATCCAGATGGCCAACAGACACATGAAACGATGCCCAGCATCCCTCATCATCAGAGAAATACAAATCAAAACCATACTGAGATACCACCTCATGCCAGTCAGAGTGGCTAAAATGAACAAATCAGGAGACTCTAGATGCTGGCGAGGATGTGTAGAAACCAGCACCCTCCTACACTGTTGGTGGGAATGTAAACTGGTGCAGCCCCTCTGGAAAACAGTGTGGAGGTTCCTCAAAAAATTAACAATAGAACTCCCCTCCCTATGACCCAGCAATAGCACTGCTAGGAATTTACCCAAGGGACACAGGAGTGCTGAGGCATAGGAGCACATGTACCCCAGTGTTCACAGCAGCACTCTCAACAATAGCCAAAATATGGAAAGAGCCTAAGTGACCATCAACTGATGAATGAATCAAGAAGATGTGGTATATTTATACTATGGAATACTACATGGCAATGAGAAACAATGAAATCTGGCTACTTGTAGCAACGTGGATGGAACTTGAGGGTGTCATGCTCAGTGAAATAAGTCAGGCAGAGAAGGACAGATATCATATGTTTGCACATATAGGTGGATTAGGAGGAACTTAATGGAGGACCGTGGGGGAGAAGAAGGGGAAAAATAGTGGGGGAGAGGGAGGGAGGCAAAGCATGAGAGACTCTTGAATGCCGAGAACAAAGTGAGGGCGGATATGGGTGGGGGAGAGGGGAAGGGGGTGATGGGCATGGGGGAGGGCACTTGTGGGGATGAGCACTTGGTGTTATATGGAAACCAACTTGACAATAAACTATTTTTAAAAAACATATCATGTCAAAAGTGCATTCTTATTATTCTGGAAGTTGTGTATAGTAGTTGTGTTTCAAGCTCTTTGATCAGAAGCCAAGGAAAGTGAAGTCCTAGGGAATAATCTGAGACTGGAGTCAACAGGGGGTGGGTCCTGTTTGTGTTTACAGTTATACTATCACCACCACTACCACCTCTTCACTGCTACCCTTATTATTACCTTAAAGCTACTCTTATTACTACTACGATACTCCATGTTTGGTGTGGTAATTGCTAAAAAACAAGTTTGGAAACTAAGACTGAGGCCAGACTTTGAAGCATCTTGATGAAGGATAAATTTAGCTTCATCCTCCAGGAAAAAGAGACATTCAAGGATTTTGAGCAGAGGAGTAATATGGTCCGATCTATATTTTAGAAATAAAACTCTTGCCGATGTAGAAGTCTGGGCCTACAGCTAAATGCAAAACGCTTCGATAATATTCCAAGCCTGGACTAGGGAAGGAGCAGTGATCTTGTTGCATCTCAAGTCTCCTTAAGTGGGAATGATATTTGGTGGAATCTTTTATATGTTTCTTGTAAAAGTATACTTGCTAACATTTTAATTTCTCTTTATGTCCTAGTAAGCTAAAGCAATTTTAATCCAGAGAAATTGTTCTCCTCATGTTTTGTTAAAGGAAAACCAAAGCTTCCTCTATTTAAAAATTGCCCCATGCTGCCTCTATTCCATCCACATACTTCTCTCCAGATTGTCAAAGTCTTGCCTTCTTCTTCCCCTGTCCACTTTGACTAAAATTCTTACTATTAAAGGCATCCCTTTAACTTAGATAAACATGTCATGAAATATATATACAGAAGGCCACAGCCACAGTAAGAGCAAGCAACAGAAACCAACTCTGACCACCAAAACTAAGGGTTTTTTTTTTTTTTGCAAACATGTTAGGGCTCAAGGCATCAAAGTAAGCCTGGGGCCCAGTTTTGAAAACACGGAAACCAAAAACCTTCAAAGGCCAGAAGCTATAGCTGAGGTCACTCCACAGAACCAGTATCTGTGACTTTGTCACAGCTATTTTTTTTTTTAATGACACTACAATTGTTAAAGATGTAAGTCCTCTGAAATTAACAGTGCTGGTTCATGGATAAATATCAATGAGACAGAATAGAAAATCTGAAATGGATCCAATTACATGCGAAAATTTAGTATAAGATAAAAACAGCCTTTTAGATGATTGCAAAAGGAGGACTTTAAAGACTCATGTTGGAATAACTGCAAAGCCATATGGAAAAGATAAAATTGGATTCATTCCCCACACCACACACCAAGAAAAATTCCAAAGATTTAATTATATGAGATTTAATTATAAAAAATGAAACTATATTGAGGCTCCTGGGTGACAGAGCTTGGTGAGCATCTGACTCTTGATTTCTGCTCAGGTCATGATCCCAGAGCTGCGGGATTGAGCCCTGCATCGGGAGCCTGCTTAAGATTATCTCTCTCTCTCGCTCTGATCCTCTCCCCCCATCGAGAGCTCTCTCTGTCTAAAATTAAATTAAAAAACAAAAAAGAGACTATATGAGTACTCAGTAAATATATGGGCACATTCTTTTCAACCTAGGAGCAAGGAACACTTTCAGGACCGTGACTCAAAATCCAAAAGCAGGAAAGGAAAAAAAAGATAAACTTGATAATATAGAAATAAAAATCTTTACATGGCAAAAGATATAAGCGAACTGGACAGACAAATAGTGAACTGGGAAAAATATCTACAACTGATTCACAGCTCATAAAATGAGTTTCTAAAAATAGAGAAGTAAGAGACCAAAACCAAAGAAGAGAAAAATAAGCTAAAGGAGGCCATAGGCAATTCATAAAGATGAAAGTACAGATGTCTTTTACCCATGTAAAAAGATGTGCAGTGAGAAATAATTTATAATGAGAAATGCAAATTAAAACTCTTTTTTTTTAATGTTTTATTTATTTCTAGGAGAAAGAGCGAGAGAGAGACAGCATGAGCAGGGGAGGGTCAGAGAGAGAGGGAGTCACAGACTGAAACAGGCTCCAGGCTCTGAGCTGTCAGTCAGCACAGAGCCGGACGCGGGGCTCGAACCCATGAACCGCGAGATCATGACCTAAGCAAAAGTCGGACGCTTAACTGACTAAGCCACCCAGGCGCCCCGAGAAATGCAAATTAAAATTACACTAGCATATCACCTTTCACCTAATATGTTGGCAAAAATCCACAAGGTTGATAACACACTCTATAAGAAAATGGGCATTCACTCATTTCAGGTGGATTAAAAACAATTATAAAATACCTGCAAAGAGAAATTTGTCAATATCTAGCAAAATTATATATACACTTACCCTTTGATCCAGCAATTCCATTTCTAAAAATATTTCAGGGGCATCTGGGTGACTCATTAAGCATCCAACTGTTGATTTCTGCTCGGGTCATGACCTCATGGTTCATGAGATCAGGACCCCCTGTTAGGCTCTGTGCTGACAGCATGGAGCCTGCTTGGGATTCTCTCTCTCCCTCTCCCTCTCTCTCTCTTTCTCTCTCTCTCTCTGCCTCTCCCTTGCTTACATGCTGTCTTTCTCTCTCTCTCAAAATAAATAAACAAGAAAAAAATAATAAAAATATATTTCAAAGATAATTGGTAAAATAGTGAAAGACATTTTTAAAAGGCTGTTCATTTCAGTTCTATTTACAATAGCAAAAAATTGAAAATCACCCTGGTGTTCGTCCATCAGGAACTGGTTTAATAAACTCTGATACATACACTAAATGGAGTACTTACTATGCAGCCATAAAAAGGAATGTTGATATTCTATACATAATAGTCAAAAACTAGTTTTTCTAGTTTCCTAGTGATTTGTACTAAGAAGATAATTCTAGTTCCTATTTCTCTTTTATGGCCAGAATCAAATTCCAGGTAACTTTTTTAAAGTAATATATTTTCACTGAATTTTATAATATAAATTCACACACACACACACATAAGTGTATGCTCACTTTCTTAATACAATGGTAACACACTACGTACGGCTTTCTACTCCTTGTATTTTTGGATACTGGACAACAGGCAGTGCGTGACTGTGAACTTCGAAAGTGCATAAAGGAACAGGGTGATTCTTCTGTCACAAGGCAATTTCTGGATAGTGATGCAGGGAAGGAAAATTCCAACAGAAGGCAGATATCATTGGTTGATAAAAGGTTGAAATTTGGGGAGACTAAGGCCATTAAAACATGAAGGACACAGTATACAAGAGAAGGAAGCTTTGCAGAGAAAGAATTCCAGAAATTTGCACACAAGACCTTTGATAACACACTGCATGTGCATAGAATGAAACCTCATAAGGCCAGGCAAGAGCATCCTCTGAGGAAAACGTATCAGAGATCTCTAGCATAAACAATTTTTCGAACTCACACAGAGCTGAGGAGAATTCGGGTGTTCTCCAGCCAGAGCAGAGAGAATTCATTGAGTAATGGAGTATATATAAGTGACTCCAGAAGATTCACAACTGAGAAGTGAGCTAGATTGTCTCTACAGTAAAGATCATTTAGGCCTGCCTCGAATGAGCTTAGAAATAAGAAAGTTCACATATAAATAAATAACTGCTTGCCAGAAAAAAATCAGATACCCTTTAAAGGAATATAACAAAAATATAGAATCCAGTAAAGTAAAACACGAAACACCTACCATCCTGTCAACACTTAGTAGACAAAGGAGGGGAAAAAAATGGAACAAAGATCAGTTGTAGAAATAGGCCCAGAAATGACAGAGATGATGCAATCAGTAGACAAAAACATTATAACAGCTATGATAAATATGCATAAATGCTCAAGGATGCAAAAGGACACATGAACAAAATGAGAAAAGAAATGGAAGATGTAACAAAAAATGAAATGGCATTTCTAGATATGAAAACTGTGCTGGTTTAAATTATAAAGTTTACTTGGATGGAATTAATAGCAAATTAGATACTACAGAGGGAATGATCATTGAAACTGGAGTAATAGAAGCACACAGGAAAAAAAAACACAGAAAAAAAATGAGACCCTAATGATCTGTGGGATAATATCAAGTGATCAAAAATACATGTAATTTGAGTTTCATGAATGTTAAAGGAGATTCTTCAGCTTTTTAATTTACTTTGCTCCCTTTCCTGAGCTTCACATTTTTCTTCTTTAAAAAGACAAACATTTCCCTATCAGCTTTATATCATGTTATGTATCATTATTATATGAAAAGGGAATGCTTGTATAAATCCAAATGATTCTCCCAGTTTGTAAATATCTTGACCCAATATCAGTGATAGTCTTTCATTTTCCAACAGGATGATCAAAGATTATCTTGATATCTTGGAATTCCATATGAATAGCAAAGATTTATACATGTAAATATAGGCTGCCTTTGAGATTGTCTGAAATCCTCTTTTGATGTGTTGGTCAAAGTGTCATATTTATTTCTCCTTTATTTTAATCGCAGTTATCTCTAATCTCTACTATAGGATTCCAATGAATAAGAGACCTTTGAATAACTATAAGTATGTATTGTCTTAATAGTTTGTGAACTAAAATCTCCAAAAGCCAACCAAGAAAAATTTTTTAAATCACAATTTCTTTGGATAGTATCAATTAATTAATTTGAATCACTGGTTAATTTTTAAAATTTTAATTCCAGTATAGTCAACATACTGTGTTATATTAGTTTCAGTGTACAATATAGTGATTCAACAATTCTACACATTACTCAGGGCTCATGATGATAAGTGTACCCTTAATCTTCACCTATTTCACCCATTCTCCCACCCACCACTCCTCTGGTAACCATCAGTTTGTTCTCTATAGTTAAGAGTCTGTTTTTTGGGTTGTCTCTTTTTTCTTTATTCATTTGTTTTATTTCTTAAATTCCACATAGGAATAAAATCATATGATATTTGTCTTTCTCCAACTGATTTATTTCACTTAGTGTTGTACTCTCTAGATCCATCCATGTTGTTGCAAATGGCTAGATTTTATTCTTTTTGTGGCTGAGTAATATTCCATTCTGTCTGTATGCCACTTCTTTATCCATTCATCTATTGATGGACACTTAGGCTGTTTCCATAATTTTATTATTGTAAGTAATGCTGAGATAAATATAGAGATGCATATATCCTTTCAAATTAGTGTTTTCATTTTCTTTGGGTGACTACTCAGTAGTGGAATTACTGGATCATATGGCGATTCTATTTTTAATTTTTTGAGGGACCTCCATACTATTTTCCACAGTGGCCGCTCCAGTTTACATTCTGACCAATAATGCATGAGGGTTCTTTTTTCTCCATATCCTTGCCGACACTTGTTGTTTCTTATGTTTTGGATTTTAGCCATTCTGACAGGTGTGAGGTGACATCTCATTGTGGTTCTAATTTGCATTTCCCTGATGATTAGTGATGGTGAGCACCTTTTCATGTGACTGTTGCCCATGTGGTTAATTTTATCTGTCGGCTAGGCTAGACTGTATTGCCAAGTTCGCGCAAACCCTAGTCTAGATATTGCTATGAAGATATTTTGCAGAATGATTAAAATTTACACTTAACTTTAAGTAAAGTGGATTACCCTTTATAGTGTATGTGAGTCTCATCCAATCAGTTCCAATCAGCTTTAAGAAGAAAGACTGAGGTTTCCTGGAAAAGGAATTCTGCCTCAAGATTGTAACAAAGAAATCTTCCTTGAGTTTTTAGCCTGCTATATGTATTTTGGGTTTGCCAACCCCTACAATCCCATGAGCCGGTTCTTAAAATCTCTCTCTGTCTCTTGCTCTCTGTCTCCGTCTCTCTCTGTCTCTGTCTCTGTCTCTCTCTCTCTCTGTCACACATACACACACATCACACACACAACCTGACTGATAAGATTACTAATAAAAACTTTACCCAGACTTTTAAAGCAGAAACTTCTTTATAGGTTCTGAAATTTTTCATTTTCCTAACTCATGGTAGAACCAGTCACTACACACTTCAAGCACAATATGTTTCATCTGAAACCCCATAATTTTATTACATTTACATAAATGTTACTAATTTTAGAACACAATTCTAAATTTGTGTATGCAATCAAACGTCATATCCCAATTCCCAATTTGGTATTCTTTAGCAACTGTACTTATCACTGCTAAGAAAACTAGTAAAACTATACTCTTTAAAAATTAAGGTAAAAACTTAAATCTCCCAGATTCATTGTAGAATATCTTATCCTTTTAGATATTTAAAATATATTTAATATAAAATGCCCAAATTTGGAATGTTTTTAAGAGTCCTGAAATTTACAAATCATTCTTCTGCTTCCAAAAGGGGGGAGGTCGTTGGTTTAGCCTCCATATGTGTATTTCCGGAACCACACTGCATCTAGATTGGGGTACTATGAGAGGCTCAGTCTTGCTCTTAAAGCCACACCTGTCAAGTGAGAGGCAGAGAGACAAGAAGGGGGTAAGGAGTGCTGGATAGATGGAATCAATAACTGCAGAGCTTTAAAATTATCATTCGTAGACTGAAAGGAATTACTGAATCTAACCTGTTTTTGCATGAATCCCATAGCATTATTCCCATCAGCTTTTACTGCGTCCTTAGCTTTGTGACACAAATAATACTTCGTAAGTATTTAAGCATCGTAGTCACAAAAAAAGCCTGTGTCTTCACCAAGAGTTCTGCTACCCAGCATGAAGGGGGTTAGATAAGAAATAGTTGTTGGCAATAATTGGAAAATAAAAAACATTCCATGTTTATTCTCAAACGAGATGTCTTTATCATACCAATCGTGGCCGTTGTAACCAAAGGCAGAAATTATAGTTCTGTCACACTTGTGTGAACATGATGCTGATTGCAATTTCCGTGTGTGTGTGTGGTTCTGCCAGAGAAGTCCCTCTTACCTTTTACACTGAGGCAAAGCGTGCAGAAGAGAAGAGCCCTGAAAATAATGTACCTGCTATTCCTCCTGGTTATTACAGATTTCTTGGGGAAAAGAGATTGGCTCTGAAATGCAGGTTTCTTCTATCACACATTTTCTTTTCTGTGTCCTTCTTTGTTGTGCTGCCAGGGTGGAGGGAACGTTTTCAGAATTGTTCATCATTTTAGGAAGTAAGTGGATGTTTTCCATTTACATGAATATATAGTCATACTTGCTGAGGAAACATTTTTGTTAACTTTTCTCAAAAGCTTGTTACATACTTTAAATTCATATTAGCTTTTACTTCAGTTGACTATCATTGATCAAGCATGTCTCTGCTCATTTATTATTTCTCCCTTGTACCTATTAGGTTTAGAGTGGCTTAATGGGAATTCGTTTCTCTAAAAATAAGGCATTTAACAACTATCATTAATGAACATTATTAGCTCCTCATTTCCTAGTGACCTTGACTCATTCTAAGAGTATCTCATACTCACTCAAGAAAGGATAAGTGAACTAACTGAAAAAAATTAACAACCTTATTGAATTAAGTAATGTATTTCCAACAACATTTTACTTGTATTTAATAATTATCAAATTTTATCAGATGTTTAATAATTTTGGTCAATTTGATAATATTAATCATAATACTAGCACTACGAAAACTACTAATAAATAAATGATAATACGTCCTAGGGAAAAAATAATCCCTAAAGTCATATGATGATAGGAAACTTTTTAAAATTTCAATTTATATACATAATTTTCTCATAGTGATGTATATAGTGATAAGGAAACCAATAAAATAATTCCAAGCATAAATTAAAACAAAATTCAGGGGAAAATAATAGAATTATGAGTTCAAGGACCAAAAAAATGATAAATTCTCTAACAGTTAAAGATGACCTTGTTCAAACATATCTTAAAAAGCAGTAAAGGTAGGGAAAAGGAAGGCAGCCTCTGTGAGATGGCCTATAGTACTTCTTTCCTCTGCCATTCATGGCCTGTGTAATCCTGTCCCCTTGAGGAGAGTTTTGACTGACTGACTTGCTTTTAACAGAGAATACAGCAGAAGTGACAGAATGCAGCTTCTAAGATTACATTACAGAAAGTGTGATTTCCATCTTGCTCATCCTTTTTTGTTCTCTTTCCCTCTCTTTCACACACACGCACGCACACACACACACACACACACACACATGCATGCATGCACACGTCAGATAATGAACTGCCATATGGAGATCCTCATGTGACAAGGAACTGAGGGAGGATTTGCCATTGGCCAGCAAAGAACCAGAGCCTCAGTTCAACAGTCCACACAGCACTGAATCTTGCCAACAATTATGTGAGTGAACTTGGAAGCAAACTCTATTTAGTCAAGGCTTCAGATGAGAATGAAGCCCTGGCCCTTGATGGCAGACTTGTAAGAGATTTAGAGTGACCTGACCTGGATAAACTGTGAGGAAATTAATGGTTGTTCTCAACTGCTAAGTAGAGGGACAATTTGATACAGGGCACTAGATAACTAATACAATAGTTGTGTCAAATGGCTATTGTTTCCAAAATCCATTGGAGACATTTAAGAGTGACAAAATATTTTGAATTTAAAAATGACACTATTTTTCAATAATCATGACATTACATCATTTGCAGCTATTTAAAATTAATGAGAAAACAATTTAGAGAGCTTACAGCTATGGGGGGTTCATAATTTTTTCTAAATCATTTTGGAGAGTACATAAGAAAAACATGAGCAAAGTCCTAACACTGGGAAACTCTTATTTCTTAGTGATAGTGGAAGAGATTAAAGCAGAGAATTAAGAGTGAAATAAGAATGAGAGGATTAAATTTTATGCTTTGAAGAAGTAAGTTTAGTATTTGAACAGAGTAGGAAAATACAACAAAAATAAGAGCCTCCAGCAATGGAGAGCTTATAGTTACCTATGCTCTCTCATTTAATCCTCACTTCAAAATTTTGAGGGATATTTTATCATTATGGAGGCTTGAGGGGGCCATACACCATGTTATTATCATACCCTATCTTATTTTGTTGAGTTGAGCTTACAGACAAGGCACCCATTTATTTATCTAGACATTTATCCATTGTAGCCAATATCCATTTAATGAATACATCCACCCATTTGTCCAATTTATCCAATACACAATCGAGGAGCTGAGTACCTTTACACCACCACATAAATATTAATCCTACCCAAGAGCTAAAAGGACACATAGATGTCAGATTCTTCTCATCACAAAAGTAAAACCCACGAGGCCTAGGTCTACCCCTAAGACTCTGATTCCCAAAGCCTGTGCTGTTAACAGCTCTGTCTTTTCAGAACACAAGGAAAATGATTAAATGTATTTTACAGTGTCAGATTAAATCATTCACTCACAGATTTTTGTTTTTCCTTTTACATAGAAGCATAGTAAATATGTATCCCAGACCAAACACTCTAGTTAGGCTTCAAAAACTTTTTTGTTGTGCCAAAATCTACATATTGTAAAACTTATCATTATAACCATTTTTTAATTAAAATTTTTAATGTTTATTTTTGAGAGAGAAAGAGCATGAGTAGGGGAGGGGCAGAAAGAGAGGAAGACACAGAATTTGAAGCAGGCTCCAGGCTCTGAGCTGACAGCTCACAAACCGTGAAATCATGACCTGAGCCAAAGTTGGACTCTTAACCAACTGAGCCACACATGCACCCCTCATTTTAACCATTTTTAAATGTAAAGTTCAGGGGCATTGAGTACATCCACACTGTTTGGCAAACATCACCACCATCCATCTGCTCTAGAGCTTTTTATCTTCCCAAATTGAAACTTTATAGTCATTAACATGCTAACTCTCCATTGTCTCCACGCCTTTTCCCCCTGGCAACCACCATTTCTACTTTCTGTCTCTATGGATTTGACTACTCTAGGTACCTCATGTGAGTAGAATCATATATTATCTGTCCCATTTTGGCTGGCTTCTTTCACTTAGCAGAATGTCTTCAAAAGTTTATCCTTCATGTTGTAGCATGTATCAGAATTTCCTTCCTATTTAAGACTGAACAGTATTCCATTATATGCATATACCACATTTTGCTGATCCATTATCTGTGGATAAACACAGGGTTTCCCCCACCTTTTGGCTATTATGAACATTGCTGGTATGTACATGGGTGTACAAATATATGTTTGAGTCCCTGCTTTAAATTCTTTTGGGTACACATCCAGAATTGGAATTGCTAGATCATATCTAATTCTGTGTTTAATTTTTTGAGGAAGCGTCATACTGTTTCCACATTGACTGCACCATTTTACATTCCCACAAGATTCTAAAACTTCTAACAGGAAAGTATAACTAAAATAATAGGTGATGAATGATATAAAATGAGTGACGTTAACAATTAGCCCACAATTATTGACTCTTAGAGCTGGAAGTACTCTTAAAGTACATCATTCTAGATATCCATCGTACATTTGAAGATAATGCTTGAAGTACTTGAGTGATGATTATATTACCCTCCAGCAAATATTGATTAAAGCTTTACCATGTGCCCAGCACAAGGCTGTACAAAACTAAGAAAAAAGAAAAAGGAAATCACGCATCCTTTTCTGGAATTCTTTCCCGTTCTACCATAGACAGTCTTAAATATAGTAACTTATCCATTTACCTAGGATAATGATTCACCTGGGTAGAAAGGCCATGTATTTCAAGTGTTTTACTTCGTATCTATTTCCATGGGAAAAATAAACTAGTTTCAAAATTATGTGAGTTGGTAAGAATTTGCAATTTGAGTCTTTATGAGGTCACCATGGCAGTTATAAAAACAAAAATTATATTTTTATTTTTTTAATTTTTTAAATATTTATTTATTTTTGAGACAGAGAGAGACAGAGACAGAGACAGAGAGACAGAGACAGAGCATGGGCAACGGAGGGGCAGAAAGAGAGGGAGACACAGAATCCAAAGTAGATTCCAGGCTCTGAGCTGTCTGATGCAGGGCTCGAACACAGGAACCATGAGATCATGACCTTAGCCAAAGTTGGACACTTAACCTTAACCGACTGAGCCACGCAGGTGCCCCAAAAATTATATTTTTAGATTTTAAATATATAATTATAGATCCTTAGTGATGCACACCTACATTATTTTAGTTAAATGGTTTTCCACAGCATTGGCCAAGTTTAGATATTGTACAGCTCTGCGATTTTTTAAAAAAACTTTTTAATGTTTTTATTTATTTCTAGGAGAGAGAGAGAGACAGTGTGAGCAGGGGAGGGTCAGAGAGAGAGGGAGTCACAGACTGAAACAGGCTCCACGCCCTGAGCTGGCTGTCAGCACAGAGCCCGACGCGGGGCTCGAACCCACGAACCGCAAGATCATGACCTAAGCGAAAGTTGGACGCTTAACCAACTAAGCCACCCAGGCGCCCCTGTACAGCTCTGCGATTTAATCAATGCTTAGATGAAAATAGTTTCTCAGTTGAGAAAAAAACAAGTATCCCCACATGATGATGAGGACAGGACAAGCATACTATACTATACTATACTATACTATACTATACTATACTATACTATACTTTCTAAGGAACCCCTTTCTAAGAGCTGCTGATGCTGTATGTGCTGTAAGCGCTTTATAAACAGTCTCTCTACAGGCTTTGAATGACCTAGTGTCCTCCCTCTTCTTCCAGACTAATACTAAAAGTCACTATAAGGGAATATTATTCAGCCTTAAGAACAAAGCAAATCTTGTGATTTGTTACACTCTACTCACTGAAATAAACTAGACACAGAAAGATAAACACATATGATCTTGCTTATATGTAGAATCTAAAATAGTTGAACTCATAGAAGCAGAATAGAATGGTGATTGCCAGGGGGTTGAGGTTGGTAAAATGAAGAAATGTTGGTCAAAGGATACAAAGTTTCAACTATGCAAGGCAAATAAGTTCTGGAAATCTAATGTACAGCATTATGACTGGTAGTTAACACTATTGTGTTGTATGCTTGAAATTGGCTAAGAAGGTAGATGTTAATGGAAACCAACTTGACAATAAACTATTTGTAAAAAAATAAAAAGTAAAATGTAAAAAAAAAAAAAGAAGGTAGATGTTAAGTGTTCTCACCCACCCAGCCACCCTCCCTGCACACACAAGGTGACTATATAAGGTGACGGGTGTGTTAAGTTTGATTGTATTTATCATTTCACAATATGATACATATATTAAAACTTGTATAAATGGATACAACATCTGTTTATCAATTATGGCCCATTGAAGCTGAAGATTCATGCATGATAAGGTATGAATAACAGACAGCAACTTTGTGCCTTAGTCCTCTTGACTGTCCAGAACCTGAAAGATGAACCTGTTTAAAACCTATAAACTTTTTCAAAGATTTTTCTCTCATAAACTCAGAAATGTCATGATTTCCTAAGTGATCAGTCTGAAATTAATCAATAGCAGAGAACTTGTTTATAATCATATAATTTGTAATAACCTTGCATCCCTATGATGTTAGCCTAAAAACGAAGAGAATTAGAATTTTACGCTGGCCTCTGCTGCGGAATTATAAATGTGCAGTTCCTGTTTGGCTTTTGAAATACTTAGAATAGTTTATCTAATCTTGTTATAGTCTTCAAGTCCCCACCCCCTAGCTAGAAATGATTGATGTAGTGGAAACTTCTAGTTTACATAGAAAGAAACAAAATTCTAGGGAAAGTACAGAACTCAGAAGTAAAAGGCAAACTGAGATTAAAATTCAATATTCTTTGTCATATAGCCTACTTGTGTTTAAGAGAAGAATTTCCAACAAATCATGTAAAAAATTCACAGGGAATGCATTTCTAGTACTGGAATTTCAGTCAGTCCTTAACTTCCATCAATACTTCTAGCAAACCTGGATTCCACTTGAGAAGTAAAAGTCTGGGGAGCGGTATGGAGGAAGAGAAGGGGAGGGGTAGGAGAATATAAGAAATATTTTACGTTTCCTATTTCACTTCTCCAATTCAACTTGAGTTGTCAACATTTACAGAAGGTTTATTATGTATCAGGCATTCTTTAAGGCACTGGAGACCGAGCAAATTAGACCTGGATATTATTTCAAAATGCCCAAAATCCAGTATTGGAGTGTAGTGTTATTTATTTATATATTTCATCATTTATTAAAAAAATTTTTTTAATGTTTTATTTTATTTTAGAGAGAGAGAGGCAGGGACAGAGAGAGAGGGAGACACAGAATCCAAAGCAGGCTCCAGGCTGAGCTGTCAGCACGGAGCCTGACGCGGGGATCGAACTCATGAAGCATGAGATCATGACCCGAGCCCAAGCCAGATGCTTAACGGACTGAGCCACCCATGTGCCCCTGCATCATTCTTGAAAACCTTGCTGGTGGGATGAAATATTTTACAATGTTATAGTCTTGTAATGCATGGTAAGGAGAGGCTAATACCTCAGAGCCCCTCAGATTTTTTTCCATGGTCAAGATCACTGTAAACAGATTACCTCAGCTGGAACCAGCCTCTGTCCTTCCCAGAGAGCCCACACTATTTTTAGCTTAGATTGGAAAAATCTCCTTGCGCCATTCTTTGCCAAGGTTCCAGCTGCTTTGTGTTTGCTAATCTCCATTTAGCATTGCACAAATTCCAGAATTTTCTCAGCTTACCCTTTACAGTATTACAAAAAATACAGTGAGAGTTTAGGTTTGTATTACATTGCATTCACTCAACAGTAATATTTTTCTGAATGCCTATTTCAGGCCCCTGGAATATACCAGTGAATATAGCAGGCAACGATTCCTGCCCTTAAGGAACATATACTCCAGTTAGTACATATAATAAAAATCTAAAATTATTGAGGTTCAAAAAAGATAATACATTTTTCTCTCCTGTAAAATAAGTCCAGATTTAGTTCGTCCAGGACTTCATTGGTGGCTCCATTGCCACCAAGGATCTAAACTCCTTCACTGTTTCCCCTTTTTCATCCCCATCTCATAGCTTCCATCCTCATGCTCTCCTCATGATTAGAAAATGGCTGTTGTAATCCAGCCATCACATCCATATTCCAGGCAGCAGGAAGGAGGGGAATGCCTGATTACTAATCAACTGTTTTAAAATAGTTTTCCTCGAATCCTTCCCTGCTTATGTCCACTTAGAGAAAGAACATCTATCAGGGAGGATGGAAACTGTAACTTTTAACCTGGGCACATACATGCAACCATCATTTTAGTAGTTTTATTACCAGGGAAGAGGGAGAAAATGGATACTGGATAGGCAACAGTCTTTGTTACAGATATCTTAATATTCAATATGAATTATGTATGCATGTATCTATCTATAAACAGATAGATAGATAGGTAGATAGATGATAGATAGATAGATAGATAGATAGATAGATTTATAAGGAGAAATTTTCGATTATCACATGGGACAATTATCATATATATGTATATATAGTACTTTTGGGGTTATCGTGCTTTTGAAAAAATCATATATTATATTTACCTATCTATAAATTTTTAGAGTACTGATTGTCCCACCTAGACAGTTATTGGTTGTTGGAGGAGTATGGTGTATGGGCTGTCACCCATCTCATTAAGGAAAATGCACCATTCTTGGCTCTCAGAATAATCTGCAAATTCCTTAATGTATTTGTAATTAAAATAAAAAAGATCTCCACTGATCCCCTAAATAAGGAAAAACCAAAAACAAAAGCCTTCTCTGAGGAGTCCTATTTTGGTTTCAGGGAAGATAGTATGTATCCCCAAATCCTTGGCCTTTTAAGTGGGATGGCCCGGCACGAAACTGCAGCTAGTTTTTCCCTCCCCACCTCTTTACCGCGCCCTGAATCCCCGGAATGAACAAGACTTGCGGCTCTAAAGCAGCAAGTGTAATGGGAAGAGCTCTGGGCACCTGATTACACTCAGTTCTGGCCGAGTTGTGAAGGAGCTGACTTCCTTTCTTTTGGCCTCAGTTTCCTAATTTGTAAAATGAAGGTGATTAAATTCAGTTACTATCAGAGCAGTTTATTTCACTGCTAGAGTAATCATGAAATTCTTGAAAAGTTTCTGAATTTGTACTATCCATGTCTTTTTTTTTTTGTCTTAGAAATAATTTTGACTGGGGCGCCTGGGTGGCTTAGTCGGTTGAGCGTCCGACTTTCGCTTAGGTCATGATCTCGTGGTTCATGGGTTCGAGCCCCGCGTCGGGCTCTGTGCTGACTGCCAGCTCAGAGCCTGGAGCCTGTTTCAGTCTGTGACTCCCTCTCTCTCTGACCCTCCCCTGCTCACACTGTCTCTCTCTCTCCTAGAAATAAATAAAAATATTAAAAAAAAAAAAGAAATAATTTTGACTGAAGATATATCAATAGAAGCGGGAGCACATTGTCCAGTTGTCCTGAGAAGGAGGAAATTCCTTCAGTAGTGAATGAGTCTACTCAGGCGGCCATAACAAAGTACCTACAGGTAGGTGGCTTAAACAACAGACATTGGTTTTCCCACAGTTCTGGAGGCTAGATGTCCAAAATGAAGTTGCCAGCAACTTCAGTTTCTAGGAGAGGTCTCTTTTAGGCTTATAGACAGTCACCTTCACATGGCCTTTGCTCCGTATATGCACAGGAAAGAGAGAGAGATCCAATGTCTCTTCCTCTTCTTATAAGGACTCCAATCTCACTGCTTAAGGCCCCACCTTCATGAATTCATTTAACCTCAACTACCTCCCTAGGTAATTGAGGCTCTATTTCCAAATATAGTCACATTGGGGCTTGAGGCTTCAACGTGTAAGTTCAGGTACGGAAGAATACAATCCAGACAATCTATCACAAGTAATAACACGAAGAGCAATGTTCTACTATCATTTCTGTGTAATTGTGGTGACATAATCCATAAGCTCCATATGCCGTACGTTAAAGACTCAAACAACTTCCTCATTTTTGACCTAAGTTATTCAAATTGTATAGCTTAGCTGACAATAAGACTGGATAATTGCTCCATACTCTTTCATTTTCCTCATTGAACTGCCTAAGAAAAGACCAGCTGCCTTTCAAACGGTACATATTTAGTTTCACACTTAACTATTCAGTATCTATTTCTTCCGAGTGGAAGTCTACTACAAACACCATTGTAGTTCGTAACAACAATAAAAACACACCTTTGTCTTTCTACTACAGGCATTTAATCTTTTTTTTTTTCAACGAGCCCAGAGAGAAATAAATCTAAACTTCACTGAGTTGCTTACTCTGTGTTCGGCATAATACTGCTCGTTGCATAATTTGCTCGTTAAATCCTCACAACAGCCCTAAGGACTATTATTATATCCACTTACAGAGAAGGAAATGAAAAGTAACCTGCCCACTGTTATATGCATAGTTAGTAATTAAGCCTGAACTTCAATCCTGATCTGCTTAGTTCCAAAGCCCATTCTCAACAATATTATCTTGGGTAAAGCTGAATATATATGATCTCAAGTAGATTAAGAATCCTCTCTATTGTTAAAAAGCATGAGATAGAACTATGCACGGATATGGAATTATCTTCAGGATATATTGTGGGGATTTTGAATTGATAGTTGCATATGGTATACTGACTAGTAAGTCTTGATTCCATCTTGTCGCTTTAGGTATCCATTTTCCTTCCCAGTGGCAACCGCTGTTACCCATCTCCTTGTATTTCCTTCTAGAAACATTCAATGAACTTACAATCAGGAGACAGACACACATACACATATTTTGAAAACACGACTGGTGGCATTTTATAAGCAGCATTCTGTACTTTTTTCCCCAGTAAACAATATAGTCTCTCTGAGGAAGGAAACTGAAAAATTAAAGGGTCTAGAGTGAGAAGGATACTCACTTCTCGCTATACACTCTCTGAATTATTTTTTAACCATGTGCATGTGTTAATTTTTTTCAATTATAAAGTATACAGTAAGAAAACTTCTGCATATTCTGAATCTTTGGAAGAAGATCTTTAAAACACGTGGTGAAATTTGAAAAACACCAAGTTGTTGTCCTTTTATTCATTTTAATTTTGTGGTACTGTTAACTTTCTTCTTGAGGACCGTGATTTTCAGCAACATTTACTTTCTGAATTAAGCTTTGGTCTGTGATGCTACTGAAACTCACTACTAAAAGGAAATGTTATTGTTATGTGTGAAATACAGAGTCCAAGTTTTGGGATAAAGCCTGGCCACCCTCTGGTGGTCTTAGTTTGAATAAAAATAGCTTTCAACCAAAATAACTTGTCTTTAACAGCAAGTCTTGAAGTCATAATATTAAGAGATTAAAAAGGATCCGAATGTGTCATACTTACTTTACAGATGAGAAAATAGACTACCAAAATGGTAAAGCAATATGCCTCAAGACATAAAGCAGAGTCCTGACATCCAGTCCACTGCTCTCTCCATTAAAAAAATACCTTAAAACTGGGGCACCTGGGTGGCTCAGTCGGTTAAAAGTCCAACTTGGGCTCAGTTCACAATCTTGCAGTCTGTGAGTTCAAACTCTGTGTTGGGCTCTGTGCTGACAGCTCAGAGCCTGGAGCCTGCTTTGGATTCTGTGTCTCCCTCTGTCTCTACCCCTCCACCACTGATTCTCTCTCTCTATCTCTCTCTCTCTCTCTCCTTCAAAAATAAATTAAAAAAATTAAAAAGATTTTTATAAGCATCTTAATTTCCTTATAAATATTTTATTCACTAAATTTGTCCCAAAAAGGATAAGACTCATATAACCCCCCAAAAAAGGGGGGAATAAGAAAATCAATTATAATTCTTGCAAACTGTATTAAATGCAAACTCCTTTCAAATTTGGAAGTTAAATCTTTTTTTAAATTTTTAAATGTTTTTATTTATTTCTGAGAGAGAGAAAGAGAGAGAGAGACACAGCTTGAGCAGGGGAGGGTCGGAGAGAAAGGGAAACACGGAATCTGAAGATAGGCTCCAGGCTCTAAGCTGGCTGTCAGCACAGAGCCTGATGTGGGGCTCGAGCCCACAAATCGTGAGATCATGATCTGAGCCAGAGCTGGACGATTAACCAGCTGAGCCACCCAGGTGCCCCAGGAGTTAAATTTTAGAGATGAGTTAGAATTTGTGGAAGAAGTCAAGCTTTAGAGTTGAGTTAGGATTTCTGGAAGAAATCACACTTAATGGAGAATTTGAGAGAGGACACAGAGTTGGCTTGTGGGATAAGAAGGTAAAGATTTTTCCTGCGTAGGAAGCACCATTAAAGAACACCCAGAAATGTCAGTGGGTGTAGGGAACAAAAGAACCTTTCAGAAGAAATCTGTAGGCAAATGCATGTTAGTGAGCTGGGAAAGGGGAGATTTCATTTTTTTTTTAATCTTCTTGAAAGTTTTCTCTGTGAAGGATAGTAGAGAATAAAACTAAATTCTAAAACTCTTCAATTTATTTAAGAACATTCATTGCTCTTAAGGTTTGTTTCTAATGCAGCAGACTTTTTAAAAATTAAGACCATTTTTTAAGAGTAGTTTTAGGTTTGCAGAAAAATTGAGAGGAAGGTATAAAGAGATCCCACACCTACCCTGTCCCCACACATGCACAGACCCCCCCCCACCGCCATTATCACCTGCCCCCACGAGAGCGGTACATTTGTTACAACTGATAGACCCACATTGACACATCATAATCATCCAATGTTCATAGCTTACATTAGGATTCATTCTTGGTGTTGTACATTCTACGGGTTTAGACAAACATATAAATGACATGTAACAAGGGCGCCTGCGTGGCTCAGTAAGTTAAGCGTCCGACTTCGGCTCAGGTCATGATCTCACGTTTGGTGGGTTCCAGCCCCGCGTCAGGCTCTTTGCTGACAGCTCAGAGCCTGGAGCCTGTTTCAGAGTCTGTGTCTCCCACTCTCTCTGACCCTCCCCTGCTCATGCTGTCTCTCTCTCAGAAATAATTAAACATTAAAAAAATTTTTTTCAATGACATGTAACCATTTTTATGGTATCATACAGAATATTTTCACTGCCCTAAAAATCCTTTGTGCTCTATGTATTCATCTCTCCCAACCCCCACCATCCCCACCACCAATCACCAGGCAACCACCAGTCTTTTTACGGTCTCCATAATTTTGCCTTTTCCAGAATGTCATATAGTTGAAATCATACAGTATGTAGCCTTTTCAGATTGCTTCTGTCACTTGGTAATACACATTTAGGTTTCTTCCTTGTGTTTTCGTGGCTTGATAGCTCATTTCTTTTTAGTGCTGAATTATATTCCATTGTCTGGATATACCACAGTTTATCCATCCACCTTCTGAAAGACAACTTGCTTCCAAGTTCTGGCAGTTATGAATAAAGCTGCTATAAACATCCATATGCACGTTTTTGTGTGGACATAGTTTTCAACTCCGTGGGTAAATACCAGGAAGCAAGATGGTTGGATCATATGGTGAGTGTATGTTTGGTTTTATAAGGAATCACCAACTGTCTTCCAAAGTGTCTCCACCAGTTGCTATCCCATCAGCGATAAATTAAGATTTCCTGTTGTTCCATATTCTCACCAGCATTTGGTGGGGTAGGTGTTCCAGATTTTGGCCATTTTAATAGGTATGTGATGATACAGCAATTCTCCTAAACAATTTTCTTGGTCCTGTGGTTTCTAGATCCCTCAACTGTTCTGCTTGCCCTTCGTAGAAACCTCTATTTGTGAGGAAACTGAGGCTCAAAGAGATAAATTATTTGCTGAAAGTCATATAGTCAACATTAGAGCTGAAATTTCTATTCATCATTATTTACAATTAATTGACTCATAGTGACTTCTTTTTTTTACTGTGAATAATACTGTATTACAAACTATAATAAAGGAAAAGAAAGGAAAGGAAAGGAAAGGAAAGGAAAGGAAAGGAAAGGAAAGGAAAGAAAAGAAAAGAAAAGAAAAGAGAAAAGAAAATTCAAACAACACAATAGTAAGTGCAAAGTCCCTGAGGCTGGAGACTGGTGTTTGAGGAATAACAAAGCAAAGAAACAAACAAAAGAAAATTAAAAAATACTGGACTAGACAACATCAAGGATCTCAGGGACTCTGAGAAAAAAGCCAGACAACTTCTAAGATTTCATTTTTCAGATGAAAGCGTTCCGCCTTTCTAAGAGGATTGAACAGGTTTGAAGGAAACCAGTATTGTTTTTATTTTGTAGTCAATGAAAATGAAATGATAGCTTTTGAAGAATATGCTGTCTTTTGGAGCTAAGAAATCCAAGGCATACAATTAGCATACTAGATTTTTAATGTCTGAAGCTCAGATTTAAGATGAACATACACATTCCCTATATACTTGGCAACTTGTTTCTCTAGCTAAACTTTTCTTTCTTAAGAATATATAAACAACATGGGGCGCTTGGGTGATTCAGTTGGTTAAGCATTGGATTCCTGATTTCGGCTCAGGTCATGATCTCACAGTTGAGAGTTTGAGCCCTGCATAGGGGTCTGTGCTACCAATACGGAGTCTACTGGGGATTCTCTCTCTCCCTGTCTCTCTGTCCCCCACCCCCCGCTTGTGCATACTGGCTCTCTCTCTTAAAATAAATAAACATTAAAAAATGAATATATAAACAACATATATAGTTCGCAGAAATAGCTTGGTGCTCTATTGTATATTTATTCAAAAGTGAAATATATGTAGTGATGAGAGGTTTGTGCTTATTGTAAATGGTAAGGTTTATGAATCGCTGTGTAAACCTTACGAAGAATCCTAGAAATGAGTGATCCTGCTTTGACTGATTTCTCTCTCGGGTCATTTCTAGGTCATTGTAATCAGAGTCTTTACGCTGCTTAGTCATGATGGGAATTATAGTTGGCCTGGATTTCCCCGTTGACTTTTCTGCTTGATGACCTCTGAAATATAAAGTGTGAGTTCTGTTTCATTCTAGACTTAAGTAGTAGGAAACTTCTGCTTTTCTTCCCAAACATACTCCCTCAAACATATACAAGTCAGAAGTCCCAGTAGAATCACACAACAGAGGTTTCTGGAATATGATTCACTGATAAGGACTCTGTGGGCACCAGGATAGGAATTTTTCACAGGCCCCCAGGTACCACTTAACAAATTAGAGCCATTTCCTACTAATTCAAACTAATTGGACAAGAACAATTTGAATTAGTAAAATCTTTAATCATATACTTAAGAAAACCTTTCATTATAATAATTTTAAACTTATACAGATATTACAAGAATAATACACAAAATTCACATATATCTTTAACCCAGATTCCCAAATCCTTTACATTTTATCATATTTGTTTTATCAATTTATTTGTCCATATTCCTTACTTTTTTTCTGAACCATTTGAAGGGCCATCCTCTTATAATTCCCTTTACCTTATATTACTTCCTATGTATTAAGAATAAGGGCATTTTCTATTTTTTTTAAAAAAATGTTAATGTTTTTTTATTTTTGAGGGAGTGAGAGAGAGAGAGATAGAGCATGAGCAAGGGAGGGAGGGCAGAGAGAGAGAGGGAGACACAGAATCGGAAACAGGCTCCATCGCTCATAGTGCAGAGCCCGATGCAGGGCTATATATAACTCAACAAACCTCGAGATCACAACCTGAGCCAAAGTCAGAGGCTTAACTGACTGAGCCACCCAGATGCCCCAAGGGCATTGTCTTAAATAACCACAACATAGTCATCAAATCTGAGACACTTGGGGCGCCTGGGTGGCTCAGTTGGTTAAGCGTCCGACTTCGGCTCAGGTCATGATCTCACAGTCCGTGGGTTCGAGCCCGCAGCGGGCTCTGTGCTGACAGCTAGCTCAGAGCCTGGAGCCTGCTTCAGATTCTGTGTCTCCTTCGCTCTCTGCCCCTCCCCTGCTTGCTTTCTGTCTGTCTCTGAAAATAAAATAAAGACATAAGAAAAATTAAAAAGAAATTTGAGACACTTAAGTTGATGCAATAATTTTATCTAATCAACCATTCATATGTTTTCAATGATCCCAATAATGTGTGTATGACAGCCAGCAACTCTATGCCTTGCAATTCGTCTTGGGTTTGGTAAACTCCTGTTGCAGAATCTTAAAGATCAACCCATTTTAAAAGCCATAAGCCTTTTTAATTTTTTTTCCTTCATGTGCCCCAGAAATTTTATGATCTCATAAGCAATTAGAAGTTGATATCAACACCAGAGAAAAAGCATAAGCACTTTGCGTCCGTATAATTTCCGGCTAAAAACAAACAAAGTTAGAAATATAAATGTGCAGTTCCAGTTTGGCTTTTGAAATACTTAGAATTCTTCATCTCACCCTGTTATCATCTATAAGGCCTCCTAGCTAGAAATGATTAATGGAGTCGAAATCTCTCGTTTTACAAAACCCTAGGGAAAGTAAGTGTGACCTACTTACATTTAAGAAATTAATATTCCAAGTAATCAATTAAAAACCCACAAGGAATACATTTCTAGTCCTGGAATTTCAGGCAGTTCTTAACAGACAAAAAATCAAACCAATGGTTGATGGGGGACAGGGATAGGGATGAGTGTGACTAGGAAGGAGCACAGAATTTTTATGGAAGGATCGATATGTTTTCTGTATGTTGATAGGGGTATCAGTTCCACAGATAAATGCATTTGTCAAAATGGATTGAACCACATACTTAAGGTCTGCTATGAATAGGCCATTAGTAATGTGGTGGTGAGGTGTGGAGACAGGGGAGGCATTCTGTATTCCTATGATTAGGTCTCAATCTTAGTGAGCCTACTGTGAACTTGTGTGTGAACTTCCCCAGTGTTCCTCGGTATTTTTCTCCCTTGAGGAGGACAGGATGTCTAGAATGGGCTGGAATTAGCTACTTCCCTTCCTTCAGGACACTTAGGCTCTGGTTAACCAGTTTTCTCTGAGATCAGGCCATATGAAGAACAGAGTGATCTTGCATGTTTCGAAAATGGTTCCTTTACCCTCTACCTGTCAGAAGCACGAGATGATTTTTCCCTGATATGTAATGTGAGAACCCAGTTGGCCTCATGGAGATAACGCTCACAATATTCTGGGTCCCTCTCTATGACTAGGTCCCCCTGGGGTTTTTAACTCTCAGATTTCACCACACGGTGCCTCCAATAATTTATGAGTCCCAATTCACGAATTCCTACCTAGGCGCTGGTTCCTGTGGGAGTCTCCACTACTAAGGCTTGGCTCTGATAAGCCCTGTCTCCCTGTATTCATCTGTCTGTCTCTCCAGTCTGGAGGGCAGAGGTTTGCTATGTGTGTTTCTCCTCTCTTAAAGGTCCAGGAAGAATAGTTAATTTTCAGCTTTTTAGGACAGAGTAGTAACTTCTAAGCTCCTTACATGTAAAAACAGAAACCAGAAGTTCAGGATTTTTAAAAAATGTTTATTCATATTGAGAGAGAGACAGAGCAAGAGAGAGTGTCCAAGTGAACACATGGGAGAGGGGCAGAGAGAGAAAGGGAGAGAGAGAATCCCAAGCAGGCTCCACGCTCAGCGTTCAGCCCAATATGGGGCTTGATCTCACAACCCTGACTGAGATCACAACCTGAGCCGAAATGAAGAGTCCAATGCTCAACTTCCTGAGCCACCGAGGCCACACCCATGTTCCTTTTTTAATGTTTATTTATTTTTGAGAGAGAGAAAGAGTGCAAGCAGAGGAGGGTCAAGGAGAGAGGGAGACACAGAATCCAAAGCAGACTCCAGGCTCTGAGCTGTCATCATAGAGCTCCACATGGGGCTTGAACTCATGAACCAAACTCTGAGATCATGACCTGACCCGGTGTCAGACACTTAACTGACTGGGCCACCCAGGCGCCCCTTAGAATGCTCTGAAAATTTACCCTGAAACGTTTTTGATACAGAAGATCTTTTAGAATAAAAATTTGGTCATTTAATTTATCACACTGGAAAACTCTGATGGTTCCCCATTGTTTAAATTACAGTAGAAATCCAATTCCACTGGTATGGCACCTGAGACTCTTCATGATCCAACCCCATAGGACACTCTAGTCCCTCCTCTAGTCCTCACCATTCCCTTGTATCTGGTCAGGCTGAGTCCTGACAGCTACAACCTCCTACGGATCATGCTTTTTCTTGTCTCTTGGGTCGCTCATGTTATTCCTGACCCTACAATTACCTCCACCTCCTTTGCTATTTAAATAAAACCTCATCATTTACACACCACAAACATTACCTTCTTTCTGAAGCTTTCCTTCCATTCTTCCAGTCCTCCAGCACTGACAACTTCCTTTTTAAAATACCTGTATTTATTTCAAATAGCACCTGCAGCATTTTGATTAGACTTAGTTGTTGACAAGTTTATTACACCAATCTTTTGAGGGCATGGACTACATCTCATTGCTTTTGAAATCCACGTGCCTAAAATTGTACTTGCACAGCTAAGCTGACCATATGACAAGGTTTGTGCTGGTTTACCTGGCTTCGTTATTTATTTATTTATTTTTTAATATTTTTATTTATTTCTAGGAGAGAGAGAGAGAGAGAGACAGTGTGAGCAGGGGAGGGTCAGAGAGAGAGGGAGTCACAGAACGAAACAGGCTCCAGGCTCTGAGCTGGCAGTCAGCACAGAGCCCGACGTGGGGCTCGAACCCACGAACCGCGAGATCATGACCTAAGCGAAAGTCGGACGCTTAACCGACTAAGCCACCCAGGCGCCCCTACCTGGCTTCGTTATTAACTGCAGTCTCTTTCACTCTCAAAAGTAATATTTTACAAATAAATTATATATATTTACCTTCTGCATAGTGCATGCTTGGTAAAGTTTTAAATGAATGGATGAGATTTAATTTGTCTTAATTAGCCCCACACCTGAACACTAGTGTATGCAATAGACTGCGAATATACAATATACACAGTGAGAATTTTTTAAAAGTTAATTGCTTATGATGTCTTTTTTCCTTAAGCTTCACCCCTACCTGATTTAATTGCTTCAAGTTACCTTAGGCAACACAGCACTCAATTGCCTTTTTGCCTCGCTGCTTGGTTTGAGTCGTTGCAACTTGTCTCATTTTACAATCATCAAAAATACTTCCTGATGCCAGTCTTCCAAAAGCACAACGAATTAATACCCACACCCCCCCAAAAAAAAAAAAAACCCGCGGGGAAGGCGGGTATGCAAAAACAAAAGTTGTCACCAAACCCTAGAATTACTGCCTTGTTCTATCTAATTCAGGATAGGTGGCGCAAATCACTTTGTTTTGCCCAAAAGAAAGATGGACTCCGTCGGAGTCAGAACCCTTTCCTTTCCGGACCAATCGAGACCTAGCATTCAGGGCACCAGGACTCCTCACTTCCGCCTCGTCTTCCTAGGTCTCTAATTTGGCGAGGCGGGACCGTGCGCCTCTGATCCGAAACGGCTGTGGCGGCGCCAGGGCGGCGAGGCCCCGAAGCGGCGGGCGGGATGAGCGGGGCGCGCGGCGGAGCGGTGCGGACGCTGCGGGTGCCGGGCCGCCATGGCTACGCGGCCGAGTTCTCCCCGTACCTGCCGGGCCGGCTGGCCTGCGCCGCCGCGCAGCACTACGGCATCGCGGGTGAGGCCGCGCAGCGCCGCCGGGGCGGGGGCGGGGGCCAGCCGAACCCCCCTTCATCCTGCGGTGGGAAAGCACTTCCGACAGTAGACAGTGCCACAGATGTACACCAGGGGGAGCCGAGGAGCGCGCGAGTTCTGGCTTCCTCCTTTGTCCCGCGTGGGGAGTGGGTCTGCAGAGGGTCTATGATCGTTTTCAGTCACGTCGCGGCAGCATATGGGAGGCCCCTGCTGGCCCGTGTCCTTATTCCTTCGCGCACCTCCTCCACCTCCACCTGACCCCCGCACCCCAACCCCTAGGCACACAGCATCTGCTGAGAGCGGGCTCAGCGGGTGTGACCCCTCAGGCCACTCCGATGGGACCGACTGCACTTGTAAGGGGACCGTCTGCTAATGGGTCCACCTTCCTAACAGTCTGCTTTGGGGCTGTGGGTCGTAAGAAGGACGGCCTTGAGCGGACGCTTGGAGACTCCCCACAATTGCCATCATGAAATTGATCAAGTTCTGCCCCTACCTTTTGCTGTCTCAGGAGGAATACACATGTTTGCAAGTAGTTGTTGGAGGTTCAAGTTCTCTCTCTTTTTTAACGTTTATTTTCGTGAGAGAGAGCACACCTGAACAGGAGAGGGGCAGAGAGAGAGAGGGAGACTGAGGATCTGAAGCCAGTTCTGTGCTGTCAGTGCAGAGCCCCATGTGGGGCACAAAACGGGAGATCATGGTCTGAGCTAAGTGGGACGCTTAACCAACTGAGTCACCCAGGCACCCCAACTTCACTGTCTCTCTTCGAGGACTAGACTGGAAAGCGGGGTTCCATTCTTAAACTTTGTTCTCTTAATTTATAGCTTATCTGTTATTTATGCACAGAAGCTCTGTGAAAGAATTCATTGCCTAATGTCAGCTTTTGATCGTGTTTGTTTGGCCCTACAGCTGAAAAAAATTATGTGATTTCTAAAACTCAGAAGGTGAGAAATAGTATGTTTTCACCACTTGGCTTTTAATTACTTGCATTGGTATGATACCCACCAGTTAGGTTGAAACTCACGAGTTTGATATTTTAAATTAAATCCTATGTAAAAACTTACAAGGAGTTGGTATTTTGTTTTAATCAGTTCTGTTTAAATTGAGTGTTTTTCCTCCCCCAGTCTATATAACGAACACATCTTTCAAAATACACTTGTCCCTTAGTAAAATAATTCATTTTGGAAAGATAACTGTCCTACTCAGCACTTTACCACCTAGTATGTGGTAAATTCCACCAGGTATTTTTTTTAAAATCCCATGCTGAATGTATTTCAGGTTTATTGGCAAGTCAGTGTGATGTAGAAGGCACAGAGCATCTGGAGTCTGTAAGCCAGAGGTTTCTTACCTGGAAATAGAGATGAAGCCACCTGTTTGGGAGGTTTATGTGTCTGGCACCCCGTCTGGCCAGAGAATTGAATTCAAATATCTCTCCCCTCTGTTAGGGCTGTGTCTGGATCCCAAGCATAGGTGAGGTAAGTTTAATATTTCATGGTTGAGATGCAATATAGAAAAGACAGAAATGGAGAGCACGGTCCTGGTCATTTTGTATACATGGTCTCAATAACTTTAGGGAGAAATTTGTGGTAGTAGAATGAGGTACTCAGTTCTCAACAACCTCATTCCCCCTCCTTGAACTTAGTTGTTCCTCTGGCAAGTTCAAAAGCATGACTTTGATTTTTTTTTTTTCTCTCCTTAGGCTGTGGAACCCTTCTAATCTTGGATCAAAATGAATCTGGGCTTAGACTTTTTAAAAGGTAAGGTGGCTCTAATGATTAAACTTACATGCATTATTCTCTTTTGCTATTAAAGGCTTAATATAATTAGATTTTGAATCGTTTTGATCAGTAAAATATTTTTTCATTTTTAAGTTTGCGGTAGAAAAGAAACTTCAGCATTTGCCTATATAGAACTTATTTTTGCCAGCAAGCTGTGATTATGTCGTTTTTCTTCTAAAGCGCTGTCCCTTACTCCATTTATTAAGTAGAAAACTTAAAGCATAAAAAAAATAAACTAGTTAGTAACTGTGTGATATAGTTTGGTTTCACCCATTCAGGAGCTAATTATCCATTTTGTGAGTTATCTAGCATTGCTTTCCATTTCTTGTTTCTGTGACTGTTTTGACTGTTGGACTCATTAACCCCCCCATCTGGGTCGGTCAATGTCAGAGAAAGGAAAGGAAATTCTGTCATGAGATAACGGCCTGCTCACAGGGGAAAGTTTTATGAGGGAAGTTGGAATTATTGGTCTAAATTAGTATTGTGAAGTACTTGCTGTGCCCTCCTATGAATCACAAAAAACCCCGCAAAATAGCACTCAGGTGTGGCGGTGTGCCCTCATCAGTAGTGCCGAATTTCTAGATGGGAGAGCGAATTTTAATCTAGCTTCACAGTTCTCTGGCTTTATGACCTGGAATGTTCCTCTCACGTCTCTGAACTCATTTCTGCGTCTGACAAGTTCTTGCTCTATTTCTCTTCCATAGTTGTGAAGACTGTGTGAGACAATGGGTGTTAAAGTATGTGATAAACTTGAAGAAAAACTGTAAAATTATGGTTGCTAGTTTATGTTCAGCGGCCTGTGCAACTAGACTTTTTATTTTCGTTTCCTGGTGTAGCTTTGACTGGAACGATGGTTTGTTTGACGTGACCTGGAGTGAGAACAATGAGCACGTCCTGGTCACCTGCAGTGGCGATGGGTCGCTGCAGCTCTGGGACACTGCCACAGCCACGGGACCACTACAGGTCTACAAAGAGCACACACAGGAGGTAGGTAGGCGGTTCTGGGCTAATGGGTTTTGTTTTAAATGGAATCCATTTGGGGATGGCAACGGGGGACAAGAAATTTAAGCTTTAGTATTTCTTGCATATGTTAGATGTCATTTGTTATTTGATTATTCAGACATTAAGTACATCTTAGCCTAAGGAGCTAAGAAAGAAGTAAAGGTCAAGCTTCTCATTAGTCAGGAAAACGCCTCCAGTAGTAGGTTTGCTGTGGTGCCATTTCCTCCGGAGAGACCCCATCTCTTTCTTCCTGGCTGTAGGGTATGTGTGCCCTACACTGCCTTAAGGCGGAAGTAGGCAGGCTTTTCACAAAGGCATCACAAGATTGCCTTTAGGGCTGTAGGAAGGTTCCTAAGATTTTCAGAACATATTGGAGCAAGAGCATCAAGTACAGATTATGAGACAGAGCTTACTGAAGAAATTTTAAATCTAAGTCGGTTCATATGTCTAGGTTCTGTGTATATGCATATGGGTAGCATAGGAAATAGTTGGGTTATCGTATCCTTTGGATAAATATCTAGTAGTGCAGTTGGTGGATCTTAGGGTAGTTCTATTTTTAGTTTTTTGAGGAACCTCCATACTGTTTTCCAGAGTGGCTGCACCAGTTTGCATTCCCACCGACAGTGCAAAAAAGGTTCCCCTTTCTCTGCATCCTCACCAGCATCTGTCACTTCCTGAGTTGTTAATTGTAGCCATTCTGACAGGTGTGAGGTGATGAATCACTGGGTTCTGATCCTGAAACCAGTTCTACAATGTATGTTAACTAGCTTGAATGTAAATAAATAAATTAATTAAAAATAAATAAAAGAAAGAAAATAGTTTGATTTTCAGTCATATGAAAATACGTATATATGCTTAATGAATGTGATGGAAAAGACATTCCCTTGTGGTGTTTTGCCTAAAATATTTCAAAATTTTCCTCAAGATAGCAGTAGATCTGGGGCGCCTGGGTGGCTCTGTCTGTTAAGTGTCTGACTTCAGCTCAGGTCATGATCTCACGGTTCGTGGGTTCGAGCCCCACATCGGGCTCTGTGCTGACAGCTAGCTCAGAGCCTGGAGCCTGCTTCAGATTCCGTGTCTCCCTCTCTCTCTTCTCCTCCCCTGCTCATGCTCTGTTTCTCTCTTTCAAAAATAAACATTACAAAAAAAAAAAAAAAGATAGCAGTAGATCTTTCAAATGAAAACTTGCACATTTACTTTCAGATTTGTGTCTACCACTGTACCTGATCCATAGAAGGCCTGCAATGAATGCTAATTAGATGCAAGAATATTAGTCTTTTGTGATAAAAAGATTAGTTGTGTGAAGATTCCATAAATCATT
Organism: Proteles cristata cristata; assembly: GCA_017311185.1. NCBI lineage: Eukaryota > Metazoa > Chordata > Mammalia > Carnivora > Hyaenidae > Proteles > Proteles cristata. The sequence continues at coordinate 809,730 of JAESUZ010002267.1, read as the reverse complement.
TTATAGCTAGACCTACTGAAAATCAATATTTCAAAGATTGTGGCTGAAAATAATAGAAAATTTTAGTTCGTCCGTTGTAAAGCCTCTTTGAATAATTGTAGTTATAAATGATCATGTTTTCATAGAGTCACTGATGACATCTTTGGTAATGGAGGAGCTTTAGTTTCAGGATATTCAGTACAAGAATCCCCACAGAGTGGCAAGTCCAAAATTTGGACATTTTTGTGGTACCTTCACGATTTTTTATATTTTAATACCACTTATAATTAACTTAGTTTTTTTTCTTTAATATTTTTTCTCTCAAAAGGTTTTACCTTTTTCTTAAATCTTTAGTTGTATTATTTATCTCCTACATTCTAGGGCTCTAACCAACCGGGTCATAAAATAATATATCTAGTTATGTTAAATGGTATATATTGATTTAGTATATTTTTAAATGACTCTTACATTGTTATTTTACTTATCCTAAAACTTGTATCCTAAGTTATATTTAGGAAGCCATGAGATTGATGGCTAACAGTTTGTGCATTTATTAGTTTTCAATGTATGTTAAAATAAATCTGTAATGAATAAAATAAAATATATGTACCCATTAAAATCATCTCTTGTACAACCAGTCGTATGTGTACTACTTTCTGGGAAAATACTTTTGTAGAACGTTTCTGATGATGGTCACTCAGCTTTTATTCCATCTCAGTGAAAGTGGATTTCACTGTCTCATGAGATAACTTATTTGACTTCTAAGATAAGATGACTTATTTTAGACTTCTCTAATAGTTAGAAAATTGCTGTCTTAAGCCCAAATATACCTTCTATCAACCAATTGTTGTTTCTAATGCCTTTCTCTGAAGTGATGAGACTCAGTCCCCACTTTCCAGGAGGACTCTTGAAAATAATCACCATGACCCCTCTTCTGGTCTTTGCACTTCTGGACTATGCATCTGTAATTCCTTCAGCCTGTCTTCAGATTACATAATCTCCGTATCTTTTACCCGCCCGGTAAATTCCTTTGCATACTCCTCTTTTTCGTCATCACTTTTGGTGTTGCATACATTATTTATTCCAGAAATGTGATAATCAGTGCTGAGCTTTATAAGACCTTGCCACCATGATCTCAAGCCTCTGGTTCTAATGACATTACCTGACACGGCTGGCTGTACATTTTCTTCAGCCATATCATAGTGTTGGATTACTTGAGTCCAGTTGTAAACCACCTCAGTCTCTGTTACTTGAATTGCTAATAAACCAGGTTTATATCATTCTATAATTATGTAACTGGGTTTTTTGAGCTGAAGACATCTTTGTGAGTGTTCCCTTTTAGATTGTTATTCTAGATTGTCCTTCCTTAATTTCCTTCCAAATGCAATTTTTGATAGCACTTGTATCAGTTAAAATGCCTTGGTTGTGAGTGTAATAGAAAATACAACTAAAAGTAGATTCAATAACCAGAGTTTATTATCTCACCTAACTAAGTATATGGAGGTGGAATGGGTCCTGGCTTTGTTATTCAGGGCTTGACAGTGCCATCAAATACCCAAGTTCTCCTTGCCTTTTCACTCTGTTATCCTCAGTGGGTATTCTCTTCTTCTTGTACTATTTATAGTTCCAAATATCATCTTACCACCTTTCAAGGTCAAAGGGCAAAGAAAAAAGTGAATGTCCCTGGCTTGCAACTTCTTTTGGGGAAAAGCTTCCTCAGAGCTCCAGGGCAGACACCTCTTCATATGTCCATAGCTAGAGGAACATCATATGCCCAGTTCTAATTATGTTGCTTATGAGGGAAGGAAGCCACCAGTCCTGCCTTCATCTCAATAAAGTTCAGCCCTTAGATGTGGAAAGGACAGAGCTTTCCCCCCGAAGGATAAAATTAGGGTTCTGTGAGCAAAGTAGAAAGGGGGATTGGCTCTTAGAGAGCCAACCGTCACTATCTGCTACAACATACTTCTTGTCTTTCTCACAGTCATTAGTAAAAATCAAACTGTGCCAAGGAGGGTGATGTATAGAGAAGCATAGGGTTCTCATAAAGGCCATCCTCTGTGAGATTGTTCAGAGAAAGAATTTATGGTGATCAACTTAAAACTCAGTACTATAATACCAAATATTTGGCATTTTTCATTGAAGAGAAGTACAGCATATATTCAAAGTATGTCTCTTATACCAAATATTCAGAAACACTTTAAAGGACTTAAGGTCAAACAAGAAAGTTTGGAGGAACTAATGAATATTTATAAAATAAATTAGTATGTGAATGATCATAGCTGATTTTCTTTTTTATTCCCCACCGGCGTGTTCAAGAATAACAAACAAAGTGTCCTTTCCTTCCATGGGTAATAGTATAGACTAAGGATTGAGTAAGTAGCCTGGTTTCAATCAACCTTGACTGAATTCTAGGTATGTAACTTATCAGCTCTGTGACTTTGGGCAAGTTACTTACTTCTCCTAAAACTTAGTGTCTTTATTTGCAAACTAAGGATAATAGTAGTCTGTGTCATAGGGTTGTTGTAAGTGTTTAGAACAAAGCCAGCCAGCACTAAATAAATATGAGCCATTATTATTATTTGGTCTTATGTTAGGGTTAGAAAGACACGGAACAAGTTAGGAATCCTTCACTTACCCATTTCACCACTTGATAAATGAGAAATGTCCAACACTCAATTTTCAGATAATCAGATGAGGATATGCTGAAGTGAAAAGGAGGAATCCAACACCTAATAATTTTAGGCCCAAGAAATGAAGGACTTGGTGAAATGAAAAGAAGGAAAAACATGGACATTAAATGTGTGCATTGCTTCTAAACTTAGCATCAAAACGAGGATTCAGTTCTTCTCTCCATTGTTTAACAGGTGTTTGCCGAGGCCATTATGTCTTTTGACTTTGGTTTAACCTGCTGCTGACTATATAATAGGGGTGGAAGAACAAGAAAATGTAAAAAGATCCAGCAAGGAGAAGAGAGAGCAACTGAGAATATTGTTTCTCTGCTTCACAACGTACAGCATGGTGCTGTTAACATTGGGTTAGGACTGACTTTCAAGGCCACGTAGACTCAATTGAATGTTTACATCAACATCTAGTTCCAAATGTGCTCGTTACACTTTTTAAAAAATAGTTAACGTTTGTCTTTATTGTCAAATAATAAGCTTATCAATTTGCTGAATTTTTTGTAGAGAAAGATATGACCCACTTAAAGTTCTTGGTTATGAAAACTTATCTTTGAACTAAGTATGCAACTTCGTAATTCATTGTGGAGAAAATGTGTTTCGCTATACATTTTGTAGTGATGATGTACCATGTGGTTAAGACCTTGCTTACTTTAAAAAAAAAAATCAGTGATTTACTCTTGTGATAATGCTAGAAGCTGAAAAGTTTATAATAATGGGTGCCCATAGAAAATATTAATGCAGAATGACAGTGTATCATGCATTTAATACCAGTTTGTTCCCTTTAGAAGTTGTACTTATGTTTAAAATTACACAGGCAGACTGGCCAGCTAAATAGATCTATCTTTCTTTCCTTTTTCTTTCCCTCCCTCCATTCCTTCTTTTCTTCTGGGACACAATTGAACTTGATATATTTCCTTGTTTGGATTTAGTCATGCTCAGACATTTGTTCTGGATTAGGTTACTGCAGTAAGATTTTTATTAAAATTTAGAATAAATTTGAGGTGTCTGAGTGGCTCAGTCAGTTGAGTGCCCAACTTTGGCTCAGGTCAGGATCTGATTTGTGGGTTCAAGCCCCATCTCGGGCTCTGTGCTGGCAGCTTTGAGCCTGAAGCCTGCTTCAGATTCTGGCTCCCTCTCTCTCTGCCCCACCCCTTTGCTGGTGGTCTCTTTATCTCTCAAGAATAAATCAACATTAAAAAATAAATAAAATTAGAATAAATTTAAAACACCCCTTCCCCCTCATAGAATTGTGATTATGGCGAAAAATGATTTACAGTTATGTGTCAGTGAGTCTTGTCAGATTTTACTATGAGTAGGATGTAATTCCTTCATCACTTTTCAATCCTTATGTTTGAAAGCATTCACTTTTCTTTTTCTTTTTTTTTTTTACTTTGTTTAGTATTTTAAAGTTTTAAATTGTATTTAAATTAGATCTGTCCATTCTGGTAGCACATGTTTTGTGCTAGGCATATGCTAGTCATTGAAGTTGCAAATACGAATTAAGACTCAAGTGCTAATCACAGGTAGTCGTTCTGGGACATGCAAGCAAACTATTTAATACAGTGTGATCATGTTGAAAAGAAGTGTCTAGAAGGTACAGAAGAGGAAGCAAGGACTGTCACAAAAGAGATGCCATTTGAGCCGAGTCTTGAACAGTTAGCAGGAATTCACTGGCGGCCCAAAAGGAAGAGGTCAGTTCTAGTAGAAAAGAGAGTCTGCACAGGTGCAGATCTGTGAAGGAGCATGACATGTTCAGGCAGTCACCGGTCTTTTGCTGTGACTAGAGCACAGAGTACGTGTTGGAATGGTGGGAGAGGAGGCAGGGAAGGTGAGTAAGGGCCATATCCTGATGGGCCTTTAATGCCTGGTTGGGGATTGGAATTTATGCTTTGAATATTCAGGAGAGAGATAGATTAATTGTATAGATTTGGAGTCACACATTGTAGGCAGAAAACAGGACATACACAGATGTGTAAGTATCAACCATTTTCCACTTAATCCAACTTTTCCAGATGCTAGGTATGCTAGACAATAATTTAGGTACTACATTTTACTATTTGAAATGAAAAATATAGAAAGTACTTGTCTTAACTCAATGGTTTTCAAACTTTGCCACTTATTAGAATCACCCAGGGACCTTTTAAAAATCATGCTCAAGTCACAACGTCCGGTTGGAGCCAAGCATCAATCAGTATTATTTACATTCCCAGATGATTCCAGTGTACAGCAATGTTTGGAAGCCACTGCTTTAACTTAATAGGCATTCAGTTCTAATGACCTTATTATGTATATTGTCTAGTGTTTTTTTTTTTAATGTTTTATTTATTTCTAGGAGAGAGAGAGAGAGACAGCGTGAGCAGGGGAGGGTCAGAGAGAGGGAGTACAGACTCTGAAACAGGCTCCAGGCTCTGAGCTGGCAGTCAGCACAGAGCCCGACGCGGGGCTCGAACCCACGAACCGCGAAATCATGACCTAAGCGAAAGTCGGACGCTTAACCGACTAAGCCACCCAGGCACCCCTATTGTCTAGTGTTTTGAGGGTTGTAGATTCAAGATGTAGATTTTAAAAAATATGTAATAAAGTGCACCATTTGACTTATCTTGTGAAGTGGTAACCTCAAAGCTTTAAAACTTTTTTTTTAAAGAAGAGAAAGTGATGTTTTAAATAGATGGAAACTGCAATGGAATATTTTTGGGTCAAGAATGACTTTCATGCACGAATACTGCTACTATATATGTAGTCTCTCTGTCATATACTCATTGTGGGTCTCAAGCACCATGCCTGTCTCTAAAGCAGGTTGGTGAGTGAATCATACCTAGAAATTAGAACCCATATCTCCTACTTTAGATCTAGTAGGAAACTTACGTAGGAGAATGATGCAATCTTATTTGATAATTTTAAATCATGTGAAACTAGAAATTTTTTTAAGTTTAGCTATAATCGGATGTCCTATGAAGTTATCCTACGGAATTATTGGCAGAGCTGTTTAAATATATGTAGAATTTACATTTTATATAAATGTAATGTGAGAAAGGGAGGAATTTCATATATATGATATATATTTATCTGCATATATTTCAAAAAGAAACAATGGAAAGATAATCCAAAAGCTAATAAAAATGGTTACCTTTAAAGAGGGTGGGGGAGAAATCAGGGGAGGTGGGGGGCAAGGATGGACAATTTTTCCAAATATAATTTATTTTACTGTTTTGACCTTGGAATAGTTGAGATATTTTACAAAATTAAAAATCACAATTTAATTTTAAAAAACTGCTAAAAATTGAAAACAAGCAGAAACACATTAATCTAGTGATGTGTCAAATTGGCATTATAACCAGGTATTGAAAATAATTATTTCAATGTGACTTTAAAAATACAGTATTGTGATTGTCCATGCCTAATGAGATGTCTGATAAACAAAAAAAATTGCAAGAAAGTTTTAAACAACCTTCAGAGAGATAAGTATTGTTATTTTGAAACTCTCATATCATATTACAGGTTAAAGAATACTAGTTTTTATGTTATTTGAAGCCAAAAATTTTTTTATGTAAAAGTAATATGAGAATAAAGTTAGAGACATTTAATCCTAAAATTGAATGAGAAATATCTGTACAGACTCATGATTTATTTCTCTCTGTTTAAAAAAGTACATATGTTATGGTTCTTTGGACTCTAAAGACCAAGAAACATTGACAACTCAGTCTCAGTGACATCCCTGGTACCCAGATTATTGCCTCTAAATACCATTTGTCACTAAAAGGAACTGGGGATCTTTGGAGAAATAGTCAATTCAAGGACAGGCAGGAACATACAAGATGAACCCAAGACATCTTCTTGTGTCAGAAGACTGTGAAAGGCCGCTGGGATCACATCACATGTTTGGAAGAGATAACCTGAAGAGGCTCTCATTGGCCAATGATGGACAATTTCAACATTGAAAAGAATGACAGCAATGAACTGGAACACTAGACACATACAGAGATATGCACCAATATGTATATTTCTACCCATTACATGGAGTTGTAAACATGAGAAACCAACAACTGGTCATCACTGAAGATTACTAGGACAACAGACTCATTCTGAAAATTAAGTATATATTAAGAATCAAGGCATTTATCCTGCCTTTCCTATATGAATTTTATTGTGTGGTAATTGAACGGTTGATGTGGAAAATTTCTCATAACAGAATTCTGACTATTAAATGCAGAAGGAATAGCACAATTAGGAAGTCACCATTTAGTAGCCTGTAATGAAATATTTATACATCTTTTGAACAACTTTGAGATCACTAAAAGTGGACCAATCAGCAACTATTGCAATATTAATACAACATTCATATTGTAATTAATACAATATTAATATTGCTAATTAATACAATAGGAAGCCTAAAAAAAGATTGAACTGAATTTAATCAAACCTCTAGACCTAACTTCTAACTTAAAGGAAATGGAAGGAGTAGAGGAAAATGTTAACACCAGGAGAAACAACTAGCCAAATCCAGAATGTAGATGATTCTATAAGACCATTAACTTTCTTTCTTTCTTTTTTTTTTTTACAAATAGTTTATTGTCAAATTAGTTTCCACATAACACCCAGTGCTCATCTCAACAAGTGTCTCCTCCATACCCATCCCCCCTCCCCCTACATCCATCAGTTCTCAGTTTTTGTCAGCATTCAGGAGTCTCTCATGGTTTGCCTTTCCCCCTTTCCCCCACCATTTCCCACCTTCTTCTCCCCCTTGGTCCTCTGTTAAGTTCCTCCTAATCCTCCTATATGTGCAAACATATGATATTTGTCCTTCTCTGCCTGACTTATTTCACTCAGCAAAACACCCTCAAGGTCGATCCATGTTGCTACGCATGGCCAGATTTCATTGTTTCTCATTGCCATGTAGTATTCCATGGTATAGATAAACCACATCTTCTTGATCCATTCGTCCGTTGATGGACACTTAGGCTCTTTCCATGTTTTAGCTATTGTGGAGAGTGCTGCTGTGAACATTGGGGTACATGTGCTCCTATGCCTCAGCATTTCTGTATCCCTTGGGTAAATTCCTAGCAGTGCTATTGCTGGGTCCTAGGGGAGTTCTATTGTTAGTTTCCTGAGGAACCTCCACACTGTTTTCCAGAGGGGCTGTACCAGTTTACATTCCCACCAACAGTGTAGGAGGGTGCCCGTTTCTCCACATCCTCGCCAGCATCTCGTGTTCTCTGATTTGCTCATTTTAGCCACTCTGACTGGTGTGAGGTGGTATCTCAGTGTGGTTTTGATTTGTATTTCCCTGATGAGTAGGGATGCTGAGCATCGTTTCATATGTTTGTTGGCCATCTGGATGTCCTCTTTGGAGAAGTGTCTGTTCATATCTTCTGCCCATTTCTTTACTGGGTTGTTTGTTTTTTGGGTGTGGAGTTTGGTGAGTTCCTTGTAGATTCTGGGTATCAACCCTTTATCTGATATGTCGTTTGCAACTATCTTTTCCCATTCTGTTGGTTGCCTATTAGTTTTGTGGGTTGTTTCCTTTGCCGTGCAGAAGCTTTTAATCTTGATGAGGTCCCATTCATTTATTTTTGCTCTTGATTCCTTTGCTTTGGGGGATGTGTCAAGTAAGAGATTGCTGCGGTGGAGGTCAAAGAGGTTGTTTTCTGCTTTCTCCTCTAGGGTTTTGATGGTTTCCTGTCTCAGTTCAGGTCCTTTATCCATTTTAAGTTTATTTTTGTGTGTGGTGTGAGAAATTGATCTAGTTTCATTCTTCTGCATGTTGCTGTCCAGTTCTCCCAACACCATCTGTTAAAGAGGCTGTCTTTTTTCCATTGGATACTCTTTCCTGCTTTGTCAAATAACAGTTGGCTGTATACTTTTGGGTCCACTTCTGAGTTCTCAATTCTGTTCCATTGGTCTATGTGTTTTTGTGCCAATACCATACTGTCTTGATGATGACAGCTTTGTAGTAGAGGTTAAAGTCTGGGATGGTGATCCCTCCCGTTTTGGTTTTATTTTTCAGTATTACTTTGGCTATTCGGGGTCTTTTGTGGTTCCATACAAATTTTAGGATAGTTTGCTCTAACTTTGAGAAGTATGCTGGTGCAATTTTGATTGGAATTGCGTTGAATGTGTAGATAGCTTTGGGTAGTAATGACATCTTAACTATATTTATTCTTCCTATCCATGAGCATGGGATGTTTTTCCATTTATTTGTGTCTTCTTCAATTTCCTTCATAAGTTTTCTGTAGTTTTCATCATACAGATCTTTCGTATCCTTGGTTAGGTTTATTCCTAGGTATTTTATGTTTTTTTTGTGCAATTGTGAATGGGATCAGCTTCTTGATTTCTCTTTCTGTTGCTTCATTGTTGGTGTATAGAAATGCAACCGATTTCTGTACGTTGATTTTGTACCCTGCAACTTGGCTAAATTCTTGGATCAGTTCCAGTAGGCTTCTGGTGGAGCCTGTCGGGTTTTCTATGTAGAGTATCATGTCGTCTGCAAAAAGTGATAGTTTGACTTCCTCTTTGCCAATTCTGATGCCCTTTATTTCCTTTTGTTGTCTGATGGCTGATGCTAGGACTTCCAGCACTATGTTAAACAGCAGTGGTGAGAGTGGGCATCCCTGTCGTGTTCCTGATCTCAGGGGGAAAGCTCTCAGTTTTTCCCCATTGAGGATGATGTTAGCTGAAGGCTTCTCATAGATGGCTTTGATGATGTTTAAGTAGGTTCCTTCTATCCCGACTTTCTCTAGAGTCTTTATTAAGAAGGGATGCTGTATTTTGTCAAATGCTTTTTCTGCATCTATCGACAGGATCATATGGTTTTTATCTTTTCTTTTGTTGATGTGATGTATCACATTGATTGATTTGCGAATGTTGAACCAGCCCTGTAACCCAGGAATGAATCCCACTTGATCTTGGTGGATAATTCTTTTTATGTGCTGTTGAATTCGATTTGCAAGGATCTTGTTGAGAATTTTTGCATCCGTATTCATGAAGGGTATTGGCCTGTAGTTCTCTTTTTTTGTTGGGTCTCTGTCTGGCTTGGGAATCAGAGTGATGCTGGCTTCATAAAATCAATCCGGGAGTTTTCCTTCACTTTCTATTTTTTGGAATAGCTTGAGAAGAATGGGTATTAATTCTGTTTTAAATATCTGGTAGAATTCCTCAGGGAAGCCATCTGGTCCTGGGCTCTTATTTGTTGGGAGATTTTTGATCACTGATTCGATTTCTTCACTAGTTATGGGTCTGTTCAGATTTCCAACCTCTTCCTGTGTGAATTTTGGTAGTGGGTGTGCGTTTAGGAATTTGTCCATTTCTTCTAAGTTGTCCAATTTGTTGGCGTATAGTTTTTCATAGTATTTCCTGATAATTGCCTGTAGTTCTGAGGGGTTGGTTGCAATAATTCCATTTTCATTCATGATTTTGTCTATTTGGGTGCTCTCTCTTTTCTTTTTGAGAAGCCTGGCTAGAGGTTTGTCAATTTTGTTTATTTTTTCAAAAAGCCAACTCTTGGTTTCATTGATCTGTTCAATTATTTCTTTGGTCTCTATGTTGTTTATTTCTGCTCTGATTTTTACAATTTCTCTTCTTCTACTGGGTTTAGGGCGTTCTTGTTGCTCTGCCTCTAGTTCTTTTCATTAACTTTATTTCTTCAACAACTATAATGTCATGGGAAGGATGGGCGGGGAAAGCAAGATGGGAAAGGAGAACTTTCCTAGATTAGATCTAGGAGGCATAACAACTAAGTGTAAAAAATGAATTTTGTTTGGTTTGTGATTCAAATAAACCAGCTATAAAAAGACATTTTTGAGACAATCAGGGAAGTAAGAATGTGGACTGAGTTTTGGATGATATTAAGGAACCGTTGTTCATCTTGTTAGGTGTGAAAATGGCCTTCTGCTTATATAAAAAAGAAACACATTCTTATCTGCTTAAGTATTTATGAGTGAAGTGGTCTGATGTTAAAATACTCCAGCAGCCAGTCAGTCAGTAACAGGACAGATGAAACAGGGTAGTAAAATGTTGATAATTATGGAAAGTATGTGATGGATACCTGGGGATTTATTATGATATTTTTCCTTTCATGTGCATTTTAATGTTTCTATAATGATAAATTAAAAAAAAATGTTTCACATCGAAAAAAATAGGTAGCCTTTTCTAATCGCTTAGTAATTAAAAGTCAGTGTCCCTTTCCTTTGTATTGATACAGATAAGTATGAACATTCTGGACATACTTTTTATTTGATGATTTTTAATTAAATAGACGAACTTAAAAAGGGCAACACTATACGGTAGATTAAAAGCGAGCTTTTTGGGAATTGATTTCAGTAATAAAATGTGTCCTCTCAAACTGTGGTTTTCATGAGGTTCAGATTTTATAAAGCACACAAAACACGGTTCAGTGTTTGGGTTTTTTTCTTTTTGCAGTTTCTCAATTAATTTTCTTCATCACTGCCAAGTGTAATTACTTAAGATAGGCCTTTAGAGGACCCTGCTTTTAAAGGTACAACTGCATAGCTCTCTTCTTTTTTATACTTAATTTGACCATTAAGCCATGTCCATTGTTTGAGTGGGAGTGGACAGGGGAATTGGGAAGAGGGAAAGGTTGGAAGGCTAGACTGATGTGAGGTGTGCTCTAAGAAATCTTAGTTCAGATTTCTTTCTCTGTCCCTTCATTCATTCCAGAAACTTTGATTAACCCTACTGTCTGCAAGGCACTGTGCGAAGCCTAGTGGGGAAGATGAGTGAGTTGGGAATGGTCCTCGCCGTGCTGGGGTCCTTGTCCTCTCTAGCGAGGGAGGCTTAAGCTGCTGGTTATCTAATTTATAATGTGATAAGTGCTGTGAATGCATGGAGTGCTACGAGAGGAGAGGATCTTGTCTGGGGAAGGGACCAGGAGGGCATCCTTCAGTCTGAAGGCAGAGTAGGATTTAACTATTCAGGTGATGGGGTGCCTGGGTGGCTCGGTCAGTGGAGCATCTGACTCGATTTTGGCTCAGGTCAGGATCTTACAGGTTAGAGAGTTCGAGTCCCACATCTGGCTCTGCTCTGGCAGCACGGAGTCTACTTGGAATTCTCTGTCTCTGTCTCTGTCTCTCTGTCCCCCCTTCCCCTGCTCGCTCTATCTCTCTGTCTCAAAATAAACAAACAATCAGACAGACATTAAAAACTAACTCTTCAAGTGGAAAGTCCAGAGAAATAGGGTTAGCACCAAAGGGAAGTGCCCCCTTGAAGGGGAGGGACTGAGCCTGTGTGCCTGAAACAGCATTTTGGCTGTAATGCTAAGACCAGTGGAAAGACATTGAAGAGTTTTAGAAATTTACCATGAAATATTTCATGTGTATGAGATCTATGTAAGAGGTAAACACGTGTCATGAATGCTTGCTGATTCATCATGGAACTTAAGAAATAAAACATTACCTATGCTGTTGGAGCCCCTGCTTACAGATGCTATCTTCTGTCTACTTTTTTCTGATTCTATTCTTCTCCCTCCTTTTTCCTTTCCTCCCTTCTTGCCAGAAGTAACCACTCATTGTGAATTTCTATTTCTCTTTTCTTTGCTTTTTAGTTTTACTTCATATGTATGCATCCCCAAATCCCTCATTGTTTTGCATGGTTTTGACCTTTGGGTAATAAGCAGCAGCATGGATACATGTCAATGTTGAGTGAAGACGGTAAGTTGCAGGCGCCACATAGTGTGAAACTATTGAAGGGCTTTCTATGGGGGAATGACATTTGTGTTTTGATGCAGTGTGGATAACGGACTGGAGATGAGCCAGGGTGGATGGGAAGAGCAGTGGAGGGATGCTACAGTCTAGGTGGTCGGGAGCATAGGGGTTGATGGCTGTAGCCTCTTGAGAGAAGTTATATACAAACTTGGAACGATGGTCCTTTGGGATCTTGTCTCTAATTATTTGACCTTTCTGTTCCTCAGACATGACGAGCTTGTTTCTGGCTTCAGGGTCTTTTCCTGTTTTTCTACCAGAGCCCTTCCTCTCACACCTGCAGCATTCTGTCTTGACTGCACTCAGGTCCCTGCTCAGAGAGGTCTTCCCTAACCACTCTATCGAGAAGTGACCTCTTAATCACTGTCATTGTTTTCTAGTTATTTTGCTAGAAATAACTCCTAGGTGTCCAACTTTGGCTCAGGTCATGAGATCAAGCCCCACACTGGGCTCTGTGCTGTGTGCTTTATTTTGCTTTATTTTGCTCTGTACCTTTTCTTTAAAATCACATTCCGAAACTATTTATTTATAGTCGGTCTTCCTCTGCTAAAATATATGACCCATGAGGACTGGGGCTTTATCTGTTTTGTCTAGCATTGTACTCCTCTTTCCCTATGCCTTGTACAGAACAGGTTCTTATGAAATACTTGTTGAATAGATTAGTGAGGTAACTTGAAGTTGGGATAGTGGAGTCTGCTCATCCTTTTTCGACTGTCTCCTACACATCTCTCTGGCTGTAAACTTTTTTCAGAGCCTGAGGTTAATGCCCAAACCCTGCTCCCACTAGACATTTCCACTTGACTATCTTGCTGTCACTTCAAAGTCAGTATGTCTAAAATTATGCATTATCTTCTTTCCCCCAGTCTTCCCATTTTGTTAATGCCGCCACCACTGACAGTCCCTAGGCACAAAACCTTGGTGTTATCCTGCTGTAGTTCCCTAGTCTTGATCCCTTGGGTGCTGTCTATGCCCGTGTATGACTTTGGTGGGGGAGGTTCTGATCGCTCTGATCACTGTTTTCACTTCTGCTTTCTGCTATTGACAGTTTATTGTATTTTATTTTTAATTTTTTAATTTTTAAAAAATTTTTAATTTTTATTTATTTTATTTTATTTATTTTATTTTATTTTATTTTTTGCTATTGACATATCAGGGCCCTGCTTGGATACTCTCTTCTGGGCATCAAGCTGAATTTTTCATCCCAGCATCCATTTTGTACTTATGTCTGTAGTTTTTTTTTTTTTTAATGTTTATTTATTTATTTTGAGAAACAGAGAGAGAGAGAGGGAGAGAGAGCAGAGGAAGTACAGAGAGAGAATCCTAAGCATATCTGCGTTGTCAGCACAGAGCCCAGTGTGGGGCTTGATCTCATGACCTGAGCCAAAGTTGGACACCTAGGCAACTGAGTCCCCCAGGTGCCCCTGTAGTTCTGTTTTGTTTTTTAGTTACTTTCCCATATCCTAATATTTTAAATATAGTCAAACAAATAAAGTATTTTTTGAGTTGTCTTTAAAAAAGTTTTTAAACATTTATTATTTTTGAGAGAGAGCATGAGTGGGGGAAGGGCAGAGAGAGAGGGAGACACAGAATCCCAAGCAAGCTCCAGGCCCTGAGCTGTCAGCCCCGAGCCCAATGTGGGGCTCGAACCCATGAACTGCAAGATCGTGACCTGAGCCAAAGTTGGACGCCCAACTGCCTGAGCCATCTAGGTGCCCCTTGAGTTGCCTTTATTTATTTTTCTGTCATCCCGCTTTCAACCTCACTCTGTCCCTAGTTTTGTCCTCGAGTCCTACTTTGTTGTGTGACTGATAGGACAGCTGGCAGCAACACTGCCACCAGCGTGGTTGTTTTACTTCCCATCTTCTGTTCTCAGGAGGGCTGGGGTCCCCCATGGGGGCTTTTGCAGTTTTAAAAGGTGAGAAGTCATAAGATTTCAAATCCTATGTCATATTGGACATGTGTAGAGGCAGTGGAGTCTGAGATGTTAATCTTAGTTTTCAGTTATCTTTGTTCAGTTATCCTCTGAAATGAAAACAGCAGCTCTTCATAACTGCTTAGCAGTGATGCAGATAGTAAAGGTAAATTAAGTTGGATAAATTAACTCCCATTTGTTGAGTGCTTATTATATTGCAATAAGCATAGGCATACAAGATAGTTTTGCTCACATGATGGCTCTTGCAGAATCTATTAGGTATTTAACACAAATTATGGTAAAATATGGTAAATGTTGAGTTATAAGTAGGTACAAGATGCTGTTGAAGTGCATGGAGGGAAGCGTTTAACTCATCGAGGGTTTTATCAAGGTGAGGCTTCTTCCATAAAGGCTGTGAGGGAGCCAAGTCTTGACGGATGAGTGGGAGTTCACTAAGTGGACAGTGGACAAAGACTTTAAGTTCTTGGATAATTCATGGAAACAAAGTGGAATCAATCTGGGCTCCCATGAAGGGTGATACTAGTAAGGGCAGGCTTTTGTTTCCCTAATATTGCAGCCCGTGGTCATTCCAAGTTAACAGTGCCCTCAAGTAGCTTGACGTAGAGACAGCCTAGCATAGTGATTAAGGGAGAGCTCTGCAGCTAGGCTGCTGAGGTTCTGAGTTCAGCTCTGCAGCTTACTAGGTATAGGAATTTGAAGAGTCTATTTATACTTTCTGGGTCTTGGTACAGTATCTACTACATAGAAGTGAAGATTACATGAGATGAAATATGTAAAATGCTTATGACAACATCTGGCACATAACAGTATGCTGTTGTGGTTATTTTTGACTGTTCACATTAGCCTAGAGTGGGAGTTGGCAA
Organism: Proteles cristata cristata; assembly: GCA_017311185.1. Taxonomy (NCBI): domain Eukaryota; kingdom Metazoa; phylum Chordata; class Mammalia; order Carnivora; family Hyaenidae; genus Proteles; species Proteles cristata. The sequence goes on along the minus strand of JAESUZ010002267.1, from coordinate 794,561 downwards.
ACTACTCATGGGACAGGACCCAACATAGCCTGCTGCCTGATTTGTAAATAAAGTTTTATTGGAACACAGCTATGCCCACTCATCAAGTATCAGCTATGGCTACTTTTGTGCCCTCCTGGGCTGAAAGACAAACCAAATGGCCCATAAAGCCCAATACATATGTATCACTCTACAGAAGAAATGTGCCATGCCCTGGCCTAGAGGATAAAAGCAAACTCTTTAGCTCGCAATGTCTGCTTCCAAGCCTGTCTTTTTCCATCCATAACTAACAGATGGCCACAGCAGCTCTTTGGTTTTTGCTGCCCCTTCTGTATGAGCAGCTCTCTGTTGCTGGATTGTGGTTTCTTCAGTGTTCCAACTGATTTTCTCTCTTCTTCATGAATATGGACAGCAGCAAGGCGGGACTAAGATGGGGTGGGTGAAGCACTCATGTTAGGTACATGATTAAGGAGGACCCCAAAAACTCAGTAGTCAAACAATATCTTAATGCAATATTTTTAAAAATAAAAAATAACGCAGAAAAATTTGTGATGAGAAAAATATTAAAGTTTTAAACAAAGACATGATCAGTATTTACCAATTTTGTTTTCTTAAACTAAGGTGCCAACATGGCTAGGCATAGTACAAAACAGCAGACAATGAGTAACCCATACTTAAGCCGCAGCAAACTGCAGACAGACACTCTTGCTTCCTACATAAATATGGTAACTAGAATTTTTAAGATTCAGAAGGATCTGCTGACTGATCACTTTGAGTGATATGTACTCAGGTGTATGTCAGGACTACTTTAATAAAGAATATTTATGCACATGTGTTGTTGAACTTAGCTTACAGTAGTGATCTGTATATAATCCATCATATAAAATGGCAGAATGAAAAATATTTCCCTAAATTTTCAAATGGTTCATTTGAAATGGTTCACTGAGAGCAGTAAGGCATAGATTAGAATAGCAGCACTGGGTAACTACAGCTGTTTACCAAGAGATCTGAAAGGATTACCTGGTTCCTACAAGCTTTTTCTAAGAAAGGCCAGATAGCGATATTAATTGAATTTTAATGCTCTCTGATGAACACTGACCTGGCAAGCTTTTGTAGATGACTAGCTTTCTAATCTGCTTTGACATTTCTACAGGGTGCTGCAAACAGTGATTTGTTGGTAGGTTAAAAATATGTATGATTTGTTTTAGTGAAGGAGGTTTGGAAATCATCTGTAGAATTCTATTAAAATAGAACGGAATCTTATCATAAGGAATATGTCTGGAGGAATAGAATGACCTTTCCATTTCTCAGATGCCATGGTTGAGATTTGTAGGACTTTCTTTGATGTTTCAATGAAGTGAATTAGTTCTAACTGGCTATCACTATTCTAAAGTGATAAAATGTAATATTTAACTTGATGTCCTTTTGCTTTCTAAATGACACTTTAAAATGTTTTTAGGTCTATAGTGTTGATTGGAGCCAAACCAGAGGTGAACAGCTTGTGGTGTCTGGCTCATGGGATCAAACTGTCAAACTGGTATGTCAGAATTACTGTGTTTAAAACCAAATATTCTCTTCCCCAAAGTTTCCATTGAATGTATTTCTTTTCTTGAACATACTTCTGTATCTTTTCAATTACACAGCTAATTTCTTTTCAGAAAACTATAGTAAAGCATTTATTAGAATTTAAACATTTTTAATTTTTTGTCTGCAAACTAACAACAGTTAATTCAGCACTAATTATTTTAGCCCCTTAAATACCATTTTGCTTTATATAAAAATAGACCTTACAAAATCTTTGAGGGATGCCTGGGTGTCTCAGTCAGTTAAGTGTCTGATCTCACGGTTCATGAGTTCAAGCCCTGCATCGAGCTCTGCATTGACAGTGCAGAGCCTGCTTGAGATTCTCTCTCTCCCCCCACCCCGTCCTTTCCCTGTGTACTCTTTCTCTCTCAAAAGAAATAAACTTAAAAAAATATTTGAAATATGTATGTATATTATATACATACATATAAATACATATATAGAGGAATGCCTGGGTGGCTCAGTCGGTTAAACATCTGACTTTGGCTCAGGTCATGATCTTGCAGCTTGTGGGTTCAAGCCCTGCGTGGGGTTCTGTGCTGACAGCTGGGAGCCTGGAGCCTGCTTCAGATTCTGTGTTTCCTTCTCTCTCTGCTCCTCCCCCACTTGCACTCTGTCTCAAAAAATAAATAAACATTAATTAAAAATTTTAAAAAGAGAGAGATATATATATATATAGTGTACTGTATATATTATATGCATGTATATATATTAACATAAACTTGAATTTATGTCTAAGTAATTGATCTATTAATTTATTTGTAGTGGGATCCAACTGTTGGAAAGTCTCTGTGCACCTTTAGAGGCCACGAAAGTGTCATTTACAGCACAATCTGGTCTCCCCACATCCCTGGTTGCTTTGCTTCAGCCTCAGGTAAATAATTCGGTATTTACCAAAAGCCTTGTAGTGAATGGTGGCCTTGCTCTCCCCAGCAGGTGGCACTGTGTACTTGAGATTTGCAGGGAAATTACATTACTATTCTTTGTGCTCTTTAGATTGTTTCGTTCTTTATCAGCCTCGAGACAAGAATTAGCCAGACCTGGATTACTTTTCAACTCATAGTGAACAACTGTGGTTTGTCTTAGGCATATCATAACTGGTTATAAGTCTTCCAAAATTGGGAAACATTCTAGTCCTTTTTATTAGGCACTGAGCTCCTTTGATTGGATGGCATTATCCTTGGCTCGTTTATCAGAATAAAGGTTGCTAAGTCTGAGTAACAGTTACAAGAGTGTTACAGTTACAAGAGTATGTGATAATTAATGACAAATATTTGTGGTGATCGACAAAGTAAGACCATGATTCTTTATTTTTCACTTCTTTTCTGACTTTCAAAAAATAAATGTATAAAGGAAAATAAAAATGGTATCCTAGATAATCCCTATTCTGACCATATCATAATATACATAGTAAGGAAATTCAAACAACACAGAAACATGCCAAATAAAAAATAAGCTCTCATCCCTCCCCCTCCATAGAACCACTGTTAATGTTTTCTTGCATTCCTTTCTTGTATTTCTCCATAAAAATTCTTATTCTTATTTCAGAATATATGGTACATAAGTGAAAAATATTTATGGGGAGTATTCCTGAGGAAAAAGTCAGATGTCTTTTTCTCAGTGGCGTTAGGCTTTATATGCTTATAGTGATAAAACTTTTGTTGTTGAAACTATGCAGGAAAATAGTTTTATGTATTTTTTGAAGTTTATTTTGAGAGAGAGAAAGAGAGTGAGTGAGCATGAGCAGGGGAGGGGCAGCGAGAATCCCAAGCAAGCCCCATGCTATGAGCACAGAGCCCGATGTGGAACTTGAACCCACGACCTGTGAGATCATGACCTGAGCTGAAACCAAGAGTCAGACGCTTAACTGACTGAGCCACCCAGTCCTCCCAGGAAAATAATTTTATAACTGTGGAATTGTGAGTCAGAAAATCTTCTTCCCTGGGACACCTGGGTGGCTCAGTTGAGTGAACATCTCTTGATTTCAGCTCAGGTCATGATGCCAGGGTTGTGGGATCGATTCCTGTGTCTGGCTTTGCATGGAACCTGCTTGAGATCCTCTCTCTCTCTTTCTCACTCTCTGCTTCTCTCCCCTGCTCACTCGCCCTCTTAAAAAAAAAAGAAAAAGAAAAAAAGAAGAAGAAAAGGAAAGAAAATCTCCTGTCCCAAATTCATTGTCCCCATTTAAAACATTGTTATTACAAAACAGTTTTTGATTGTGGAGATTTCTTAGTAGGCTTAGTCCAGTATTATAGTTGAATTGAGTGAATCATAACACCATTCAGAAGGAGGTCTTAGACTCTACCTTTAAATAAACTTGATGGAAAAGAACGTCTTCCAATTATATTTTATGAATTATATGTACACATATATACTTAAACTTAAGAAACTAAAACACATTTAAGATAGAAAAAGAGGTACACCATGTTTTTTTCATCTGATCTACTACCAGTAAACATTTGGCTAAAGAGTTGTCTGAATACTATTTCCTTCCTAAAATCCCTGATACTTTGATATATACATTGCTTCATTTTTCTTTTAGATAATTTGTGTAATGTGTTGAGTGCCATTAAAGCTGTAAAAAGTGTAGAAATGAAACAAAGGTAAACAATTAATTGACATAGGCAATGCAGGGTTGCACTGCCAGGCTGCCTCCTTGCGTCACTTTGACCTTGGCTCAGAGAACAAGTAGTGGGAAGGAGAAACCAGTGTTTGCTCCGAACATTCCAATGTGAGGAATGATTAATTTAGACCATTTGGGGAACATATACATAAGTATAATCTATATGACACTAATTACTTTCAACAGTGTTTGTTTTAGAGCAGCAACCCCTTAAAGATTAATTGAAACAATAACAATGTTCCCAGTCTAGGTGATAGCGAACATCTGATAATGTAAAGGTAATAGCTACTTTAACCTTGAAACGTTAAATAAATGTACCTTAATTTTTTGAATGTTTTCCAATTTGATGAGTGAAAAATGATACCTAATTTTTGTTTTTATTTGCATATTTGATTACTAGAGATAATGAATATTCTTTATATGTCAGTTGACCACCAGAATTTTTCTTCTGTGAACTGCCTGTTCATGTGTTTAGCCCTTTTTTCTACTGAGAGATGTTGTTGCTTTTCTGTGTTGATGCATGAGCTCTTTTTTATATTTAGGATTAGTCTTCTGCATCTTACCTATACTTTCCCAATTTTGTGTCTGTTTTTTAAACCATTTTATTTTATTTGGATGTTTTGTTGTTGTTGTTTTTAATAATTTGAGAGAGAGAGAGCAGGTGAGAGGCAGAGGGAGAGGGACAATCTCAAGCAAGCTCTATGCTCAGTGCAGAGCCTGACATGAGGCTCAATCCCACAACCCTGGGATCATGACCTGAGTCATCCGGGCATCCCTATTTTATTCGTTTGGGTTTTTTCGTTTTTTGTTTTTTTTAAAAAACATATAAACCATATATGCTTTTAAATTTCTTGGTAGTCAAAGCTATCACTCTTTTTGCCTGATAAGCTTCTGGCTTTCATTTAGGATGAATAAGGAGTTGGCTCAGTGAAAAGTGGGAGGCCTTGGATGGCAAAGAGAGAGCATTCCAGGCAGAGACAATAAGATGTCCAAAAGTAAGAACTTGGTGCATTTGAGATATTGAAAGAAGACCAGGAAGACCATTGCTTAAGAGGAAAGGGTAGTAAAGATGAGGTCAGGCAGCAGATAGGTGCCCAGATCACACCTTATGGACTGGATTTAAGATTTTGGATTTTATCCTATGGACATGGGTAAGGTACTAAAGAGATTTAAGCAAGGGAATGATTTGATTAGGCTTTCATTTTTGAACACTCATTCTGGTCATGTGTAGAGAATAGTTGGGAGATGAGCAGGAATGAATGCAAGAAGATTAAGAGAGAGATAAAGGCAAGGATAAGGACGGCGGCAGAAGGGCTGGAAGAAATTAGACTGACTTGAGTGGTATTTAGAGATGATTGTATAAGATGTAGAAGAGGGAAAGAGAGAAGGCTGAGTAAAGAATAACTCCTAGATTCCTGCAAACCATAAATTGGTGGGTGGTTAATGTCATAACTGAGGTAAGAAATAGTTTGAAAGAGAAGATCTTGAATTTGTTTTAGAGCACATTGAGCTGATGGGACACATGGGGTTGTCAATGATGGGGGTTGACTTTGGAGCTGAGAAATCTAGCCTTATAAATAAATTGTGTCATTAGCTCATAAAGGTAACCAAGGCCATTGCAGAAAATCAGGACACCCAGGAAAGACTAAATAGAAGAAATCTTAGCCTAGAGCCTAGGTTGTCAAACTACTGTCCTCAGATCAAAATGACCCACTGACCAGTTTTATAAATAAAGTTTTATTGAAACACAGACATGCCCATTCTTTTATAGATTGTCTTTTTTTTTTTAATGTTTATTTATTTTTGAGTGAAAGAGAGAGAGAGAGACAAAGTCTGAGCAGGGGAGGGAGAGAGGGAGACACAGAATCTGAAGCAGGCGCTAGGTTGCCAACTGTCAACAGAAAGCCCCATGTGGGAGTCGAACCCACAAACCATGAGATCATGACCTGAGGCCAAGTGGGACACCCAACCCACTGAGTCAGCCAGGAACCCAGACATAGATTGTATGTCTATAGCTGCTTCCATGCTGTAGTGGCAGAGTTGAGTAGGTATGGCAGAGATGAAATGGCCCTTGAAGCCTGAAATATTTACTGCTGGACTCGTCACAGAAAATGTTTGCTGACATTTTGTATAGCGTGTTGAGGGGAGTTAAATAAATGAAAGCTCTTTTGTGCAGTCTGGTTGTTTAGAGGAAGTGAGAAGAAAATAGCTGGGGGAGGATATAAAGTATGCCTAATATTGTCTCCATTTAATTATCCAGAATCCCCAAATAAGCAATAAGTAGGATAATTACTAGGATAATTTCTTGCTAATAAACTATATCAATGCCCTGAGTTGTTGAATTATGTTGAGTGGTTTCCATAGAAAATGTCACAGAAATCCTTTTATTTATTTTACTTTATTTTTTTAATTCTAAAAACTTAAAATAACAAATGTCCCTGTATTGTAAACATTGTTAGGCTGAAGACACTCAGACCTGGAAATCTTCAGGTAAATTGTGTACAGACAAATATGTCCATTAGATTAAGCAATTTCTTTGCTCCTAAGATAATAGGAAATAATAGTAAATTCTGTGTATAGAGGTTCAGTTAAGTCAAAAAATGTACAATGATTAAAATTAACAGCATTGTCTTCTAGAATGAAAAACAGTATACTTATAAAGTTATTACTGTTATTTAAAAAATTTCTAAGTTGTCTGAGTCAGGGGTTTTGTCCATATCTGAAATAAGTCTTTTCCAGGATAACAAATCTTTTGGGATGGGACTAGAAATATATTTTTAATTGGCACATTTCCTTTTCCAAACCTAAATTTCTTCTTTGATTTATTAAATTTTTCTGTGGCACAGCTAACTATAAGGCTGAGTATAAGGCTGAGAGTGTATTAGGTAAGTGATAGCAGTATTGATATGCTTGTTTGAATTAACTAACCAGTTAGCCTGCCTGTATATCTTGGGTTAGTCATCTTCATGCTTTTATTTTTATTTTTTTTTAAATGTTTTATTTATTTCTAGGAGAGAGACAGCATGAGTAGGGGAGGGTCAGAGAGAGAGGGAGTCACAGACTGAAACAGGCTCCAGGCTCCGAGCTGGCAGTCAGCACAGAGCCCGACGCGGGGCTCGAACCCACGAACCGTGAGATCATGACCTAAGCGAAAGTCGGACGCTTAACCAACTAAGCCACCCAGGCGCCCCCATCTTCATGCTTTTAATTTAGTGTAAATGGTTCACGCAGATAGTTAATCAAGCTTGAAGATGATACAGCTTTGTCTAGGTCTTTAGTTTAAACACAGACTATGTCTTTAGTCTATGATACAGCTTTTTTTGAGATGCCAAATTAATGGTTTGTTTCTGTTGATGTAATGGGAATTACATGTTACTTTTAATGTTCCTCTCTTTTTTAAAAACTCACAGAATGGTTTCAGTGCTGAATTCAGAGAGGAAGTGGTTTCTGTCATTTGAGAATGCCTTAGCTTTCTTCCCCCCTCAGTTTTGTTAGTGATAGTTGAGTCTTCATCAATTTTCTTACTTTGTCTTCTTGCCTACAGGCAGGAGCTTTGCATTAAAAAATCTCCAATGTAAATTTCATGGTTGTGGAACCCAAAGTGGTAAAATATTTGTTTTTACAAATATCACAAATAGCAGAGGCTTATACGATAGGCAGTCAAGATGTGTTTTATGGCTAATCCTGTGACACATATGTGATTAATTATGCACTCAACTGCTTACAGCAGTTTATATTTTAGAATAATATATGAGAATATAGCATTTAGGTCATTCTAAGAATTTAGTCACCTTCGAAGTTACATGGTATTTGCAAATCTAGAACTAAGTTTGTTATGGTTGACTAAGTTAACACAGGCCAAAGAGAAGGGAGATTTTAGAGATTTAGATCTGATTTACCTTCCAAAGCAGAGTTCTCTAAAGACATTGCATTTTGTCTAGTTCAGTGTATGAGGTAGAAGGGAAGACTGTTTGAGCTCTTTACATAAAAAAACATTAATAGGAAGTAAATTTTCTTTTGAACCATCAAAACTAAGGTATTGCTATTACAGACTCCATATAATTGCATAAGTCATAGCCATGCCTAAGCGAATGGGTACAGTCGTTAAAAAATAAAAGAGAAAAGAAAAAAGAAAAAAAAACCCACCTTCATTCTACTCTTAGAAAAAGGTCCTATTACATCTGATAAGAATTTTGCATTTCACTTCAATTAAATTATTTGGGCCCAGTACGCATCCTTTTTGCTGCTCGGTTCTTTGCAGTGTCCGATTCATGGTTACACTCATTCTCCTTACTCAGCTTCCTCTTACCTGCTGCAATTTGAAATTAGATATAGTAGCCAGCATTTCCTATTCCGTGCTGTGCACTTGCTTAACCTCACTGGTTCTGCTGCCAGTAGCAGGTCTGCAACTGATAAGAGAAGCTGGTAATTCAGGTGGGTCCATGGCACTGTCACAGGGCCCTGGGAAACGTCTGGCTGACAATGAAAGGCCAGTTGTTGGGAAAATGCAATTAAAATTAAAAAAAACAGTATAGATACAGATATCCCAGTGGCTAAGAGTTGAGTGAGTCATGGTACCATTTGGCCAGAAGCTATATCTCCTACCTGGAAAACAAAGGAGGATGAAGTGCCCAATGTGTGCGATAGAAGCGGCCGTCAAGTAAGTGGAATTCTTAGCTCCTTCAGAACGGTTCCCTTCTTTTTGTACCCTCTGCGTTAACTGCAAGAAGGGGCTCCCTAGACCATGGCTTGTGTGTGTGTGTGTGTGTGTGTGTGTGTGTGTGTGTGTGTGAATGTGGCTTGCATATGATGGTGAGGAACCAAAATATTATCCCAGAGAAACTGGGAGTAGCCACGCCCCCCAGTCTTTATTGTTGTTTTGTTAAACCTTTTAGTGAAGTGTAATACACATACGGAGCAGTGCATGATCTTAAGTGTACAATGCAAGGAATTTTCACAGTGAGCACATCTGTGTGCCAGCAGCCAGATCAAGAAACAGAACATTCTGAGAGGCACCCCTACCCCACTCCAGGGTGGCCACTGTCCTGCCTTCTAATAGCATAGATTAATTTTGCCTCTTCTTACACTGTTACCTCAGGTTTCTTTTGTTCAACATTATGTTTTGTGAGACTCATCTATAATGTTGCTAGAGTGAGTTACCTCTTGATGGCCTAGTCCACATTCACGGTGATGTTTTGGTGCTCTAAACCATCTACATACCCATAAAGTAGAATTATTGAGGTGAACACAGCATATTGGACTTTCAACAGTGCTTTAGTTATGGCTCTAACAGACTTTAGAGTTTCAGACCTGATATTAAATATACATTTTTGAAAGCTTGTGTACACCATTTAGGTATTTCCTGTGTTTTGGTGAAAGCCGCATGCTGAACTAAATGTTTTTCTCTGGGGCTAGGCTTTTTACACACTGAAGCTTTAGGGAAATTCCATTTACTCCCTCCATGATGCTAAGGGGTCTCTTTTGCCTATAGGTGATAGAACTTGAACTCTCTTACATCTTTGAAGAATTTATTTATTTATTTATTTATTTATTTTTTAATTTTTCTTTTTTAATTTATTTCTGAGAGAGAGAGAGAGAGAGACAGCATGAGCAGGGGAGGGTCAGAGAGAGAGGGAGACACAGAATCTGAAACAGGCTCCAGGCTCTGAGTTAGCTGTCAGCACAGAGCCCGATGTGGGGCTCGAACCCACGATCCGTGAGATCATAACCTGAGCCAAAGTCGGATGCTTAACCCAGGTGCCCTTGCAGAATTTATTGAAAAGCAACCCCAGAAAGGGAAGGGATGCTTGAATAGCTCCAGGACATATTTTCTATCTTTAATCTGGACTTTTCTCTGCTTGTTAACTTCCTTCTGCAAGCTGACTTTCCTCAAACAGTGAGACATGTGGCTGTCAGCAGCTCCTCAATTTTATAACCTGTAAATCCTGAGAGGGACTGACATTTTTACCCAAGTACCTACCTTTCACCTATCAGCTGTGATCAGGACAGAGAGTAAGATACTATGACTGGCCTTGCTTGGACCTGTCCCTAGGTGGTCAGCTGTGTTGAGCCATGTCTTTCTGGAGTCACATGGTGAGAAAAGGATGCTTGTCCTATAAGAGGTGTATTGCTGGGAAGTCCAAACACTAGATATCCACACTACCCTGCTTTATACTAAGAAGGCTAAGGAGAGCCTAAAGATCATTTTGCCAAAGCTGTTTAGAGTTTTGAAACAAATTCTATCTGGTGGATAGAGGTTGACTATGACTAGGGCTCCTGAAAGTATTTGAAGCTCTAGTCTATACCAATTCTGAAGAGTTTCCATTTGGTACTTTCAAACTCACCATTCCTTCCCATTCCTGTCATATTTAGCTAGATCCAAGAATGTAAGTTCCTTTCTTTTATCAGAGTGGTTTTCAATCTTTTTTTAAAGTAAGGAGATGGGAAGAGGGATAGGAGATGGGCAAAATGGGTGAAGGGGAGTAGTGGGACATGCATTCTTCCTGTTATGGAATGAATGAGTCATGGAAATAAAAGGAATATAGTCCATGGTGTTACGGTAGTATTGTGTGGTGACAGGATGGTAGCTAAACTGTGGTGAGCACAGCATGACATACAGAGATGTCGAATCACTATGTTGTACACCCAAAACTAACATGACAACTATATTCAAATTTTAAGAGTAAGAAGATGGTATGTTAATTTTTATTTATTAAAAAACATTTTTTTTTGAGAGAGAGTATGCATGAACACATGCAGGGGCGCAGGGAGAAGCAGGAGGAGAGTGAGAAAGAGAGAATCCCAAGCAGGCTCAACACCCAGCGCAGACCCAAATGCGGGGCTCAATCTCACAGCCATGAGATCATGTCCTGAGCCTAAATCAAGGGTCAGACACCCAACCAAATGAGCCATCTCGGTGCCCCTGAAGATGGTATTTTTAAATAAAAAATTGCAAATCCCCCACATAAAGCAATCATACCTGTATTTGGATCCATAAAAATGTAGTGAAAGTATTACAGAAACACAGACTAGAGGGATGCCAAATTCATGATTGGGGTGAGCTTCGAGCAAGGAGGATGGAGAATGGGATTGAAGTACAATAGAGGTTTCAACCTTTATTTGTTTTATTACTTTTATTTCTAAATAACTGTGGGGCAAATATGATAGAACATTGTGTGTGTGTGAGAGAGAGGGAAATTAAATGTTTTTTCTCCAACTTATTGGGAAAACACAGAAATTAAAAGAGTCCTCAGGACTCAGCCAACACTGACCGTATGGCAGCCCACCTCCAGCAGCATTAGGAAGCAGAGCAGGGGAGGTGTGGGGCCCACAGGCTGGGGAGCCCGCCCACCTAAGCTCTAGGTCCAGATCCTGATTCCATCGCTTGCTATCTTTTTTTTTTTTTAATTTTTTAAATGTTTTATTTATTTCCAGGAGAGAGAGAGACAGTGTGAGCAGGGGAGGGTCAGAGAGGGGGAGTCACAGACTGAAACAGGCTCCAGGCTCTGAGCTGGCAGTCAGCACAGAGCCCGACGCGGGACTCGAACCCACGAACCACAAGATCATGACCTAAGCGAAAGTCGATGCTTAACCGCCTAAGCCACCCAGGCTCACTGATCGCTTGCTATCTCTAGGGCATTATTTCATCTCCATGAGCTTCAGTTTTCCCATTTGCAAATTACTACCAAAATTACTTTTTATACTATCAAGATTTCTACCTCACTTGTTATATTTTTAAAAAGTTAAGGCATAGAAAACGTTTAGACAATCTGGTATATAATAAACACTCAACAAATATTCGTTTTTATTCGTTATTATTAATAGGGATGGGAATGACTTCTAATCATGGATATGTTTTCTGATTTTCAAAAACATTATCTCGTTTAAAGTTTATAAGATAAATATTTTATCATAGGTAAGGAAAATGAGAATCAGGGAAGTTACGTAACTTGATTAAACATCAGCAGGGAGGGGCGCCAGGGTGGTTCAGTTGGTTAAGCGTCCGGTGACTTCAGCTAAGGTCATGATCTGATTCATGAGTTTGGCCCACAGTGGGCTCTGTGCTGACAGCTCAGAGCTTAGAGCCTGCTTCGGATTCTGTGTCTCCCTCTCTCTCTGCACCTCCCCTGCTCACGCTCTGTCTCTCTCAAAAATAAATGAACATTAAAGCATTTTTTAAATGTTTATTTCTGAGAGAGAGAGAGAGCGAGCACAAACATGAGCAGGGGAGGGTCAGAGAAAGAGGGAGACACAGAATCCAAAGCAGCCTTCAGGCTCTGAGCTAGCTGTCAGCACAGAGCCCAATGCGGGGCTTGAACCCATGAACCATGAGATCATGACTTGAGCCGAAGTCGGATGCTTAATTGACTGAGCCTCCCAAGCGCCCTTAGGCATTTTTTTAAACATCAGCAGGGAGCAAATGACTGAGCTGGATTATAACTAAGCCCTGGAACTCCAGAGCGCCCATTGTTAACCTCTACTTTTCATTACCACCAACAATGTAATTCTTATATTTCTTAAACAACTTCCAAAGAAATCAGAAAAAAAAAAAACCACATTGTCTAAACTGCTAAATTTAAATAAATGACATATGATTTAGAATTGGGAATGTAGGAAAACATATGTAAGTAAGTAAAAGATAATTTAAAATTTTAGCGTCATTGTATACCATATATTATTAAAATATCTACTGTGTCCTAGAGATCATGCTAAGTGCTTTACAGACACTTTATTACACTAAATTCTTGTACAGCCCTGCATGTAGGCATCCTTTTTCTTTTTTAGAAATGAAGATTCAGTCTCAGAGATATTATATAGCTTGTGAAGGGTCATGCAACTTCTAATGGAATTCAAGACCTTGACTGCCATCTCACCATAGACTGTGTTCTTTCATCAGGCCTTACCAGTTCTGCTGCCTTTCTGTGCAGCAGTTATTGTTTACAATTTACCATCGATGTAGGTATATAGATCCTGAGTTTTGTTCATCTGGTAATTTTTTTGTTCCCTAATAGTTTTTAAAAATTGAAGGCATAGACTATATAAAAGATTTAATCAGGGGTAATTTTGTGAAACTAAGCAATGTAAACCATTTTTGTAAAAATGCAAAATATCCTTAATTTCTTTTAGCTTGTTTTTTTTTTTTTTCCAAGGAGAAAAATAGACCTCTGCCTGGCCCATTAAAATGCAGTAAACATAAAAGCTAAGATTAAAAATTCTCTATTTTGTTTTGGTAGACTGCCCACATTTAACAGTAAAACTGTTAGCATTTTGTTTCCTATAGATTGTGCTGGTATAGGGTGATACAGGGTTATTTACTGGAAGCTGAGGATTTTTAGGGCCTTTTCCTATCCTAAAGAGAAATGCTCTGTGTGTGGCTAGTTGCCACTCTGTTTGTGTCAGTGTGGAGTTCAGATTTCCTGTTTTGAGTAGACCTAAAAACATTGTCATGGTGCATTACTTTTGTAATTCATCGCTTTTAGTATTTCCTATGCATTTTTATAGTTAAAAATGGTGTGTGTGTGTGTGTGTGTGTGTGTGTGTGTGTGTGTGTGTATGTGTATGAGAGAGAGAGAGAGAGGAAGAGCGAGAGAGAGAGAGAGGAAGACAGCAGTATCCTAACAGTAAAACAGTGTATTTTTCCTCAATTTATCCTCATGAGTACAATGTCACTTGGCATCTAAATGGTGTGATGGAAAGTGATCAAGTCTTTATCTTTCATCAGGTGATCAGACTCTGAGAATCTGGGATGTGAAGTCAACAGGAGTCAGAATTGTGGTTCCGGCACATCAAGCAGAAATTTTGAGTTGTGACTGGTGTAAATACAATGAGGTAGGTACCCTGTCTGGATCTGTCCTGAGCTGCTGAGCTCTTCTTAATGTTGAAATGTTTTAGATTTTATTTTATCTTTGTTTATGTGGACTTTGGTAGTGTTTATGGACCATTAGGTTAAATGCAGTCCCTTTCATTTCTAATTGATGATTGTGAGTGACCTGCAGTAGCATCAATTGGATTTAAGTGCACATAAAAAAGGCAGAATAAGAAATAGAAATTCTCAAAGTTCAACAGTGCAGCCTTACTTGCTTGTTTGGGAAACCACTTTACAATTTATGTAATTTTTTTTTCTTTATTGCTCTTAACCCCACCAATTTGTATCATCTGCTATTATTTCTTGTTCACTTTGCTGAATAGTCTGCTGAACTGTTTTTAACTTGAAGAATTTTTTTTAACTTTTAGCTTGAAAGTCCATCAGTTTTAAAAACTTTGTTTCATCTTCCCCTATAAGCCTAACCAAACTTGATGCTTCAATAATAATGTCCATTTGTACCTTTTTGCAAAGCCTCAGTTAACCACATGAGCATATAAATTCAGAGCAGAAGTGGATTAAACATGTGTTGATATACGGTTGATATACGGTCCTAAAGTGGTCTGTTGACTGTGACAGATGGAGAAAACATATGCCTTGTTTTTTCGCAGTTTTCAATTAGTTAATGAAAGTTAAGAGAGCATTGTATTGGCAGAGTTCTTTAAAAAGAAATAAAACAGATTAAAAGAAAATAGAGTACATGTTCAGTAAACCTTGATCTAAATAAAAATTTCAATGCTGATAACTGCAGTTCAAATTTCTGTCATCATAAATGAGTTTTCCATATAGGAAAATGAATTGTGGACTATATGTTATACTTTGGAGAATTCTAAAAAAAATAATGATACGCAGTTGAGAGTTGTTCAAAAAAATTGTTTTTTGCTTTAAATCTTTGAAATTTTTCCTGAAATGAGCTTACACTGCTACCCAGCACGTTTGGACAAATGAATTGATGCTTTGGTTGACACGGGAAGAGGCTGACTGTGGAGCCAGCCTCTTCACCCAGGAACTCTGAGTTCACCGAGGGCTCTGGATGGAAGGATTGGTAAAACCTGACTAGACAGGAGAATCACCACTTTTTACTTAACCTCAGTTGTGATTAGATCTTATATTAAGACATGGCTTGAGAGTGGGTCACAATGATTGAATTAGCTTTAGAAAAAGATAATCTCATTTGTACCCTTTGCCCTTCCTCCATATTCCTAAGTTAGTGGATTCTTGCCTTTTAACACCTGGTGAAGCCTCAGAATACACTGAAGAGACAGGTGGGCTCATTTGTCAAGCATGATTTTTAACCCCTTATGTACTTATCAATACTACTAAAGGTAGATTGGAGAATCTACAGTGCTTTCGAGCCTATGCCTTGTTCTGATGTATGCACTGCTCACCTTTCTGTGAATCGTTTTGCAGAATTTGCTGGTCACAGGGGCAGTTGATTGTAGTTTGAGAGGCTGGGACCTGCGGAACATACGGCAACCAGTGTTCGAACTTCTTGGTCACAACTATGCTATCAGAAGAGTGAAAGTAAGTGTTCATCTTTTCTTTTATGGGTAGACCATAAATAGAAACATAATCAATGAAGTATATATAAAAGGTGGTTAGAGGTTGGGAATATTGATTCTTTTTTTTTAATGTTTTATTTATTTCTGAGAGAGAGAGAGAGAGAGCGAGTGTGAACAGGGAAGGGTCAGAGAGAGAGGGAGACACAGAATCTGAAGCAGGCTCCAGGCTCTAAGCTAGTTGTCAGTACAGAGCCCGACGCGGGGCTCGAACCCACGAACTGTGAGATCATGACCTGAGCCAAAGTCAGATGCTTAACCGACTGAGCCACCCAGGTGCCCCTTGGGAATATTGATCCCTTTTGTGCACAGTTTTGTTAGCCATTTAATGATAAATAATGACAGCTAAAATTAGTTAAAATATTTGAGTAATTATTGAATAAAATGGGACAATCTAGCCAATCAGTGCTTAAGTTTAATTCCAAATGTTTTTCTATTTTCTCAGTCCCATTCTACTATTCCTTTTCATGTGTTTTTAACTATGGTAATTTACTTTTCAGTATTTTTGTTAAAGTTTATAGAGAGGTGGCTAATTCCTTTCTCTAACAGGGTAATAAATATGAATGTTCACAAACATTTGGGGTATAGAAAATTTTCCACTCTGCAGACAGCAGAGGATGAGATAAAGATAATTATTTTCTGCCACTCTGAAGAAATTTGCCTGGTTATAAGGTTGTTTATGTTAGTTTCCCAGCTTTTATTGGTAGGTTTTGCTAAGTCACTGTAGAAAACATTTTATTAAGTGACATCTCCCACTTTCATTCTTTGTTTTATTAATTTAAGGGTAAAGAAGTACTTTATTGATATTTTAAATAATTGAGTTATTCCTATTTCAAAAATTCAAAATTTCAGTTAAATTAACTTCTTAAATTTTATTGGCTGCAAGCCAACATATGAGATACAGTGCCATGGTATTGTTTTTAACGGTATGTAGGTTTTGGTAGTAGAGAAGTATTTTCAATATTTATTTCACAATGCCTTTGAGAATGAAACTCAGTAATTTACTGAAAGTATTTTGTATTTTTAAAATTTTTAATGTTTTATTTGTTTCTGAGAGAGAGACAGCATGAGCAGGGGAGGGGCAGAGAGAGAGCGAGACACAGAATCTGAAACAGGCTCCAGCCTCATGAGCTAGCTGTCAGCACAGAGCCTGAGGTGGGGCTCGAACCCACAAACCGTGGGATCATGACCTGAGCCAAAGTTGGCATTTAACCAACTGAGCCACCCAGGTGCCCATGAAAGTATTTTGTAAAGTATAAAGTATATTTGAAAGTAGTTTATATATATATATATATATATATATATATAATGGTTATATATATAACCATTAAAATACTGGAAAGAAAAAAACTGAAGAAATATAATTACGAAGGGAAGCCTATCCAAGTATGTTGATTATTTGTCTAAAAGATATTTCTCTTTAGTTTTTGTCCTTGATATCCTTTTCATTAGCTGTGATGTCTGAATAACATAAAAATTCTTTTAAAGATATTTTTATTTAACATTTAAGTGATTATTTGATCCTTGTGCCTATAGCAATCATAATATGTATTTGTAACATTGGTAAATTATGTAATTACGTATTTGTACTGTCACATACTTAAATCCCTCATATTTGTAGGAGTCATTTTTGGATAGCCATTATGAAATGTATTTAATTTTTCCAAAATAGCCACCATTTGGGATTATTTTATTCTAAATAAGTGCTCAAAAGCTTGAGGAATAACTTTTCTTTGGAGAATATAGAAGTAAATGTTTTTCCTGCAGATGATACTTAGAAGGCTGGAAGATTCTTGTCTTGGATTAAAGCTTGGAAGGTTTGGGAAAGCATAATTTTAAGTGACAGTGTTGACTACACTTCAATTTATTGTAATGCTCCTAGGAATAACCTGACGAAGCGGCAAGTTATAATGACAGCTAACTTGAGAAAGTTTTGCTTTGTATTTATAGTTTTCGCCGTTTCATGCTTCCGTTCTGGCTTCTTGCTCCTATGATTTTACTGTAAGGTAAGTGGTTTTTATAAGTCACATTGTGAAATACCAAGTAGCATTTGTATCTTTTCAACTTTTTTTTAAATTTGTTTTTTGAATTTACATCCAAGTTAGTTAGCATATAGTGCAGTAATGATTTCAGTAGATTCCTTAATGCCCCTCACCCATTTAGCCCATCCCCCCTCTACCACCCCCTCCAGTAACCCTCTGTTTGTTCTCCATTTTTTTTTTTTTTTTAAATGTTTTATTTATTTCTAGGGTAGAGAGAGAGAGACAGCGTGAGCAGGGGAGGGTCAGAGAGAGAGGGAGTCACAGACTGAAACAGGCTCCAGGCTCTGAGCTGGCAGTCAGCACAGAGCCCGACACGGGGATCGAACCCACGAACTGCGAGATCATGAACCAAGCGAAAATCGGTCGCTTAACCGACTAAGCCACCCAGGCGCCCCTGTTCTCCATATTTAATATCTTTTCAACTTTTATGAAAGATCATGTGCTTATCATACTAATAAAATGATCTGAGCTAGGCACATTTGAATTTTTGCCACTAGGATTAATATATGTTTTCTGTTTTTATGATGTGGCCACATACATAAATTCGTTCCTATTTAAAGATAGCCTGGCTGTTCCATTTAAAAGCCTTTTGTCCTGATAGTTATTCCTGTAGGGACACCTTTCTACACAGTAGGTTGCATAGCCAATATCTTTTAAATTTAGATTTTAAAAATTGTGGGGGCGCCTGGGTGGCTTAGTCGGTTAAGCGTCCGACTTTCGCTTAGGTCATGAACTCGCGGTTCGTGGGTTCCAGCCCCGCGTCGGGCTCTGTGCTGACTGCCAGCTCAGAGCCTGGAGCCTATTCCAGTCTGTGACTCCCTCTCTCTCTGACCCTCCCCTGCTCACGCTGTCTCTCTCTCTCTCTCTCCTAGAAATAAAAAATTAAAAAAAAAAAATTAGATTTTAAAAATTGTGAAATTCCATTTCTTCAGGCTTAATTATATGACTCTTAAGACTGAGATTGTTATAGTTGAAAGAATCAGTATGAATGTATGCATGTTTGTGAATGTATGTAGGTGAGTGTGTGTATGTGTGTGTGTACGTATGCATCTATATGTGAATATATATGTGTGTATGTGTGTCTCTGTCCATATGTCCCAGTTCCAATTCTACACTACACAGTGTTTATTCTATTTTTTCTCCTTTTCCAAATTTGCAACTCCCAATTACCATTATCCACAATACATAGACTTATTTGCAAACCCTGGAATGCTCAGAAAGTAGTTTCAGAATTGCAAAGCCATGTCTCTATGAAACAGAATCCTACCAATTAGAGTTCACATTTGTTTAGAGCCTTTTTTTTTCCTGTTCCAAACACTATGTTTAAAGGGTATTTAGGTTAGTTGTCCCCTCCGTCAGTGTGACTATGTCATTCATTTGAAACACAGTTTGATGCATTTGCTTCTGTTTGTATTTAATTTTAGGGTTTTCCTGCCATCTTTCTGTTGACTTTGTCTGCTTTTCTGAGCAGGCAAAATAGTAACATGTTTCCAAAGTCAAGATGTATATAAAGGTATATTCAGAAAGTTGTCATTTCTCACCTTCAATTTCCTCTATTCTTTCCAACTCATTCTGTAGGGTCCCTCACCCTATAATTATCAATCTTTATCAGATAAGTAGACACATGTACATTTTCTTATTTCCTCCTTTTTTTAAACAAAAAGTGGAGTACTCTGTATACTCTCTTCAATTTTGCCTTTTTTTGTATAAAATATATCCTGGAAATCACTCTATGTCAGTTCATAGAGATCCTTCTCATTCTCATAATACTCCATTATGTGGATGCACTATAGTTTATTCAACTACTCTCCTATCTATGGGAACTTATCTTGTCCTCAGATATTTTGTGAATAAAGATTGAATAAACAGTTATTTTGTGAATAAACAATGAATAATAACCTTGTATGTATGTTCACATTATTAGAGAATTAACTTCATAGTATATTCCTAGAAGTGAAATTGCTGGATTAAAAGGTGAACATATATATAGTTTTGTTGGACATCACCAAGTTCGCATTCATAGGGAATTTATAAGCAGCAGTGTTTGAGAATGCATGTTTCTCTCCCCTCTCAAGATCATTGATTCTTTAGGGTTTTCCAGATATATGATCAAAGCATCTGCAAGGAAAGACAGTTATGTATATTCAGTTCCAATTCTGATGCCTGTGGCTGGTTTATCTAATTGAATTGGCAGACACCTTTATTAAAGTGTTAGTGTTGCGATGCCTAATTCTATATTTGTGAAAATGTCTAACATTTCCCTGTTATAAGTAAGGTGTTGGGTTTAAGTCAATATACAGTTGACCCTTGAACAACTGGAGTTAGGGTTGCTGACCTATGCATAATTTTTGACATCCCCAAAACTTAATTATGAATAGCCTGATATTGACCAGAATCCTTATGACATAAACAATGAACACATGTTTTGCATGTTATATGTTATATTTTGCATGTTATATGTATTATATTCTGTATTCTTACAATAAAGTAAGCTTGAGAAAAGAAAATGTTATTAAGAAAATCATAAGGAAAATACATTTACAGTACTGTACATATATTTTTTTGAAAAAAATTGCGTAAGTAGACCCACACAGTTCAAACCTGTGTTGTTCAAGGGTTGGCTGTATATATGTTTATATGTCATGCTAAGAGGGTATGCATCAATTCTTGTTTTCTTGAGTCTTTTAAGGTCAGGAATGGATCTTAAGTTTCATTGAAGGCTTTTTCAGCATCTGTGGAAATAATCATGATTTTTATTCTTAGAGCTATTAAGGTATTATATTAATGAATTGAACCAGCTTTGCCTTCCTGGACTAAATCCCTCATGTTCTTTGTGTATTATTTTCTTACTGTGGTGTTAGATTTTTGTCTGCTAATATTTTATTTAGAGCTTTTTGCATTAGTATTCAAAGATGATATTGCTCTGTAGTTCGTTCTTTCTCTCTTTCCTTCCCTCTCACCCTCCCTCCCTTCTTCACTTCCTTCTTTCCTTCCTTCCTTTCTTTTGGTTTATGTATCAGTGTTTTACTTATTTCATAAGAAATAATTAAGTTTTCCTACATTTTAAAAGCTCTGGATCAATTGGTGAAACATTGAGGCTATTTGGTATTTGAAACCTTTGTTGAATTCCCCTGTGGAACCATATGGGTGTGGTTCTTTTTGTGAAGTACTTTCTTGATAACTTTATTTCTTATATAAAAATTGGTCTTTTTAAACTTTTTATCTCTAGTGGGATCAATTTTGGAAATTATCCTTAGCTTATAGCTTTTCAAGCTTATTTGAACAAATGTCTCTAAAGTAGTGTCATGACTTTTTAATTTTTCCTGTTCCAATGGTTATTTCACTTACTTCTGATTTGTATGTTTGTGCTTTCTACTTTAAGTTATCTAATGGTATATGTGTTTTGTTATTTTTCTTCAGCAAACAAGATTTTGATTTATTAATTAGAACTACTGTTTTTTTACTCATCACTTCATTAATTTCTACTTTTATCTTTATTATTTTCCTCTTATTACTTTCTTCTGGCTTACTTTGTTCTTTTTTCAACTTTTGAGCTGGGAATTTATTTTTATTCCTCCATTTTGTTAATAAACTACTTAAGGCTATGAATTTCCTTCTAGTTACTGTTTCAGATCTAGCAATAAATTCTGATATATAATGTTCTCATTATCATTTTTAAAAGATTTACATTTTCTGTTTGTATTTTCCCTTTTTTCCAAGAGTTGTTTAATAGGAAGTTATTTAATTTCCAGATGAAAGTGCCTTTTAATTTGTAAAAATTTAATAGTAATTTCTAGTTTTATTGCATTGTGATTAAAGAATATAGTTGTTATTCATTCTGTTATGTGGAACATTTTGATTTTGGGGAGGGGGACCTAGTAAATGATCGATTTTGATGAATGTTTCATATACAATTGAGAAGAAAGTGTATTCTGTGTTATCATGCTGTTATCAATTTGTAACAGAATCTCTACTGATTGTTGTTTAGATCTTCTGTATCCGATTTTATTTTTTGTCCACTTGATCTATTTTGTCCTGAGAGTGGGATGTTAAAACTATTAATAGTGAGCTTGTCTCTGTGTCTTCCAGCAACTCTTGTAGTTTTGATTTCTTAAAGGTAGATAGTGTAGCCTGTTATTTGGTGCATAGATATTTATAACAGCCATATAGTGAACTGAGACTTTTAGCATCAAAGAGAATCCTTCTTTGTCACAGTTAATGCTTTTTAGCTTTAGTTATGCTTTGTCTCCTACCTGTGTCATTGCCCTTGCTTTCATATTGTTTCTACTTTCCAGGCACATCTTTTCCCATACTTTCATTTTTAGCTTTTTTGAAACATTTTGGTTTTGATGTGTTTTGTGTAGTATTTGGGTCTTGCTTGGTGAATTAAATAACAAGTCATTTTATTGTAGTAGTCAAGTTTAACCTGTCCATATTTCTTGGTAAAAACATGTTTGATAGCAAGTCTGTCATCTTATTTTATGTTGTGATTATTGTACATTATATGTTCTGTTTCTGTATATGATGTATTTTTTTGGTAGTTTTGGAAGTATTTTTGCTCTTTTATTTAAATCTTTTTTTGTTTTTACAAATAGTTTATTGTCAAGTTGGTTTCCATATAACACCCAGTGCTCATTCCCACAAGTGCCCTCCTCCATGCCCTTTACCCGCTCCCCACCCCAGTCTGTCCTCAGTTTGTTCCCGGCATTCAAGAGTCTCTATAGCTTTGGTTCTTAAACAATAACTTACCTGAATATAAATTCGCTGATTTATACTTCTGGAATTTTTTTTAAATGCTACATCATTTTTGCTTTGTTTTCTTTCTTTTCTTTCTTTTTTTTTTTTTTACCAGCATGGACTGCATTATTATTAATAATGGGAGAAGAGGCAATCTGAAGCAAGAATGTATCAATCACAAGAAGTCTTTACTCAAAGAACAAAGAATGAAAATGATCAGAGTGAGATTTCTGGGGTAGGAGAGAAGGGGGAACAGAGTCTGAAGATGGACCTATTATAGGAGAAGCCTGAGAATTTTTGTAGAGCCCCTGCAGAAAGCCTTATTCTATTCTGACTCACAGTAGGCTTAATATATTGGAGCACCTGTTTTGCCTTGTCTTCTTTATTGATTTTGAGAATTCTAATGCCAGTCTAATTCTCCTGTCCTTGTAAGTTATTCGATCTTTTTTCCTAGGGACCCTGATTGCTGCAGTTGAGTCTTCCCTGCTACAGATTAAAGTATCCAATTAGGCTTGCCGTTAGAACATGGGGTTGTTTTCCTTTTTCTTTTTTATCTGTTATTAGAATTTCAGGTGTGTTGGTGGCTTGAGTTTTTGTGTACTTTTATTTGCTCTTCTTGTTCTGTCTTGGTTTTCGTGAAGATACAGTAGAGTTTTGGATTAGCACGGTCTCACTGCCTCGACTACCCAGAGTCTTTTCTTCTGAGTCAGTAGTTGGCAGAAGCTGTATAACTTTGTTTCTGTGGAACGTACTGTGGAATAGGATGATTTATAACAATGCCTTGAGAGAAACTACATGTCCTAACTCGTTTTTGTTTTGTTTTTTTGACTTATTCAATATAAGCAAGCAGATAAACTGGGAAACATAATCACACCAAGGCTTCCAGCTGTCAATTAAAAGGATACCATAACCAGGTTTTTTGTTTTTATTTTTTTGTTGTTGTTAATAGCCTGTATAAAGTATATTTTAGTAAGGAGTAATTATATAACTTCTGGAATGGAGCAAGAAAATGCCAACATGGCAGACCAGAAGAAAACTTGTCAGCTGCTTGCCATCTACCCCAAGGCTTTCCAAACAGGAACTGTGGAATTAGATTATTAGCTGGAGGTTTGGGCTATAAATATGGATTTGAAGGACTGTAAGTTATTGATAATTAAGTCCACAGGAATGAATAAGCCAAAGGGAGATAAGTTCAGAGAAAGAAGAGCAAAAAATATGAGACAATTAATGTTGGAAGAAAGAAGGGAACAGACCACCTAAAACATGCAGTATCTTCCAGAAACTTCAGGAAAGAGTAGCAGCTAGGTGGGAATGGCCAGAGATGTGAGATCCTTCAGATGGGCTGAACAGGATGAAGAGCATGACTTCCAGTTTTCTCTCTTTACATAGTGTCACTTGTGGGCTCAAAAGGGATTTCTGAATATAGAATCTAGTCCTTGGATTCCAAAGACCTTTCTGGCATTTGAAACTGATCACTGGAGACTGGACCAAGTGAGATGGGACATTAATCTTTTGATCTCATTTTTAGTGTCCCTAACACTTTTAATTGGGTCTTTCTGATTTGAGGATCCTATGAGGGGCCATATTAAATTCATTTCTGTCCTACTTAAAGGGAGAAACCTAGTGACTACCTATACTTTCTTTTCATAATTGTCATCATGATCTTAACCCTACTGGCCATTCCCTGTTTTATTTGTGTATTTAAGTATCCTTGAAGACGCAGTTGGGAAAAGCCTGACTTTTATAGATGTAGATTTGTCTCAGGAATATTTGTTAACATTGGGCTTTTGAATGTGAACTGTTTTACTCTAAAATCTTGTAGGCAACTAAACACACTCAACAGTGATCACAATTTGAGACTCACGGTCTTAGGTTTCTCTCCATTGCTAAGAATTAGGCTTTGCTTCTTTCCTCAGTCCTGAGCAAGACAAGAGATTGGAAGATAGTTGTTTAGTGCTTCTGGGGAGAGGAACAATTACGTCATGACTCTGTGACATGCTACAAGATCAAAAATCTCACAGCTATATTTGTAAGCATTTGGAAAAAGTGAAATTAAATTAATATGAGATCCTTAACATATAGGTGAAAAAGACATTTAATAGGTAGTTTTCCTATATAACTTAAGAGTCCAGGTTTCTTTATATGTAAATGGAATTAATGCCTATCCTCACTTTAAACTATTTCCAGCCTTTGCTTGCTTCTCAAGACACCTCACCAACCGTATTCAGTAAAAGGCCTTATATTTCTCTTTTTTAAAAAACAAAACAAAAAAATCTATAGGGCTCAAGCACAAATTATCTCAGTTTCCACTGCAAGCCTGCCGATTATTTTAATGTGTAGTAATCTATTCCTCCGCTACCATTGGACACCAGAGCTCTTAATCCCATATGCTCTTGTTATTTTCAAAACTTTACTCTGTGAAGTCACCCCTTTTGCCTCCTACGTCATTGATCTCCAATTCCATGTTGACTTCCTCCTTAGCCTGTACCTTATTCCTTTATCCTGTATTTTCCTTTAACTGCTCTCTTATATTTCTGTTGCCTTCCCAGCCGTGCTTTTACGTCCCCCAAGCTTCCATTCACCAGGGCCATTTTAAAGTCTTCATGGGAATATTTTCCCTAGGCAAGCCTGAAGCCTGAAATTCTTTGTATTTTTCCTCTGTAAAGTTGGTAATCATTTTCTCAATATGAAGTAGATTAAAAACTTAAACCAACTTCCATCAAAGGCACTATGTAAAAGTAACATCCTCTTTTTTTCCAGAAAGAGAATTTTAATTTTACAGTACAACTAAATTACTGTTCTGCCTTCATACTAAATATAACTGGAGGTTAATAGTTGTGGATTTCAATATAAGACTATCAAAGACTTTATCATGAGAAGGAGAATAAATAGAAGAAATCATTTTTAAAAATTTCATTTTTGAATATAGGTACTATATCTTGTAATTCTCAAAACATGCTGAGAAAGAGACTTTAACTGTAGTCTAATAATGTCTCTCATTATTTGTCTGTGGAGACCACTCATTGGAAAGGCCAGAAGAGATATGTTTTTGGTAGATTTTTTTTTACCCCCTGTGATATGAGTTAAATTTATCCTCTGAAGAATTTTAAATCTCATTGGATTGGTATTTTTAATGCCAGAAAATCCATTTCAACAAAAAGAAAAAGACTTAAGACAAAAGACCACCAATAACTTGTTTAATTTTTAGCACTGATAATTATACAGTTGTTACCTCTAGATTTGGGGTGGCTAGTTTTTATAACATAAACGCTTCAAATATAAGTTTTCATCTACTTGCTCATTTTTATAATTTGTTTAGTTTTTTAAGCCCTTAAAAATTTATTTTAAAAGAGTTCATACTGGGGCACCTGGGTGGCTCAGTCAGTTAAGCATCCGACTTTGGCTCAGGTCATGATTTCACAGTTTATGAGTTTGAGCCCCACATCAGGCACTGACTGGACAGCTTGGAGCCTGAAACTTGCTTTGATTCTCTGTCTTCTTCTCTCTCCTTGCCCCTAGCTTGTTCGCACTCTCTCTCTCCCTCACAAAAATAAGTAAATATTAAAATATATATATAATAGTTCATGTTGTAGGCATTATATCCAAACTGATGATGTCATGGATATATTAGTAATATAGAATTTAAGTTCCATATTTTTGTTTTATGTGAATATAGTATCATATCTACTAGAAAAAGCTTTAAGTAGTTTACCTGTATAGTAGGTCATTACGTTTCACTGAATAAATAATAAAAATCTAAAAATTAGTATGCGACATAGCACATGAAATTATTTAGTGTGTTTAGATTAAATAAAAACTCCAACCTTTATGAAAAATATCAGAACTCCCATTAGCTGATAGGCAACATACTCTATAAAAATACATGCTGGTTCTTTCTAAACTTCACTCAAGATACTAGTACTAAATCTCAGATATTTCCATTCTTCTATGAACCTTATCACTGTAGACTTTAGCATATTATCTTCCTCTGATGTGCTATCCATTCGGTTATTTCTTCTCTGGAGCACTGTTTGCTCTTCCAGCCATGTATGAGCATGATTTGAGTTTGGATTGAGTTGAATTGAGCTTGTTTTTGGTTCATACTAAATAGATTGTTTCGTAATCCCAGTCAGAAATCAACAGATCTGGGGGCGCCTGAGTGGCTCAGTCGGTTGAGCCTCCCACTTTGGCTTAGGTCATGATCTGACCGCTCATGGGTTCTGTGCTGACAGCTCAAAGCCTGGACCCTGCTTCGGATTCTGTGTCTCCCCATCTCTCTGCCCCTCCCATGCTCATGCTCCATCTCTCTCTGTTTCTCAATAATAAAATAAATGTTAAAAAAAAAAAAAAAAAAAAGAAAAAATCAACAGGTCTGGGTATGACAGCCAAGTGAAAGTAAAAGCTGCCATAATTATGTTTTTTCATTAGGAAAGGCAATATTTTGTTTCTTCTGGGGTAGCAAATCTTCTCAGACATTTAAAGATAGAACTTTCATAAATTGATAAAAGGTAAAATGATCAAATTAGCCTTAGACAAATACTCTTCAGCTTCATGACACTTTTATAGTCTAACCTTCTAGACATTTTATTGTCAATGGTCTTTGGTAGTAAGATACCAAATAGCAATGTTTTGGTTTTTTTTTTAGACTTCTAGAATTTTTGGCAAGAAAAATATGAGGTGAGCTTTTAATTCCAGTGTTTTCAAACTGTGCTCATCCAAGCTTGTATGATGTGAAACTCACTCTGCCTATACCAGCACCCTTAATGTTTCCAACTCAACTGTTAAGCTACTTTTTAGTTACAAAATGGTACAGCTGTACTCTGTTCTAGGATTCAGGCATTTTTATAGAATGTCTGTTATCTCATTGTCCTTGTAATGGAAGGTTCTTGCTGAGGAAACGATAAAATAGAATATCTTGCTGAGGAAACGATAAAAGTAAAGGCCTGGAGAGAAGTAGAAACACACTTAAGGGAGCCCTAAGCATGTCATTTGTGTTGGGGTTAGTGGGAGTACCAGGGAGCTTTATAGTCACACATACAGATTTGGCGTAGTGGAAGGTACAAGCTGCATGGACTCATTGCGGGCTGGCACATTCCCCGGTAACATAGGAGTCAGGACCACAGACTGTGGAGACCAGCTGCCTTTTACTGTCCGTATAAACTGGAAGAAACTATTTTATTTATTTATTTTTTCTTTTTTTAATATTTTTATTTATTTATTTTTTATTTATATTTTTATTTATTTAAATATTTATTTAAATATTTTTATTTATTTTTTAAAATATTTTTATTTGTTTGTTTGTTTATTTATTTATTTATTTATGGGGAGAGAGAGAGAGAGACAGCATGAGCAGGGGAGGGTCAGAGAGAGAGGGAGTCACAGACTGAAACGGGCTCCAGGCTCTGAGCTGGCAGTCAGCACAGAGCCCGACGCGGGGCTCGAACCCACGAACCGCGAGATCATGACCTGAGCGAAAGTCGGACGCCCAACCAACTAAGCCACCCAGGCGCCCTTTGGTTCTTTATTTTGAGCTGTTGTTCCTCTCAAAAGTCAGATTCCTAAATAACTGCAGCGTTACTAGGGTAAATACAAACCAGATGATCTGTCCTTGTGTGAACTATGTTACTATGTTATTGAAATATATTTAAGCCCCAGGTTACAAACAGGATCTATTCCTGGACAGACAATATAGTTAAACTTATATACTTTTACGTTTTTATTGGGAGAGATTAGATTAGACAGTCTGGCACCAAGTCTTCATAACTATTTCATTCAGAAAGAATATTTAAGTGCAAGATACAACAGAACGCTAACTCTTTCTAAATTATCTACTCATAAATTTTTTTTTAAAAATATTTTTATTTATTTCTAGGAGAGAGAGAGAGAGACAGCGTGAGCAGGGGAGGGTCAGAGAGAGAGGGAGACACAGACTCTGAAGCAGGCTCCAGGCTCTGAGCTGGCCGTCAGCACAGAGCCCGACACGGGGCTCGAACCCACGAACCGCGAGATCATGACCTAAGCGAAAGTCGGACGCTTAACCGACTAAGCCACCCAGGCGCCCCTATCTACTAATAAATTATAATTAAATAACATCCCAAATTCATAAATAGGTGAGAAAGAAGTACTGAGTGGGAATAGGAAGTGACCCAAAACCAGCACTGTGTCTCCCCATTCCTTGCTCTCTGGAGACACATGCGAAAGCTCTATGAGTTCAAAATCCTTTCCGTGGTGGGGTAAACATATGTTCTTTTGGGTCCTTTAGACTTGGTGACAGGCCATTTCCCCCATTTCCTAGCTGTGAAATACAGGACCCGATACCTGCTTTGCAGGATGTTCAGAATATTAAATGAAACTATAAACTCTCTTGGCACATAATAAGTGCTTAAAGAAATAGCATATACTTTGAATGAGAATTGTTATAATAAGTTTCCTATTTTAAAGTGTAAGTACTGTAGGGAGAGTTAAGGTATTCATCATTCATGCCTTACCTTGCATTACTTTAATAAGATAATTATGGTGCTTAAACCTCGGAGGAGCTCTGTGAACGGCAGTTCTCGCTACGTTGTCGAGACGAGGGCAGCGCACTGTGAAGGTGCAGCATGAACCAGCACAGTGTACACCCGGCACAAAGGCAACGTTGAGCACGTGTGGACCATTGTGTTCAACTCCATAACCACACGACCACTTCTGCTTCAATTCAACCTCTACTTTTCTCTGAATAATTAGATATTAACCGTATCTTCATTTAAAAATTATTGCTTAGGGAGGCAGCATGATGTAATGGGAAAATAGATCTAGTCTAAAATCCTGGATCTGCCATTAATCAGGTATTGTTATATTTAATCTTTTATAAAGTCACTTGGCCTCCCTGAGCCATTGTTTCCCCCATCATAAAACATAGTATTATGAGATTTAAATACCAGTGTATGCAAGCCTATTTCCATAGTACCAAGCCCATATCAAGCACTCAATAAATTTTAGTTTCTTCTCTTTTTCATTCACATATGTGTAATCCTCAAATTTTGTACTTAATACTGTATCACTATAAATATATGCTCTTATATATCTGATCTCAATTGTTAAAAATAGGAGTGCTTGGGTGGCTCAGTCAGTTGAACGTCAACTCTTGATTTCAGCTTAGGCCATGATCTCATTCTTGGGATTGAGCCCCATGTCTGGCTCTGCGCTGAAAATGCACAGCTTGCTTAGCATTCTCTTTCTCCCTCTTTCTCTGCCCCTCCCCTGCTCGCTCGTTCGCTCTCTCTCTCTTTCTCAAAATAAACTTAAAAAAATATTTAAAAAAACAAGAGGAATCACAAAAAGACACTCAACTTATGATTTCTGCAATTTATTTTTAAAAGGTTGAGCAAAAGTATTCTTTTATATGTATGTGTATAAAGATAAAGCAAATGTAAAATTTTAAAAACTGGTGAATCTAGACAAAGAATATATGAGTGTTCATTATATTCTTTGTATTTTTCTGTGGGTTAGTGATTTTTAAAATACAAATATTTGAGAAAAAAGTAAGCTGTATTTGCTCATGTAAAATAAGACACTGAAAATATTTCTTACGAATACCTTCTTATAAATTTGGTATTTAGTGATACTATTTAATTGTGAAATAAGATACATAGCTTTATTATGTTGCGTGAGCTGGAAAATGGTCTTTAATCGTATTGTAGTAAACTTAGAATCTTAACAAAGCAGCAGGTATGGAAATGCCTTTTTGTCACGTTTACTCTCATGGGATTTGCCTTTATATAGTAAGTGTCTTAACTTTGGTGTGGTTGATGGGCTTTTTTGATCCTTATGTTTATTAGCACAGAGATTTCCACAGGCAGATACTTCTCTTTCTTCCCCTTCCCCATAAAAAAAGGTCAGCCAAAGTCAACAGATAGTATAGCTGAATATGTACTCTGCCTTGCAAACCTTTCATTTCAACTTTACCTAGTCCCCCTTACCCACAAAAAAAGGTCAGTCAAAGTAAATAGGTAAGAAACGTGGCTGAATGTAAGCTCATATGCAGTTTCAAATGATCATTTTACCTCATCTTTAAAAAAAAATTTTTTAATGTTTATTTATTTTTGAGAGACAGAGCATGAGCAGGGGAGGGGCAGAGAGCGAGGAAGACACAGGATCTGAAACAGGCTCCATGCCCCACGCTGTCAGCACAGAGCCCAACGCAGGGTTCAAGCCCACAAACCGCACAGAAGCCAGATGCTTAACGGACTGAGCCACTCAGGCGCCCCTTACCACATCTTTTAAGATAGTTCTTAATTCCTCTACATTTGTTCATCAAATCACAACAAATGATGTGGCTAATGATTTGACACTATTTACAATGAGGAACGGTGATTGATTGAATCCCTTTTTTTTTTTTTTTTACTGCAAGTTCTTTATTTCCCCCTTCTGGTGATATCTTTTTTTTTTTTTTTTTTTTACAAATAGTTTATTGTCAAATTAGTTTCCACATAACACCCAGTGCTCATCCCCACAAGTGTCCTCCTCCATACCCATCCCTCCCTCCCCCCCACATCCATCAGTCCTCAGTTTTTGTCAGCATTCAAGAGTCTCTCATGGTTTGCCTCTCTCCCTTTCCCCCACCATTTCCGCCCTTCTTCTCCCCCTTGGTCCTCTATACCATGGAATACTACATGGCAATGAGAAAGAATGAAATCTGGCCATGTGTAGCAACATGGATGGACCTTGAGGGTGTTATGCTGAGCGAAATAAGTCAGGCAGAGAAGGACAAATATGTGTGCACGTATAGGAGGATTAGGAGGAACTTAACAGCGATTGAATCCTTAATGTGATCAAAGAGTTGTTTAATGTTCTGTGCCTTTCAGATAACTTAGGCATGTCTTTGTAAGTCTCTCACAGGTTTCGCTTTGTGGCAAAGATTCACTAAACTTCACCACTTACGTTAGGAAAGCATCTTAACATAGTTGTCTTTGGTTTAGCGTTCAAGAATGAGAAAATTTGCATTCATATATTTGCTTGATTCTTCTAAGGATATTTTAGTATTGAATATATTTTGTGTTAATAAAGCATTTTGCTTGATTACAGGATAGGATTGTCTGTTTCATTATTTTGTCCCTAGTACGTGGTATATATATATATATATATATACTAATGTTTTAGATGTAAGTGAATTTATATTACATGAAAAGTTTTATTACCCTTTGCTCACTCTGAGTGTAAAAGCCTACAACAGTTGCGTTTTGATATGGCTTTCCCTTTAATTATATATGAAGTAGTCATTAATTAAACTGAATTTAAAGTGGAAAGTTCTGTTGGGATGAGAAAGTGACATTTTTCCAGGATAAAACTTGCTGTTCTATTGCATTTGAGTTAGTACTGACTAGATCACAAAATTTGCTACTTAACAAATTTAGGGCCGTTGTATTGGTATCCTGATTGTGACTTAAATTTACAAATTGATATTTTTTGTCTTTCCCGCCTATAATCAATTATAATATGCAAGTTAATTATCTCTTTAATAAGTAATAATCAGTTTAATAAATCTCTTTGAGCTTCATGTAACTAATGGTTAAGGTATTTGTATGTGTGAAGCAGTAACTCCCAAGTTTGTTGATAGATTGATGTTTTTTTATGTCCCAAAGGGTTTTTCCATTTGACTTGTTTGAATTAGAAAAGTCTTGTGTTAATTATTATTTATACTAGAGAGATCTTTTGAGGAAATGAAGCATAATTTTACAAGTTAAATGCCAGGTGAAAAATGAAAGTAATTTCCCATAAAATGAAACAATGTACATTAATTAGAAAGAAACATATATAAGACCTTTTGATTTTAATACCTTGATTTACAACTGCAGAACATTTTCAGAATTATTTAGTGCTAACATTTTTCATTGAGAATCAAACCAAATCTGTGTCTAATTCATAACCTA
Organism: Proteles cristata cristata; assembly: GCA_017311185.1. Lineage (NCBI taxonomy): Eukaryota > Metazoa > Chordata > Mammalia > Carnivora > Hyaenidae > Proteles > Proteles cristata. The sequence goes on along the minus strand of JAESUZ010002267.1, from coordinate 762,264 downwards.
ATGCAAGCACATGAAGAAATACATAGGAGTGAGGAATGTTAAGCCTTAGCTTTGTACAGTATAAGTCACTGCTTAGAACTTTGAATTGTGTTGATTAGTTCCAACAGAAAATTTGTGGAGTTTGTCAGTTTATTTGCATTATTATATTATTTGCATTATAATTTTTAAAAACTTCTGTTGTTCATTTTCAATAGGCACCTGAGTGGCTTTTGTTGGGTATGTTTATATTTTCTGATGTAGATAATGCTTTGCCTCATCTTCTGTAGCAGGAGGTCAAAGGATAATATGTGAAAATGAAAATAATCAGTGAATTCTGTGAGCATATTATTTGGAGAGATAGAGTAAGTAAGTACAGAGTATCAGAAGAAACCGCTAAAAGAATGTAAAGTGATTGCCTCTGAGGGGAAGGGTTGAGAGGCTGTTCAGGCAAGCTGCTGTTCTTCGTTATAAGCCTTGTAGAATTAGTGGACTCGAATCCGTGCGATTACAGTTTTTAAGAAAAAGGTAATTGAGCAGAAAACCTCAGTGTCCCCCGCTCTGAGCTATCTGCACACATAGTGAGCCTGTTTATTTAGATCAACTGGGTGCTACTCGTCAGTAAATAGTAGTTTATTCTGTCCCTTAAGAACTCAAGGATAAATGATTCATCCTTGAGGTCTGTCCTAAAGCCCCAATCTGGATTGCAGCAACACTAAATATTCTAAAATGGAATCTTAGAGATTCGACCTAATGAAATGAACCATAGAGAGAATAAACACCAATAATTACTAATCTAATTGCATCGTATAATTCAGCAGCCTCCCTTATGTCTCTTCGCTCTCACGGCAAGTATGCACGTGCGCATGTGTGTACACTCATGTATCAAACAGAAACAATCTGGAGCTAGCTTATATAGAAAAGGTGAGATGGTGAGATGCTTCCCAGGATCGGGGACCCCTCAGAGCGCCAGGGCAAGCGTGCGGCAAGGGCCAAGGAAGGCTCTGAAACCGCTTTACTCAAGTGCCTGCCTCTCATTTCTCCTCTTTCCGCATTGAGGGTTTTTTTTTCCCCTCTCGTCACCAGAAAACAGAATTATTTGGTCTGCTCCGTGTGTTTTTCTCTCTCCTGCATTTATCGGTGTTGCTTTCCTCCCTCGCCCCATCACTGTATTCCATCCTCTGCTGACAAAAGAGTTGTTCGGTAAAGGAGATCCTTGTAAGCCGTGGAGACATCCCGCAATCTGACAGCCTGAGTGGGTTTATTCATAAATGCTTAGCGGCAGAGATGAAGACATTAAGAATTTCATAGGGATATAGCTAATAAAGGACGGAAGCACAGGGAGGCAGCTGCTGTCAGTTTGGTTTTTCAGCATTTAGGAGCAGAGTTCTCCTGCAGCCTCATCTAATCACACTAGGGTCTGCACTTCTGTGAAATAACCTTTTGCTACATGTTGGTGGGTAGTTAACCTAGGCTAAGCCACATTTTGGTGCCAGTTACAGTTCAGTTTCACATAGACTCTTCCCATCCCTGAGATACTGATACTATTTCATGCTAGTGTTCTTCCCATTTTGTTTCTTCTTTTAGATAGATATTTGTTTGAAACTTTACTGCAAAATTATTGCATGGATCTTCAGTTTGTACCAGTAAGCAGTAAACACAGCCCATAAGAGTTTTGTTTTGTTTTGTTTTGTTTTTTTCTTTTATCTCCTCTTGTTGAGAGGCGCCATTCTTCAGGAAATCATCCTGTATTCCTGTGGATTCTAGCCTTGAATATTTTCAGAACAAGCTTTCCATCAGCTAATGGTTTTATTTAATTTGTCAAAATACGCAAGACTTTGTGTTATGTAGCTCCTGGACTTAAAGGGTTTGTGTGTATGTGTGTGTGTGTGTGTGTGTGTGTGTGTGAGAGAGAGAGAGATGAAGTGGTAGAAGTCCCTCTCAAATACTGACCTAATTATTTAACTGAAATATTATAATGAGTTTATTTTGATAGAGAATCTCAATTCTAGAATTTTGTATTTAACCTTGAAAGTTTGTAAATATGATTTCTGGATATTTGTGAATGAGTTGTTCTAAAAGCCACCTCTAAGGGGTGCCTGAATGGCTCAGTTGGTTAAGCGGACAACTTCAGCTCAGGTCATGATCTCAGGGCTGGTGGGTTCGAGCCCCACATCAGGCTCTGTGCTGATGGCTCAGAGCCTGGACCTTGCTTCTGATTCTGTGTTTCCCTCTCTCTCTGCCCCTCCCCTGCTTGCTCTCTTTCTCTCTCTCAAAAATAAACATTTTAAAAAAAGAATTAAAATTCACCTTTGAACATTGTTCAATAATTCTTCAAAATTAATCATATTTTTCATTTGGCAGACAGTATTTTTCAGTTTTAAACTTTGTGTTATTACAAGTTCCAAAAATAAACTCTACAGTCTAGTCATGCAAATAAAATGAGCATTAGCACTCAGTAAATATTCCTTATTGAATGAAAGTTTAACTCTTTACAGGATTGTTTTTTAGTATACAATTTATATGTTTTAATCCCCTCCAACAACAATACAGACAATAAAATAATGAGCCCATGATTCCATCTCAGGAACACTGAGAAGTGTTCTACTCAGGTTCACTTTAAAAAGATGGGAATCTGTGAGGTTGCAAAAAGATCTGATGGGTTGAGCCATACAAAACTCAGGAAGGGACAGCAAAGTGGATGAGAGATGCAGTAGGTACATATAAAAAATATTAGGAGAAAGGAAAATTTCTGAACTCTTTGCCATAGGAGTTTAGATTTATTATCACTTGTAATTTTCTTAGGGTATTGGTTTTGAAAGTATGCTGGCAGACTAATGGAGTCTTGGCATGGGCTCTGGCTAATGGAATTGTCTATGTAGTTTGAGTATGGTGGACGCCTGACTTGGTCCAGGTCCATTTGAACTTTCAGGGCATTAATCAGACTTACCTGAAGAGCCCCATAATATCAAGACCTGAGCAAAAATCAAGAGTCTGACACTCAACTGACTGAGCCACTGAGGCACCCCTTACTGTTGTTTCTGATGGGAATTTTTCAAATCTGTATCTGGGAAGTGCTACTTTATTTATTTATTTATTTATTTTTATAAAAAAATTTTTTTAATGTTTTTATTTATTTCTAGGAGAGAGAGAAAGACAGCGTGAGCAGGGGAGGGTCAGAGAGAGAGGGAGACACAGACTCTGAAACAGGCTCCAGGCTCCGAGCTGGCAGTCAGCACAGAGCCCGACGCGGGGCTCGAACCCACGAACCGTGAGATCATGACCTGAGCGAAAGTTGGATGCTTAACCAACTAAGCCACCCGGGCGCCCCTGGGAAGTGCTACTTTAGAGGGTGATTCCCAAACCTACTTGGTTGAGCATCACCATTTCCTGGAAAGAGATTTTGGGATTCCATACTGATCAACTCAACTGGAATTTTCAGAAAAGAATTCCTCAGGAACAAGTTTCTGGTCCATCATTTGGGACCCACATCTATAGGTGATCTAAAAGTTACCTCATTTGTGAGGTTGACCATTGTTACTTGTTTATCTTGTCCTTAATATACTCATTTAATTTATTTTTTTATTCATAAATTCAAGAATGTTCTTTGGGTGTCTGTATGTCAGACACTTTTATACGTGCAAGACATACAAAGAAGAATAGGATACTGTCCCCGAATTTGAGGAGCTTAGTGCCTTTGAGAGGAAAATAGACCTGTAAATAAACAAATGCATTGTTACTATAAGTATGATGATAGAAGCCAGACACATAGGAATCATTATATTTTTTCTGTTCCGTTAATCATTGTTGTTCCTTCTGTGCTATTAATTCTTCTGCCTGAATGCAATTCCACTCCATTAACCCTTCATCATCACTCTTACCACCTTAAATTCAAGCCACTATTTTCTCTTTTTAGACCCATTCTATACGGGAACTCTCTACTTTGTTCACAATTTTTCTGCAAATTAGAAACTATTAGAAAATTTACGAGTTTACCAAGAAAAGTTTTTAAAGAATGTATATCCCAGTATATAAATTTCCTTCAGTACTTTTCTTTGTTTTGTTTTGTTTTTTTACACTTCAGAGAAAATCCCAAATTCTTCATGTGGGCTAAAAGACCTTTGTGATGTGACTCCACTTACCTTGTATGACACCCTTGCCCCTTCTCTGTCCCAGCCCCATGGGCCCTCTGTGTCACTCACCTTTCCTCTCCATGCTGTCCACCTGCCTAACTCCTCAGCCTTCAGATTCCAGCCCCGTGTCAGTTCCCGAGGATGTCATTTGTCCACCATCCTGCATTTACCTTTTGGGACACTTGTCAATTGCAGTTACATTGTACTTCGGTGGTCCTTTACAAAATGTCTGTCTATCCCATCAAATGCAGAGCTGCTGGAGTGCTGAGGCCACATCTTTCTTGCTTCTGGGGCCCAGCACGGTACCTGCTACCTACGAGGACTCATAAATTGTTGAATGAATAATTCAGTGATGAGAAAAGAAGCTCCTGTGACAAAAATCTTTTGCTCATCATCCTAGAGATCATGAGACCCAAGCAGTACAAACAGGGGGATTATATCTGTGCACTTTACTTAGAATTTTAAAAACATCACCAATATTAATGTAACTAAAATTAATTAAAATTCAACTCGACTAAAATTAATGCACAAATAAGGCATGGAAAAGTAGCCCCAAATTTCTCCCATCTCTTTATTTGTAGGTAGGAAAGACTCACAAAAAATTATGGACTAACTCATAAGTTGAGAACAGGAAAGGAAAAAGAAATAATATTTTTAAATGTTTATTTATATTTGAGGAGAGGCAGAGACAGAGGAAGATACAGAATCTGATGCAGGCTCCAGACTCTGAGCTGTCAGCACAGAGCCCAACGTGGGTCTTGAACTCGCAGACCACGAGGTCATGACCTCAGCCCAAGTTGGATGCTTAACCAACTGAGCCACCCAGGCACCCCTGGATAAAGAAGAATTTTGAAAAATATTATCAACTTTCCACTGAACTCATATGTTGGCAAAATTTCATAAGTGTTAGTGTAGGGATTTCAGATTCCATTTTGGTAAAGTAAAGCATAATTTCAGCTTAGTTTTGGAAAGAGTTTGGATATTTTATTTAACACAGTGCTATATACTTGCTTTGTTAAAGAATTATGGATTCAAAAGGCAAAAAGGAACTCAACCAAGACATGGTACTGTGATGGATTTCTCTCTCTCCATCTCCAATTTAAATGAAAAATGTTCCTACAGTTCTGTAATATTTTTAATGAGTGGAGTCCTGTCCAGTATATTTACTTCCCAAGAGAGAGCTTAAATAGTCTGTGATTTTATCAGCAAAGAGACAAAAAGGCACCAAGTAGTATATGTGCTGAACCAAAACAAACATTGCACTTAACAATAATATGCCTTATTGGACCAAGTAATGATATATGTAGCCTGACATCTCCGAATAAAAGGAGCCTATTTTGCCTGTGTGATAGGCACATGAGGGCCCTCAGACCTATTGAAATGTACTGGACCTCTGCATCCTGAAGATCGCAAGGAGAGACCTTGCCGACCCCCTGAGTTGCAAATGTAAGAAAATGTGGAGAAACCCTCACCTCCTTCTTACTGCTCGCCCCCTTGGTGGAACTGAAATGCAGAAACCTAGAACAGTCCTGGAAGTGGCCACGTCAAAGCATTAGCAATGTTGGAGAGCAGCAATGAGGAAAAGAGTCCTCTATTTCTTTTGTAATTCAAAAAGCCATTAGCAATGGAAAAATGAATTAGTACAGTGTATAAACACATTGCTTAGCTTTTGATTTTCTCACCTTATTTAGCTAGTGGCATTTACTGTATTTAACTTGATATTTTACTGAAAATTATTTTAAAATTATAAATATTAATACTAATCTTCCTGATTGTTCCGGCTCCTGCTCCCCTCGAGGCTAAGAAAGTTTAAGCCCAGGTTCTCCCTGTTTAGCAGACCCTCTCAAGGCTAAACCTGGCCCTCGGTTGATGTGTTGCTCTGGCCTCAGCCTTAGTTTTTACCTGAGTGTTCCTTACGGATGCTCTTAGAAAGTTTTTGTGGTGATGTTTGTGTTTATGTATTACATAGGATTTTTATTTTTTCAGTGAAAATGTTGATCTGGACACCTAGGCAGCCATTCAGCTGGAAATGAACTACTCATAAGTTTTGTACCATAATTTTTCTACACTTTGTGTGTTACATAATTTCTATCAGAGCTGTGAACTGGATGTAATAAACTAATAGCACTTTTATGACCTTTGCTGGACTAACTCCCTTCACCAAATTGTATCCTTAGAGTTTTAGCATGCATCTTGTTTGATTAATTTTTTGCAGATTGCAGGTAATACCTGATACTTTTTCCCAGGTTAACATTATAATGGGTGTGACTCTGTGATGTGAAACTGTGTGATGCCACGACTGCCCGTTAAGCTGTGTATTAGAGCAAATTCAGCTTGACTTTTTTTTTTTAAAGTTTTATTTATTTATGTAATCTCTACACCCAACGTGGGACTCATGACCCAAAGATCAAGGGTCACTCTTTCTGCTGACTGAGCCAACCCAGTGCCCCCAGCTTCAGTTTTTGAATACAGTTCCAGCTCTTCTGCATATGTGACTTCCCTTTACATACTTTCAATCTAAACGTAGATGGTTTCACACATGGATCCTTATTGGGCATCCTAATTTTCATAAGGCTCACCTATCTTGCCTCAGCGTAGCCTTTTCCTTAGCTGGTTCAAAACAATAAAAAGAGTAACAAAAACCGCATCCCAGGGATTTGTCAGGAGGGTAGAAATGAATCCTTTTGCTTTTTTATCCTAAAACATTCTACTAAAATTCAGAAACTAATTTTTATGGTTTGTCTAAAGACAAATGCCCATATATTCTACTGAAATAAAATCTAAATCCCAAATGAAGTCAGAAAGCTGAATACTTCAGATTAAGTTGACTTTGCCTTAGAATGATTCTACTAACCTGCCCTTTGGGGTAATGCCGTTGACTCATGAGTAGCTCCCTGTGAAACAGGGACATCTCTGTGTTTCCTTAAGAAATGTTGAGGATGCTTTTTATTTTTGTTTATCCTTGCCAGTTCAAATTCACTTTCCTGTCCTCTTCCTTTAACTCATTTTTTTGCCATATTAAATACATATTTTTAAACCATTTTGAATATTTTTTGGAACATAGTGGGTATATACAAAATCATTTGATTACTTTTTCAAGTAATGCAAATCAGTGAATAACCATGTTTTAGAAACCAAATGACATAATGACTTATTTACTCTTGCTTATGTAAACACTATCAAAATCTAGAAAATTAGATTTCAGTACAATATCTATCTCTTGACCCACAGGAACAAATATGCAAAGACAGCGTCAGCCACTGTTAGGATTTCTGAGGAAGACTGCAGCTTGTTCCCTCGTTCATTTGAACAGGAAATTTTCAAAAGTAAAATCACTCTCCTTAAACATTTTGTAGGTTTCAGTAATCTGATAAATGAACTATTTACTCATTGTCCCTCTGGTACCCACACAGTGGTTTATCCATAGCAACAATCCTTTTCAAACTTAATAAGACCAACCCTGTATTTATTAGGGAAATAATATGACCAGGTAAAACAAACTATCGCTGTTGGTTCTGTGTATTTACTCTCTTTCAAAGAGATCCGCTAAACCTTCAGTGTGTTCGAGGTTACAGATCATTAGGGAGGCTGCATTGGAGTATGACTCTATGATTCTGAATGTGACATTTTTATGGAGTGTTTAGAGTCAAATAAGAAAGATGATGTGATGAGCAAATAAAGCTTTAGAAATAAAGTACTATTTTGTGTATTGAAAATAAGGCCAAGTTCGTCTGTATAGCAGAAATCAGAGACATATTATGGTAAATATTACCACTCCCAGTCTATAGAGGATAAATAGGATACTTAATATTGGCCCAGGAAAACACATTTCAGTTTTTCTTGACTCTATAAATTACATTGATGTGGAATTTATAAGAAAGGCTGCACTTCAAAAAGAAATAGTTTCAGAATTACAGAGAATGGCTTCTTTTTAAAGAATCTGAATTGCTGTTGAAATGGAAATTAAACCTAAGATCTTTTCATGTCAGTTGTTGAGAAATGAAGTAGTATTTAAAATCACAAAATGTTAGAGTTCACATAATCCAATATCCTTATTCTGCAGTCATGAATGCTTTTAGAAATTGCTACAAAAGCCTAGTGTCTCTCATCTTAAATGTCCTTGTATAATACAAAAAAATTTTTTAACTAAAATTTGTTAAGCTTCTATCCTTCAAGGTATACTGATGGAAATATAATAATCTTTTACAAGGGAAGGCTGATTAATAATTTCAGTTTTTTTATATAATAGAATGGAGTACGTTTTTTCTTTATTAGATTCTTTAAAGTAGATCAGTAGTGGGGCTCTGTATTTATGAATAGGTGGAAACTGTTTTGATCAAAACTTTGCTATGGCAAATGTTTGTTTTTTCTTAGATACGTGTTTTGGTAGTTTTAGCACTTAAATTATTTCTTTCTGTTTATATTCACAGATTCTGGAACTTTTCAAAGCCTGATCCTCTTCTTGAAACGGTTGAACATCATACAGAGTTTACTTGTGGTTTAGATTTAAGTCTTCAGAGTCCTACTCAGGTAATGGGTGCACTTTCCGGATGTTTTTCCTACCCACACAGTTCACAAATAGCTCTGTGTGTGGTATGTGTTGCTTTTAGGAATACTCTTTTGCCTTTAGGGCAGAACAAAGTACACTTACTTAATTAACTTAATCTCTTAGTTCTATAAACATGAGCTTTCAGGCATTTGAGTAGGCCTCTCCCAATGGAAAGTGTGAAAAGAGAAGCATGGAATAGGGAAGGATTGTCCCCAGAGGTTTGTGGGCGTCAAGACTCCCCCAGTAAGCAGTTGAGATGGTGGGTGGGTCATTTTTCTCTTGGGACTGTTACCATCTTCTCCATACCCCATATCAAAAGAGAGGCTTCTGGTGGGGAACCTAGTAGAATAGAATGGCTGTTTTAATTAATAAACTTTAGGGGCGCCTGGGTGGCTCAGTCAGCTAAGCATCCAACTTCGGCTCAGGTCATGATTTCACGGTTCGTTGGTTTGAGCCCTGCATTGGGCTCTGTGCTGACAGCTAGCTCAGAGTCTGGAGCCTGCTTCTGATTCTGTGTCTCCCTCTCTCTCTCTGACCCTCTCCTACTCACGCTGCCTCTCTCTCTCTCAGAAATAAATAAAACATCAAAAAAATTTTTAAATTAATAAACTTTATAATTTCCCCCATTTGTTCTCTTGAAGACTTGAGAGTCAAAATTTTGGACTTTAAATGTTCTTCAGGGTTTTCTTATGCTGTTTCAGTTTTGGAAGTTATAAACTCAGGTCAGAAACACTACAGTATTTTGAGTGATTAGGCACTTTATAACACAGACTAGGTGAAAACACCAGCAGATTCATGAAACAAAGTATTATCTGGAAATTGTAGAGTATGACTAAGAAATTATGTTTTTATGATGAATTTTATAACTTAGACAAAAGGCAAACCCAATTTCTTATTACTGTATTCTTAAATGGAAATGGATACTTGTTTTTTTTTTTTTAATTTTAGGAACTTAAGACAAAATTCTCATTTTAAAATATTCTCAAAAAAGAAAATATTCTCATTAGACATTAGAATATTCTGATTAACATTAGAATAATCATTTTAACATGATTTAATGGCATCTAAAAAAAAAGAAACTGTAGTAGTGATAGGCAAAATAGCATTATCTTTTTTTTATTTTAATTTTTTTTTACAAATAGTTTATTGTCAAATTGGTTTCCATATAACACCCAGTGCTCATCCCCACAAGTGCCCCCCTCCGTGCCCGTCTCCCCGCCCCCCCACATCCATCAGTCCTCAGTTTGTTCTCAGCATTCAAGAGTCTCTCATGGTTTGCCTCCCTCCCTCTCCGCCACCATTTCTGCCCTTCTTCTCCCCATGGTCCTCCGTCAAGTTCCTCCTAATCCTCCTATATGTGCAAACATATGATATTTGTCCTTCTCTGCCTGACTTATTTCGCTCAGCGTAACACCCTCAAGGTCCATCCATGTTGCTACACATGGCCAGATTTCATTGTTTCTCATTGCCATGTAGTATTCCATGGTATAGATAAACCACATCTTCTTGATCCATTCATCCGTTGATGGACATTTAGGTTCTTTCCAGGTTTTGGCTATTGTTGAGAGTGCTGCTGTGAACATTGGGGTACATGTGCCCCTATGCATCAGCATTTCTGTATCCCTTGGGTAAATTCCTAGCAGTGAAAATAGCATTATCTTTAATGTAAATACAATGTGCTTCAAATGAACTATTTCCTTTCCTGAGAAATATATTTATTATAGATGACTTTTAACAAGTTATCTTATTAAATAACCATAGCTGTTTGCTGTCCCAGTTAAAAAAAAGTTGTATGTATTGAAACGTGGCAATACCAAACAAAAGACCCTGAGTAAATACTTTCCTTTTCATATATATCTGTGAACTTGTGCTGTATGAGTCCCGAACTGTGGCCTCCTCGACAGACATGGTCAGACAGTTCCTCACGCAGAGTGCCAAGTGTTTTCTAAATTCTCCGCACATAGACCATCTTACTAAAAGGAAATTTGTTTTCATGAGGTATATCAATCATACTTCTTAATCATTTCATATTTATTAATCATATTTTAAAATCACTTAAATAATAAAGAGATTTATTACATGGCCATATTTGTGTGTGTGTGTGTGTGTGTGTGTGTGTGTGTGTGTGTGTAGGCTGGTGACTGCCACCCATCTCTTCCGGTTGAATAAACACATTCCATTTGTATGAAAGAAATAGTTGCTATTGAGGGCAAATAGGAATGGAGAAGCAGTGGTCTTTTAGCTCTAAATAAGCATCAGATTCAGTGGCCTAATATACAGTTCATTTGTACTAGAAATTTCCACAGAGTTAATTCATAGTGGGACAGAATCCTGGGATTAGGAGGGACCTTAAAAATAAGACCACTCCTTCTCATTCATTTATTCTTCCCACAGATCTTTTCATGTCAGACCTTGTAGTAGGTACTAGGGATTCAGTGACAAATGAAAATAAATATGGCCCTGTCTTTACCAAGCATTTAGTCCACCGTTATATCAACTAATCTCACAAATGAATGTGGACAGACACTTGTGACAAGCCTATGAAGAAGTACATTGTACCTCAAAGATTCATAATTAGGGTAGATATTTAACTTATATAAAAAATCTGTAAGGAAGTGAGATTCATCTGAAACCTGTTGGATGAGTAGGCATTAGCTAATGAAGAGCCAGAAGGAATATCCTAAATAGGCAAAAGTAATATTATATTACAGACCCTGTGACAGGGTGGCAGCGCAGGGGGTGACTGGCTAGTACTTGTTTAGAATGGAAGAAATTATTTCTTCCTTACCTATGGTATATAACTCAACATTAGAATTTAAGAAAATATATCTGTTTACTTGTCATATTTTTAAAAATTGAGGGGTAAGATTAATAACTAAAGTTGATATTTCGCCCTATTCTTCAAAGTCAGTCAACTTGCTTTATAAAATTTTTTGCTATATGTTGTAAGTCATGCAAATTAAATATTCAAATTTTTATTAGTTAATGGATCTTTTATTATCAACGTATTTTTAATTATTTGAAAATATTACATTTTTAACTCTTTTTCTGTTTCTCTTAATTTTCCTCAACATTGATCCTCTCCTTTATTCAGTCACATGTATTGAGTGTCTACTACAGCTGTGCAGGACTTAATTACAGTGTAGTGTGATATATGCTAAAAAAGAAGCAAAGGATGCCTTAGGAAAATACGCCTTCATTCATATTTGTCAGGTGCCTACTAAATGCTGGGTGTTGTCCTAGGCACTAAGAATAAACCAGCAAATAAAGCAGACTAGATTCCTGCTGTCATGGACCTTCCATATTATGGGAGAAATCAAATAATAAACCATAAGATGATTTAGCATGGGAGCAATTTGATAGATAATGATGGGGTACTTTTGCTTGAATGGTCTGGGGAAGACTCTCCAAGAAAAGTGAAATGTGATCTGATAACTAAGTAATGAAATGAGGCCAGCCACCCAAACTCTAAAGGAAGAATTTTTTCAGAGAGGAAACAACAGTCAAGTTCTTGTCTTGATGCTAATGGGTTTGTTATTATTAAGCAACAGAAAGACGGTCTTGGTGGCTGGATTCTACTGAATGAGGGGAAAAGTGATAGACTAAGTAGGGCTCAAATTGTGTAGGGACTTTTAGGTCATACTGTATTTGGTTTTCTTTGTAATTGCCATTGGATATTGAAAAGCAGAAGAATTATAGAAATTGATATGTGGGTTTTCTTTATTGAGGTATAATTGACATTTCAGATGTATAGCATAATGATTTGACATTTGTATATGTTGCAAAATAATAAAATCTAGTTAACATCTGTCACGACACACAGTTATAAAAAAAGTTTTTCTTGCAATGAGGACTTTTAAGATTTCTCTTAGAAACTTTCAAATATATAATACAGTATTATTAACTATAGTCACCATGCTGTATATTATATCCCCAGGATTCATTTATTTTATAACTGAAAGTTTGTACCTTTTAACCCCTTTCATCCATTTCTCCAATTCCTCCATCCTTGTTTCACCACCAGTCTGTTCTCTGTATCTATGTACTTGGTTGTTTGGGTTTTTGAGTTTTTTAAGATTCCACATGTAGCAAGATCATATAGTATTTATCTTTCTCTGTCTGATTTCTCTTAACATAATGAGGTCACGGTCCATCCATATCATCAAAAGTGGTAAGATTTCATTCTTTTTTATAGCTTAATAATATTGTATATATGCTTTATTTTCTTTATCCATTCATCCATTGATAGACATTTATTTATTTTTATATTGTGCCTATTGTAAATAATAATGTTGCAATGAACATAGGGGTACCTGTATCTTTTGAAATTAGTGTTTTCATTTTCTTTTGATAAATACCAAGAAGTAGAATTGCTAGATTGTATGGTAGCTCTATTTTTAATTCTTTAAGGAACCTCCATACTGTTTTCTAGCAGCCACATCTATGTACATTCCTACCAACAGTTTTCAAGGGTTCCCTTTTCTCTACACCATTGCCAACACGTATTATTTCCTGTAATTTTGATAATCGCTGTATTTCTTCTTCAGAAAAATGTCTATTTGGAGATTTTGCCTAGTTTTTAAATTGTATTATTGCTGGTTTGCTATTGAGTTGTAGGAATTCATTATGTATCTTGGATATTAATGCCTTATCAGACATGATTTGCAAATATTTTCTCCCATTTAGCCTTTCATTTTGCTGATGATTTCCTTTACTGGGCAGAAGCTTTTTAGTTAGATGTAGTTCCCCTTGATTATTTTTTGCTTTTGTTGTCTTTGCTTTTAGAGTCAAATTCAAAAACTTGTTGCCAAGTCAAGGGGTTTACAACCTATATTTTCTTCTTGGAGTTTTATGACATCAGGCCATGCATTCAAGTCTTTAATCCATGTTGTGTTGATTTTTGTATATGAGATAAGATAGTGATCCAGTTTCATTCTTTTACATGTGGCTATCCAGTAGTTTGTATTTTTATTTGTATTTTTCTTTTCTTATTATTTTTTTAAATGTTCATTTAATTTTGAGGGAAAGGGTGCAAGCAGGGGAGGGGATTTAGGAGAGGGATACAGAGGAACCAAAGTGGGCTCTGCCCTGAGAGCAGAGTCCAATATGGGGCTCAAACCCACAAACCATAAAATCATGACCTGAGCTGAAGTTGGATGCTTAACCAACTGAGCCGGCCAGGTGTCCTTGATTTGTGTTTAGATCATTCTGCCTGCTGTGGGAGAATAGATGGCAGGCAAAGTTGGGAGGGCAGCTTAGAGTATCTTGAAGTAATCTTGGCAAAAGATAATGGTGACTTAAAATCTAAGAGATGTTGAGATGGAAAGATTCAGCACATATTAGGTTGAACTTTATGAAACTGCACGTAGTTTGGAGATAGAAGGTAAGATTTGCTGATAAATTAGGAATGGCCATGAAAGAAACAGAAAAATCAATGATTACCCCTCAAAAACAGGATCTAGAAAACCAGGTGGACAATGGCTTAATTTACTGAGATAAAGGAGGAGGAGGTAATTTGGGATAGGTAACAATCAAGAGTTATATTGGAGATGTCTCCTGTTAGACATTCAAATGGAGGTGTTAAGTAAATAGATTTAGGCTTGTCCCCCTCAGGGAAGTGTTTAGGGTAACAGATACAAGTTTGGGAGCTTTTGGCATAAAAATGATATTAAGAGTTTGGGGGCAGATTAAAATTCTCCAGAGAGAGTATATAAATAAAGAAGAGGCTCAGAAGAAATTCTAGAAGTTTGAAAGAAGAGAATCCAGCAAAGGAGATTGAGAATGGCCAGTAAGATAAAAGGAAAACTAGAAAAATATAGCATCTTTGAAGTTGAAAGAAGAAAGTAATTCAAGAAGGAAGACATCCCCACGTATTGCTGGTAGAAATGTAAAATGTTGCAGCCACTTTGGAAAAGTTGACAGTTTTTTAAAAAGTTAAGTGTAATTTTACCTACATTTCATCATCAATTACACTCTTAGATAATTAACCAAAAGAGATGAAATTATAGGTCTACAGAAAGACTTTTAAGTGAATGTTTATAAGCAAAAAGTAGGAGCAATCTAAATGTCAGTCAGCTGCTGAATGGATAAACAATGTGGTATGTCAATACAATGGAATACTGTTCAGGAATAAAAAGGAACAGTTTGACACGTGCTACAACATGGATGTGTCTCTGAAGCGTTATGCTAATGAAAGAAGCTAGATGCAAAGACTGTATAATGTATAATTTCATTTATAGAAAATGTCCAGAACAGGTCAATCTGTAGAGATAGAAAGGAGATTAGTGGTTATTTGAGGTAGGGGATGAGTATGGGAATTGTCTGCAGATGGACACAGAGGATCTTTTTGGGGAATGATGGAAACCTTCTAAAACTGAACTGTGGTGATAGCTGAACAGCCTTGTAAAGGCACTAAAAATCATTGAATTGTACACTTAAAATGGGTGAATTTTATGGTATTTAATTGACACCTCGGTGAAGATGTTTAAGAAAAAAAGAAATGGACCTGCTGATATTCCCTAAGCTATAAAAAGATGAAAAAGTATTTCCACTGTAAAAATAAGAAGAAGTCAGAGAAACCACAAAATCAGACTTTCTGCAAACCCATCAGAGAGCTGAGGAGGCAGGGCAAACAAGTTGCTTGAAATTCAAGGAGAGAGAGACCCTTCCTTCCAAGGACTCCTTCCAAGACTGCTTTTCTTGTGGCAAAGCAAAGGAAGAAGAAACAGCTGCTATACAAATAGGAAATCTAGTGGGGAAAATGGACATTGTGTGAATAGATGAGGGATGTCAGCTGAGAGATAAAAATATAAGGAAGAGTCAAGTGAAAAAAGTAATTTATTTAAAGTACAGTATCAGAGATGCAGTCCTTCAGTGTTCCTATCAGAAGTCTCATCAGTGAGTTTAGAGACAGATAGGTCACGAGGAACTACCCACACTGAAATAATAGGAGGAAATAAGAATGACGGAAATAAAAGAGAGCATCTAGCATCTGTGGGAAAATATCAGATGTTCTTTCATATATGTAATTGGAGTCCCAAAGAGGAGAGAGAAAATAGGGAAGAAGAATATTTAAAGACAATTTCCCAAAAATAATAAAAGTCAAACCACAGATTTGAGAATCCAAGAGAACCCCAAGCAGGATTTAAACAAACTAACAAAAAACACATCAAGGTACATATTCAAACTTCTAAAAACCAAAGATAAAAAGAAAATTTTAAAGGCAATCAGAAAAAAAAATATGTTATACCCAGAAGAATCTAGGTAAGAATTACAGCAGACTTCGTGTCAGAAACTATGTAAGCCACAAGACAGAGAGATGTCTTTTTAAAGTACTGAGTGAAGAATATAGAGGAATCTTTTGACTCTAAAGAAGAAATAAGGGAATTTCAGACAAATGAAAGCTGAGAGCACATCTGTGTTACAAGCAATGGTAGAGGAAGTCCTGTGAGAAGAAATATACTCAGACCACATGAAAAGAAAGAAGGGAAGGGAAGAATCATGGGAAGGAAGGAAGCAAAGAAGAAAAAAAAAAAAAGAAAATACAGTAAAACCTTGGTTTATGAGCATAATTCATTCCAGAAACATGCTTGTTAATCCAAAGCACTTGTATATCAAAGTGAATTTCCCCCATAAGAAATAATGGAAACTCAAGGTGATTCATTCCACAACCCAAAAATACTCATATAAAATTGATTATAATGCTGTAGTATAATACATAAAAAATACAAAATATAAAGAAAAAATAAATTAACCTGCACTTACCTTTGAAAACCTTTGTGGCTGGTGTGAGGGAGATGAGAGAGGAGGGTTATTGCGTAGGACAACTTTCACTATCACTGACAGAATCCCTACAATCTATTGGCCCAGTGGAATCTTTTTCTTTTCATGCAGCTTTAACAAGGAACCTATCCAATGACACTTGCTTTTGCCTCCTTTTGAGGATTTCACAGAAATGTGACATTGCATTGTCATTAAACAGATTCATTATTCACACTGTTACAGCTTTATTCAGGTGGTGCTTTTCTACAAATCTTGCACAGTTTCCCACATTTTATATATCTCTGTAATCTCATTTGAAGTGAGGGATTCCTCCACCTCTCCTCCTTCTCTGCAGACAAGAGATGCAGACATAATCTGCATCTTCTTACAAAATCTTGCAATTTCAGCCATCGCACACCTCGTTTGTTCTTCTTGATGACTTCCTTCTTAGCTTCCACCATAATCATCTTACTGCCTTTCCTTTCAACCGTTTTTGCATGGGGACTATTGTATACACTTGCACAGATATTGACTACAGTACAGTATTAATAAACTCTTGTCATATACTGGATTTAATGTAATTGGCAATGAGACAGCAGAGGAAAGAATCTATATCTGCAAGCATCCTGACCTAGAATGAAGCAAAGCGTTCCTAAGCTTACTTTTGTATGGAAAAGCAAAGGACTGTCCATAGGCACTTTGAAGTGACAAAAAAATACTGTAGTGCCAGTTGTGGGCATCTTCCAGTGTTCTGAAAAAATCACTGATTTCTGCCAAACACCATGGCCCGGGACCAAGCATCTGAGCATGGGAGATGATCACCCACAATCCTACAGTGAGAGAGAGAGAAGAACCATTGGCTCAGTTACGATCATGTGATAATGTGCATCACATACTACTCATATTGCAAGACATTGCTTGTTTATCAAGTTAAAATTTATTAGAAATGTTTGTTCATCTTGTGGAAAACTCACAGAACATGTTACTTGCAATCCAAGATTTTACCGTAACTGGAAGTGGCAAAAATGAAGTAAATATAGAAGACCATTTTAAACTTAATGAAAGGTTTTACCTAAAACAAAAATAATATCGTATGCAATATATTTGCATACAGGATATTATAGAATTCATAGTATATGCAAAAGTTAAGTGTATGACAAAAATAACACAAGGAGGAATTGGAAGTACACTATTATAAAGTTATTATTATGTGTTAAGTCATATAATATTTGAAGGTAGATTGTGATAAACTCAAGATGTATATTGTAAATCACATGTTAACCTCTAAGAAGTTTTAGAGAAGGACCTATAACTATTAAGCTAACAGTGGAGAAAATTATAAAAAATAATCAATTACTTCAACATAATAAAGGCCATATAGAAAAATCTATAGCCAGCATCATGGTGAAAAACTGAAAGCTTTTCCTGTAAGATCAGGAATAAGATTAGGATGCTTGCTTTCACCATTTCTATTAAACAGAGTATTCGAAGTTTTATTAGAACAATCAGTCAAGAAAAAGAAATAAAGGCCACCTAAATTGAATAGGAAGAATTAAAATTAATCTCTGTGCCAAGGACATGATCTGTGGAAGACTTTATTTATTTATTTTAAATTTTATTTCTGAGAGAGAGAGACAGAGCAGGGGAGGGTCAGAGAGAGAGGGAGACACAGAATCGGGAACAGGCTCCAGGCTCTGAGCTGGCTGTCAGCACAGAGCCCGACGTGGGGCTCAAGCCCACAAACCGTGAGATCATGATCTCAGCTGAAGTCGGACGCTTAACCAACTGAGCCGCCCAGGATCTGTGGAAGACTTTAAATCAAAGCGTCCGACTTCAGCTCAGGTCATGATCTCACTGTTTGTGGGCTCGAGCCCCACGTCGGGCTCTGTGCTGACAGCCAGCTCAGAGCCTGGAGCCCCGATTCTGTGTCTCTCTCTGACCCTCCCCTGCTCACACACACACACACACACACACACACACACACTCTCTCTCTCTCTCTCTCTCTCTCTCTCTCTCTCTCAGAAATAAATGAAACATTTAAAAAATAATAATAAATAAATAAAGTATTTCACAATTATATTAAATGTTAATGGTCTAGGTATGCCTGGATGGCTCAGTGAGTTCAAGTACCATGTTGGGAATTGAGCTTAAAAGAAAGAGAAAGAGAGAAAGGGAGAGTGAGAGAGGAAGGAAGGAAGGAAGGAAGGAAAGAAGGAAGGAAGGAAGGAAGAAAAGGAGGGAGGGAAGGAAGGAAGGAAGGAAGAAAAGGAGGGAGGGAAGGAAGGAAGGAAGGAAGGAAGGAAGGCCGGCCGGCCGGATGGACTAAATGTAAATGGTCTAAACATCCAAATTAAAGGACAGATTGAAAGTAGTAGATATGTGAGAGACTTTGAGGAACTCTCTAGGTCCAGACTTTGTGACCTATTGGATTTGGGGCCAAAGAAGTTTTCTAACTCGAAGTTCTAGGACCTAGTTAGCTTTCTGTATATTTTCAGTGACAATTTGTCTATGCTTCTCCCTGTGACTTCATCTTTAAAAATGTATTATTCTTTTTTTTCAAACTAAGATGATGACCTCAACCAATATATCTTTTTTACATACCTAGCATGAGCACATTTTAACACATTTATATTATTTATATTACTAATTTATGTTTTTGCCAAACAGCATTAAACTCCTCTATAGGGAGATATGAATCAAGTTCTTGGTGCATGTCCCTGTTTTTCTCGAACTTATTTTATCTCAGTTATCTATTGCTATGTAACAAACTCTCCCACGACTTAATGGCTTAAACAATAATTTTCTTTGCTTACAATTCTATGAGTCAGCAATTTGGGCTGGGCTCAGCCAAGCAGTTCTGTTGGTCTCACCTTGGGTCCTTCATGTGACTCCGGTCATCTGGTGACTTCCCTAGAGCTGAATGGTCTAAGATGGACTCATTCACGTGTAGGTGTAGATTTGCAACAGGACGAGAGTAAAAGCCACCAGGCATCTCCGGCGCTAGACATAGAAGTTCACATAACAGTCTGTCTGTTGCAAAGCAAGTCATGAGGCCAGCTGAGTCAAAGAGTAAGAAAACTAGACTTCACTTCTTTTTTTTTTTTTTTTTACAAATAGTTTATTGTCAAATTAGTTTCCACATAACACCCAGTGCTCATCCCCACAAGTGTCCTCCTTCATGCCCACCCCTCCTCCCCCCACATCCATCAGTCCTCAGTTTTTGTCAGCATTCAAGAGTCTCTCATGGTTTGCCTCTCTCCCTTTCCCCACCATTTCCGCCCTTCTTCTCCCCCTTGTTCCTCTGTCAAGTTCCTCCTAATCCTCCTATACGTGCACACATATGATATTTGTCCTTCTCTGCCTGACTTATTTCGCTCAGCATAACACCCTCAAGGTCCATCCATGTTGCTACACATGGCCAGATTTCATTGTTTCTCATTGCCATGTAGTATTCCATGGTATAGATAAACCACATCTTCTTGATCCATTCATCTGTTGATGGACACTTAGGCTCTTTCCATGTTTTAGCTATTGTGGAGAGTGCTGCTATGAACATTGGGGTACATGTGCTCCTATGCATCAACATTTCTGTATCCCTTGGGTAAATTCCTAGCAGTGCTATTGCTGGGTCATAGGGGAGTTCTATTGTTAGTTTCCTGAGGAACCTCCACACTGTTTTCCAGAGGGGCTGTACCAGTTTACATTCCCACCAACAGTGTAGGAGGGTGCCCGTTTCTCCACATCCTCGCCAGCATCTAGAGTTCTCTGATTGGCTCATTTTAGCCACTCTGACTGGCGTGAGGTGGTATCTCAGTGTGGTTTTGATTTGTATTTCCCTGATGAGGAGGGATGCTGAGCATCGTTTCATGTGTCTGTTGGCCATCTGGATATCCTCTTTGGAGAAGTGTCTGTTCATATCTTCTGCCCATTTCTTCACTGGGTTGTTTGTTTTTCGGGCTTGTAGTTTGGTGAGTTCCTTATAGATTCTTGATATTATGCCTTTATCTGATATGTCATTTGCAACTACCTTTTCCCATTCCGTTGGTTGCTTATTAATTTTCTGGGTTGTTTCCTTGGCTGTACAGAAGCTTTTAATCTTGATGAGGTCCCAACAGTTTATTTTTGCTTTTGATTCCCTTGCTTTTGGGGATGTGTCAAGTAAGAAGTTGCTGCGGTGGGGGTCAAGGAGGTTGTTTCCTGCTTTCTCCTCTAGGGTGTTGATAGTTTCCTGTCTCACGTTCAGGTCCTTTATCCATTTGAGTTTATTTTTGTGCATGGTGTGAGAAAATGATCTAGTTTCATTCTTCTGCATGTTGCTGTCCAGTTCTCCCAACACCATCTGTTAAAAAGGCTGTCTTTTTCCATTGGATATTCTTTCCTGCTTTGTCAAAGATTAGTTGGCTGTATACTTTTGGGTCCACTTCTGAGTTCTCAATTCTGTTCCATTGGTCTATGTGTCTGTTTTGTGCCAATACCATACTGTCTTGATGATGACAGCTTTGTAGTAGAGGCTAAAGTCTGGGATAGTGATCCCTCCCGTTTTGGTTTTATTTTTCAGGATTACTTTGGCTATTCGGGGTCTTTTGTGGTTCCATACAAATTTTTGGATAGTTTGTTCTAGTTTTGAGAAGTATGCTGGTGCAATTTTGATTGGAATTGCATTGAATGTGTAAAGTGCCTTAGGTAGTAATGACATCTTAACTATATTTATTCTTCCTATCCATGAGCATGGAATGTTTTCCATTTCTTTGTGTCTTCTTCAATTTCCTTCATAAGTTTTCTATAGTTTTCATCATACAGATCTCTTGTATCCTTGGTTAGGTTTATTCTGAGGTATTTTATGGTTTTTGTGCATGTGAATGGGATCAGTTTCTTGATTTCTCTTTCTGTTGCTTCATTGTTGGTGTATAAAAATGCAACCGATTTCTGTACGTTGATTTTGTACCCTGCAACTTGACTGAATTCTTGGATCAGTTCTAGTAGGCTTCTGGTGGAGTCTGTCGGGTTTTCGATGTAGAGTATCATGTCATCTCTGAAGAGTGAAAGTTTGACTTCTTCTTTGCCAATTCTGATGCCTTTGATTTCCTTTTGTTGTCTGATGGCTGATGCTAGGACTTCAGCACTATGTTAAACAACAGTGGTGAGAGTGGACATCCCTGTCGTGTTCCAGATCTCAGGGGGAAAGCTCTCAGTTTTTCCCCGTTGAGGATGATGTTCGCTGAAGGCTTCTCATAGATGGCTTTGATGATGTTTAAGTAGGTTCCTTCTATCCCAACTTTCTCGAGAGTCTTTATTAAGAAGGGATGCTGTATTTTGTCAAATGCTTTCTCTGCGTCTATTGACAGGATCATATGGTTTTTATCTTTTCTTTTATTGATATGATGTATCACATTGATTGATTTGCGAATATTGAACCAGCCCTGTAACCCAGGAATGAATCCACTTGATCTTGGTGGATGATTCTTTTTATATGCTGCTGGATTCGATTTGCAAGGATCTTGTTGAGAATTTTTGCATCCGTATTCATCAAGGATATTGGCCTGTAGTTCTCTTTTTTTGCTGGATCTCTGTCTGGCTTGGGAATCAGAGTGATGCTGGCTTCATAAAATGAGTCCGGGAGTTTTCCTTCGCTTTCTATTTTTTGGAATAGCTTGAGAAGAATTGGGATTAATTCTGTTTTAAATGTCTGGTAGAATTCCCCAGGGAAGCCATCAGGTCCAGGGCTCTTATTTGTTGGGAGATTTTTGATCACTGATTCAATTTCTTCACTCGTTATGGGTCTGTTCAGGTTTTCTATTTCTTCCCGTGTGAATTTTGGTAGTGAGTGTGTGTTTAGGAATTTGTCCATTTCTTCTAAGTTGTCCAATTTGTTGGCATATAATTTTTCATAGTATTCCCTGATAATTGCTTGTATTTCTGAGGGGTTGGTTGTAATAAGTCCATTTTCATTCATAATTTTGTCTATTTGGGTGCTCTCTCTTTTCTTTTGGATAAGTCTGGCTAGAGGTTTGTCAATTTTGTTTACTTTTTCAGAAAACCAACTCTTGGTTTCATGGATCTGTTCAATTGTTTCTTTGGTCTCTATGTTGTTTATTTCTGCTCTAATTTCTACTATTTCCCTTCTTCTACTGGGTTTAGGGCGTTCTTGTTGCTCTGCCTCTAGTTCCTTTAGGTGAGCTGTTAGATTTTGGACTTGCGCTTTTTCTAATCTCTTGAAATAGGCCTGGAGAGCAATGTACTTTCCTCTTAGGACTGCCTTTGCCGCATCCCATAGATTTTGAATTGTTGTGTTTTCATTTTCATTTGTTTCCATATATTTTTTAATTTCATCTCTAATTGCCTGATTGGCCCATTCATTCTTTAGAAGGGTGTTCTTTAACCTCCATGTTTTTGGAGGTTTTCCAGACTTCTTCCTGTAATTGATTTCAAGTTTCAAAGCATTGTGATCTGACAGTGTGCATGGTATGATCTCTATTCTTTTATATTTATTGAGGGCTGCTTTATGTCCCAGTATGTGATCTATCTTGGAGAATGTGCCATGCACACTTGAGAAGAAAGTAAATTCCCTGGCCTCAGGATGTAAAGTTCTAAATATATCCGTCAGATCCATCTGGTCCATTGTGTCTTTCAAGTCCATTATTTCTTTAGTAATTTTCTGTCTGGTTGACCTATCCATTGCTGTAAGCGGAGTATTAAAGTCCCCTGCTATTAGCACATTCTCATCTATAAGCTTGTTTCTGTTTGTGATTAATTGTTTTAGATATTTAGGTGCTCCCATATTCGGTGCGTAGACATTTATGATTGTTAGTTCTTTTGATGGATGGACCCTGTAATTATTATGGAGTGCTCTTCTTCATCTCTTGTGATTTAGACTCCACTTCTTGATGGGAGTAGCTGCAAAGAATTTGTAGCCATTTAAAAATCTATCACATTAACCTTTTGTTGGTATAGTCAGGAGTTTAACTTATTTTTGACATATTTATCCTTTATTCTCACAATATGTGGTCAGGTTTACCGATTGCATGTTACTTTCACCCTTTGTTCATATTTTATTCTCTTAGAAGATATCTTTCTCTCACCTTTTAGAAAGTACCTTTCGATCTGTTTTTAAAATCTTGTTGTCTCTTGTGATCTCAACAGCCATAAGACTTTGCTGAAGTTACTTTAGGACTTTGTGTCTTAATATATTCTTTATCTTAAAAGAGCTTTATCTGATTTCTTGTATTTGTAATGCCTTTTTCTTTTTAGCTTCTCTTTTCTTCGAGATCTGAAAAATGAGATCCAAAAGCATTCTTATACCTCCTTTCTTCTTGACAGATGTAAGATCTTGCCTTTAAAGGCTTAAAACTTGACAAATAAGTACCTAGGGTCATTCTTTGAGGATAATTGCTGAGAAATGCTCCATGACCTCTCTTGTTAACCAGGCTGAAGTTATCTTTCAGTTCAGAAAATTTTTCTTTGATTTTTTCCCCTCTGATCATGATTTGTACAGCCCTGGCATTTTCTCTTTTTTCTCTAATCCTTATTACTTCTAAATTGGATACCCTTGTTCTGTTTTTAGGCATATGATTCTAGACCTGTAAGATACCCGTTTGTATAATTAGAGTTTTCTATATTAATATATTTTTAGAATTCCTGACTTTGTGCTCTGCAGTATCAACTTTGCTCCTTTGAATGCTCATTGACATTTAATTTAGTGCTTATAATCTGAGTATAGGTTTACGTATTGTTACACATTCCTTGTGGGTGACAGTTATTTCTCTTCTTAATCTCTTTTAAGGTAGACATTATTAGTTTATATCAAAATATAATCTCTATATATTTCATGAAGTTTATCTTTTTTTTCTCATGATGAAATTGGGAAATTACATTCAGAAGAAAGAGAAAAGATTACCCATGGTCCTGCCACTTTAGAAAGAATTTCTGGGATGCCATAATAATATGTTTCTTTTCAGTCTTTTTTTTAGAAATTTTTATTCGAAGTGTAACATCCCTGTTGGAAAATGCACGTATTTTAAGTTAGCAGCTCAATTAAGTTATTAAGAAAGGACCACACCTGTGTAACCTCATTCAGGTTAAGATACAGAGTACTACCAGCATCCTAGAGAACTCTCTTGTGTTTCTTTCCACATCTTGACCCCTTATCCCTCCCCAAAGTAACTACTCTTCCAGTCATTTTCCATATGTGTATGTATTTTTCATAGTTCTGGTTATGTGGCTGGATTTCTCTTCTAGGACTCCTAAGATTCTTGATAAATATAACCTCAAATGAGTGGATATCCTAGGCTATCCATGATAGGAACATGTATGCACTAAAAAGATTTTTTTTAATAGGGCAAGAGAAATTTTGTATATTTTCATTTTGCTTCAGTGGAAGATGCTTAGATTTGGTTCTGATTTAAACTAGTTCTATAGATGTGTTCTTAAAAGTATCTTTGACTTTGTTGACATTTTAGTAAGAAAATATTGGCAATACATACATATACTGAAACATCATATTGTACACCTAAAACTAACATAATGTTATATGTCAGTTAATCTCAATTACAAAAATAAAAGTATAATGAAATTTTTAAAAATTAAGTATCATTTAAAATTTCGGCTCAGGAGCCTCTGGGTGGCTGGCTCAGTCAGTTGAGCATCTGACTCTTGATTTCAGCTCAGGCTATGATCCCAGGGTTGTGGGACTGAGCCCTGTGTCAGGCTCCACGCTGAGTGTGGAGTCCGCTTGAGATTCTCTCCCTCCCTCCCTCCCTTTCCCTCTACCCCTCTCTCTCTCCCCACCCCTTCCTCTGTCCCTCTCCCCTATTCACACACTCTCTCTAAATTAAAAATATATATATTAAAAAATATTCTCTTTCTCCCTCCCTCTGCCCCTCTCCCCCACTCCCCAGCTCTCATGCTCTCTTTCTCTCTAGAAACTAAAAATACATTTTAAAATACTAAGCTTATATTTTGATTCAAACTTTTATTCCTACAATCTTAGATGTAGGTTGACAGTGGATAAAAATATTTTTAAATTCTCAGTACGAGGTTGGAAAATTCGATTTTAGAAGAAAACCAGCATTATTGGTAGTTAGGATAACCATATCCTTTTCGCTTTTTATCTGAGGTGATATTTTCTGCATTTGTCACAGACTGGCTTTAGAGTTGAAAAAGAACATGTGCCAGAAGCATCCCGTGTCCTTTAGCGTTTGTCTCTGTTGTTTCCTCTTTGATGCTTTCATAGTTTTGTGACTTTCAGCTTAAAATTATATAACAAGGGCCAGTTTTCCCCCAGCTGTAAAGCATCCCCAGGCTCAGCTCTGTAGGATCTTGGATGTGTTCCTAAGGCAGGTGTGTTACCCTCGGTCTACTGCCCACTGTGCTTCATGGACAACCCTTGCAGTGAGAACTTCCAGAATTGTTCCCACCATAGTCTCTTCTGCCTCTAGGATCCCAATCTTGAATCATGCACTTTTTTTACTTATTGTCATTGTTTCTGAAAAAACAGGCAAAATTGCTGACTTGGCACCCTACAGATTACTTTCAGAAAAAATTTCATCTGGGCCCTTGGTTCTACTCAACTTAGCTTTGAAGTCGCTTTGATTTTCTCAAAAATCAAATGTTTTGTGTGCATTCTTCACATCTTTTCTCAGCTTCCACGGTACCATGAACACTCTGGACATTTGACCTTACTTCCTACTTAATTGTAAAAATAGACAAAAATGAAAATCTTCTTGGGGCGCCTGGGTGGCTCAGTCAGTTAAGTGGCTGGCTTCGGCTCAGGTCATGATCTCACGGTTCATGGGTTCGAGCCTTGCGTCGGGCTCTGTGCTGACAGCCAGCTCAGAGCCTGGAGCCTGTTTCTGATTCTGTGTCTCCCTCTCTCTCTGACCCTCCCCTGCTCACACACACTCTCTCTCAGCAATAAATAAAACATTTAAAAAAATACTTATGTTCTATCTCTGTTTCCCCCTCTCTCCACTGGGCTCCTGATTTTCTCTGGCTTCCTCTTCCAGGTCTTTCCTCCCTCATTTGTGCAGTGTTTTAGATCTTCGTTCAGTTCTGTTCTCTGCTTTCAAAACTCACTTGACCTCACTCTCCTGTCTCCCTACCAGTAAATTTGGGTTTTCTTCCATTATTAGACATCAAGAATTAATAGGTTTGCCTACTGCTTTTAGTTTCTCAAAATCATCATTCTCTTTTTAAGTCCCTACGTCAGTCTCCCTTTCATCATTCAGTTGAAGTTAAGTCCACAAACGTCACCAGTAAACTCCTGAAAACCAAGTTAGCCTTTTCTCAGTCTCATTTCTCCTCTATAAGTTTAAAGAAAAACCTTCCCCTTCTATCTCTTTAATACTGATAGTGCTAACCTCGTCTTCCTAAGCTCTTTGCCAAATGTCTTTATCTCCTTTGCCAGTTTCTTCCTTATAATCCTTACAAAAGTAGTCATTCTTCAATATCAATTCTAGTCCTCTTACTTATATGCCCTTTTTCCTTGAAGCCATCATTTAATTATATGCTAACTGGTCCCTAAGCTCTTTGCATCATTCCACTGATTCTCAACACTGCTTCCCGGGGGAGAGCTTTCCATAATGCAAATCTGTCCTTTGTTGGTGGCTTCATTTAAAGGTAGGAACAAGACCAGAGTAACCATCTTTACTACTGATCATCACATGGTTCTAAAAGGCATTGCCAATAAGTAACAGAAGAAAACAAAATGGGATATTTATATCCCATTAAAAGGTAGAAATATTGACATGTCGTTTTTCATATTGACTCCGGATGATTGTCAATGTTATAATCCAAACAATAATTTTAAAGCCTATTAAAAAATGAGAGAGTTCAATAAGATCAGTAAAAGTAAATGTACAAAAGTGAATACTGTGTAGATGTCAGTAATCATCAGTTAGAAAATCAAATGGGAAAAATTACTTTTGTGGGGCAGCGACTATGTGTGCATGTGTGTTCATTTGTGTGTTATACGCAGAGGAATAACAATTTTAAATGTGCAGGATTCTAGATAAAGAAATTATGTATCTTTATCAAGGGACCTTTCAAAAAGATTAGAATAAGTGACCAGACCCACCATGCTTCTGCAACAGAGGACATTTTTGGTTTTGGTTTGTTTGTTTTCT
This sequence comes from Proteles cristata cristata, assembly GCA_017311185.1. Lineage (NCBI taxonomy): Eukaryota > Metazoa > Chordata > Mammalia > Carnivora > Hyaenidae > Proteles > Proteles cristata. The sequence continues at coordinate 734,725 of JAESUZ010002267.1, read as the reverse complement.
CGTTGCTGTCCTGTTTTATGCATTTCTCATCTCGTCAAGATGGCATTCGCCTCCCAGCAGGTCTTTATCATTTTGGAACTTAGGATCAGCCACTGCTGCAATGCTCTTCAGCTACTCTGACCGTTATCCTTCTGCCACGCTAGTTATGTCTGTTTTAATTTACAAATCAGCACAGTTAAATTATCACCTTTAGCATGTCCCCATTACCTTCAGGACAGACTCTGAATTCTTAATCTTGCTTTTAAGATTCGCTATAATCTGTATTGCTTGCTTTCTTTTTTTAAAAATGTGTATTTATATTTGAGAGAAAGAGCGCACGTGGGGTAGGGCCAGACAGAGAGGCAGACAGAGGACCCAAAGCGGGCTCTGCACTGACAGCAGAGAGCCTGCTGTGGGGTTCGAACTTACGGACTGTGAGATCATGACCTAAGCCAAAGTGGAATGCCTAATGGACTGAGCCACTCAAGCACCACGTATAATCTCTATTGCTTTCTAATTTTCTTTCCCATTATCTTATGTAATCTATTACCTACCAATTATATGTTGTTATTTGTCATCTCTGTATGTCTTCTGCCTGTACAAAGTAGTTCTGCCTTTCAAAGTACAGAACAAGTTCTTCCTTTCCTTCTCTCCTTTTCTTGTTTGCTTCAGTAAATACTGGAGTGCCAATTCTCTGCCAGGAGATACATAGTAGATTAATGCAATTTTCCTGATACATATGTACTAAATAAATATTGAATGAATGAGTGAGTGAGTGAATGAATGAATGAAAAGAGTTTTTTTTAAATATATCTGTCAACTCTTTCCTTACTTTTACTTAAACTCCATAATCATTAACACGATAAGTTACAGCCAGTCAGAGTGGCTAAAATGAGTGAATCAGAGAACGCAAGATGCTGGTGAGGATGTGGAGAAACAGGTACCCTCCTACACTGTTGGTGGGAATGTAAACTGGTGCAGCCCCTCTGGAAAACAGTGTGGAGGTTCCTCAGGAAACTAACAGTAGAACTCCCCTATGACCCAGCAATAGCATTGTGGGGAATTTACCCAAGGGATATAGAAATGCTGAGGCATAGGAGCACATGTACCCCAATGTTCATAGGAGCACTCTCCACAGTAGCCAAAACATAGAAAGAGCCTAAGTGTCCATCAACGGACGAATGGATCAAGAAGATGTGGTTTATCTATACCATGGAATACTACATGGCAATGAGAAAGAATGAAATCTGGTCATGTGTAGCAACATGGATGGACCTTGAGGGTGTTATGTTGAGCGAAATAAGTCAGGCAGAGAAGGACAAATATCATATGTTTGCACGTATAGGAGGATTAGGAGGAACTTAACAGAGGACCAAGGGGGAGAAGAAGGGTGGAAATGGTGGGGGAAAGGGAGAGAGGCAAACCATGAGAGACTCTTGAATGCTGACAAAAACTGAGGACTGATGGATGTGGGGGGGGAGGAGGGATGGGCATGGAGAGGGCACTTGTGGGGATGAGCACTGGGTGTTATATGGAAACCAACTTGACAATAAACTATTTGTAAAACAAAAACAAAAACAAAAACAAAAACATGATAAATTACATTCTTCTCTCTAGTCACTTCCTACTATAAGTTGGTAGAGTAGGTAAAACATATTCTTTCTCTAGCCCATAATTTAATATACTTTGACATAATAACCAGGCTGCCTTTTCCAAATTTAGAACTGACTGTTAGAGATTTTTTCCATTCTTTCTATATCCTTCTGCTTGTTTCTTTTGTTCATTTTTACTAAAGAGGCCATATGTCGTACAGATAATTACAGTAAATTGAACAAGTTTCCCAAGGGCAAAAGCAATTGTCCACAAAATTGAGAGAAAAGAGTATAAATAGGAAATGGGAAACTTGTCAGACACTAAATCTCTTACGGGGACAATAGGAATTCTTTCTTATATTAACAGCCATATTGAATCATTTGAAATAAATTACCTTATCAGTGGCCTATGTAAACATTTCAATACAATGGAAAGAACTGATAAAATTAAGGAATATAAGTGCATTTCCTAAATTACACATGTATTTAAAGCTATTTTCATTACAAGGTTTCCTTTTTCAAAATTTGCATTTATATAACCATTATTATTCTGGATGTTCTATAAGAGGTCTTATTTGATCCACCAATGGTATATTTTTATTATAAACTTTCTATTGACTGGATTTGTTTCTTTAATATCCTTGGGCCTGCTGTAGAATCTAGCTAGTACTCTGCACATAGGAAACACTGAAATATTTGTGTAATACAGTTGCTCTCAAGCATTCCGTGTGTGACAATGTCATGGTGTGTATGCCATAGCTGTATTTGGAAATTAATAGGCTATATTGATAATAGATTCCTATTCCATTTTTTAAGAAGCCTTCATTATATGTTTTAAAGAATTGACATAGCAGGAAACTCACATTTCTAATTAGTGTGCTTATTCGTAAAACTTAGAACTCCTTGTTTTGCATTTAAAAGTGAAAATAAAATAACTAAAAATATAACTTCTCTGGAATTTTATCTTATTAGTCATTGTTCACTAGGTAGAAGATAGAAGATTTTAAAAATAATGATGAAGAAGCTTCTGTCTTCAGGTTTTACGTTAAGTAAAGAAATACAACATTTTGACAGACTGCTTTTCCTGTGATGTTGATAACGTTAGTTCTGAGTTTTAATGAGAAGATTTGCATTTTGATGTCGGATTAAAGAAAATGCAGACAGCATAGGGATGACATGTACTACGGCAGAGGCTTGCAGGTTAAGGAATCAATTTTCCGCTTGAATATCCTTGGGCGGAAGAGGCAGAGCCTGGAGGCTCCGACCCTGTGGTGTCCACATGCACACTCGCTGTCAGGGGACAGGGTCAAACAAGATGGGCGTTGGCAGCCAGCCTTCAGGAAACCTTAGACAGGGGCCAGACACGAGTCAGAAAAAAAGCCCATCTCCAAAGCTTAAGAGTTTCATCTGAAGAGTTACAATGCAATTCAGTTGTCTTAAAGTTAGAGCTCTTAGTCCTTCATTGATTTGTATTTATTCCAGTGCCTAGAACACTTGTCTTCTCTCCAGTGTGTCCCCACCCCATGAACAACAGCAACAACAAATGCTGTCTGTCCGAGGCATACTTCTTGAAGCCACAGCTTAGATGATATATCTTCCTGAATACATCCGCTTTCCTCACGTTTATTTATGGTGACCCCTTCCCTACTTGGACTGGACACTATAATTCCTCTGTCGTTGCCCATATCTCACCGCATTGTTGGTGTCTGTTTACTTGTTCATTTCTCCGCTGGACTCCAGGTCTGTCGGGTCAGAGATCAGGACCATCTTGTTTACCGTAGTGTCCTCAGCTTACTTCTAACAGAGGACATGCTCAATAAATATTTGTCAAATGAATGAATTACATATATATGAATTGCGTTTTATATGGCTTTGTAGTACAGAAGAATATTTGACGGCCAGTTCCTGGAACGTAAAAGAAAGCTCTGTGAAGTCTCTTTAAATAATATTCATGACACTCAAAAGTCCTATAAAACTCATACAACCTATGCCTTCACTGAGATCTCCGACCTCATACCTGACTAGGTGCTCCTCACCGTGTGTAAGACTCTACCCCAGATAATCCTTGGAGGAAGAAGACATGCTCATACATGGCTTCATTCATTCATTGATTCATTGATTCATTCAACAGTATTTACTAAAGTTTTCCATATATAAATCATAAGGAATACAGATTTGATCAAGAGAGATAATTGCTGACTCTAAAAAAAGAAAACCCTATTCAGGTTTAATTATATAAAAATGTTTACTTCCATATGTGAATGTTGTTAGAAGACAGAAACTGTATTAGCCAGCATGGGTTCATTTTCTTCCTGGTCATTATAAAGCACAGAGCCTAATTTATTGCACAAATATTGTAATGTGTTCAGCTCTAATGCCTGAAAGATTTTGTTCCATGTGTCCCCTTTAGAACAGACTCCCTGCCCCCAAATCTGTATTTTGTCCTGTGCATTTATCTCAAAACCACTTCAGTCCATTTAGAACTCAGCAGGATGGCGTGTGTGGGTGGCTCAGTCAGTTAAGCGTCCCACTCTTGATTTCGGCTCAGGTGGTAATCTCAGGGTTCGTGAGATTGAGCCCTGCTTCAGGCTCTGTGCTGGGCATGGAGCCTGCTTAGGATTCTCTCTCTTCCTGTCTGTGCCCTCCTTGCTCATGCGTGTTCTCTCTCTCTCTCTCTCAAAATAAATACACTTTAAAAAAAAAAAAAGAACTCAACAGGGTGCAAATATCAAATGAAATAAATAAAAATATTGGTTTTAACCATAGCTTACATGATTAATAAAACTTTCTCATTTGTTTAAGTAGAAATTCTGGATACTGGCTCAGGCAGAACAGGAACAGGAAGCTACATAAACTCTGGGTATAGGATGCTTCAGGGAGGGCCAGGCTTTCTTTAAAGATAGTTTAGTCATGTTTCTTTTTCCTTAGTTCTCCCAATTCACTATCTTCCTACCACATATCAACCTACCAGATTTGAACCTTAGGCTTTAAATAAATATGAAAATATGACACATGATGTTTTCCATTATATTAGTGACAAATGAACTTCTTTCTCAAGAAAGGAAGGGAATTCTCCCTCAAGAATATTTGAATCCTGAGGTGCCTGGATGATTCACTCAGTTAAGCATCTCACTCGATTTCTGCTCAGGTCCTGATCTCATGGCTCGTGGGTTTGAACGCTGCATCAGGCTCTGGGCTGACAGCGTGCAGCCCACTTGAGAGTCTCTCTCTCTCTTCCTTTCTCTCTGCCCCTCTCCTGTTCACTCATTCATGCTCTCTCTCTCCCTCTCTCAAAATAAATAAATAAATGGAAAAAAAAATTTGAATCCTGCTAAATTTTGGGTTGTTTTTTTAATAGGCAGTAAAAATTTCCTGCATATGACAAAAGCCCAGTTAAGAAAATTGATATACATCAGAGGTTCTGTATCAGAGGTTCTCCATTCTGGCTCCATTTTAGAATATTTCCTAGGTGATCATAATACTTAGCTGGGAAATGCTCTGGATTAACGTTTTTGAGAATCTGAGGAAAATGACTGATTCTCTCTATGCTTCCCCCAAAATGTATATACACACAAAATGCTCCATTTATAGACTCTCTCTGAATTCCCTCTGTGGACTTGATCTGAAAGTCCTAGGCTGTACATCAACCCTGGGTGATAACAGTAAAGCTGACCCCAGTACCACATTTTGAGAGCCAGTACTTTGAGGATGGGGACCAGCCTTCTGTGCGTTCATAAGTCCCCCAGGTGACTCTAAAGCACACTAAAGCAGGAGAGCCACTGCCCTAAAGAAATGCTTCCAGAAAACCACAGTTGAATAGTATGTTTTTGGTATTTGAAGGTTAGATGTTTATTTTTAAAACAGCCATATATGAAGAATGACTTTGTATATTTTGTAAAACCACTCTTTTGGCACTGAATGACTTTTGTGATAGAAACATATCATATATTCCTCTTACAGCCAGTCAAGTGCTAGGAAAAATTTTCTCTCTTCTGACAAACTGGTAAAATGATCATAATATTTGTGTTTCTTACATTATCAGTTGCTTTTTTTTTTATATACCTTTGCTACCAGGAGATGTTGAGCTCAATTTCATGCCCAATTTTAGCAATTATTCTTAGCTTTTTTTTTCCTCACATAATTATCTGCCTATTCTTCCATTTCATGTTTGTTCTTTTAATGAAATGGCTTTTGTTACTGTGTTATCTCCTATGAGAAAGCAAGTGTTCTTATGTTCCATAGAAATAATGGTTACCCTGTCAAGGCAAATAAGCTATATTCCTGTATGTGGCCATGTTAAAGGATATTTTTAAGATAGCAATCATGAGTCTCACACAGATGTATCATGAACATGGATCAAAGATTTATGCAACTCATGATAGATTTTGCAACTGTCTCAGAAGAACCAAAGAACAGACATATAGGCAATCACAGAATGCTGAGATAAATTTACTAAGAGGTGCAAAACTGGTCAATAGCCACAGGACCATAAAGTGTAATGGTTGGAATTCTCTCTGGGGGATAGGAGGAAGCATCAATTGCATGTCCACAGGACAGCAGTCATTTGCAACTTTAATGGGTGAGAATCATTTGATTACTATCAGTTTTCTATGACTTTCAGAGTTGTAAATTAGTCCAGTCAGAGACGATGAAAAGCATAGACCCCTATAGAATCAGGTAATCCTGTGGGGCCCTAGGACGATGCCAGAATTTCCCTGAAACAACACCTAGCAATCTTTTTGCTGATGACCGTCTTTCAGTTTTCCTTACAGCAAGATAATGGGCAAGGAAGTGAGTCCTCATGTAGGAGACTGAAACTGAGAAACAGGATCTTTGGTAGATGAGAAAGGAGATACCATATTATCGCCTTCTCGTTCTGTATCCCGAGTCTGGCCTTGAAGGAGACATCATAGCCAAGAGTGGCTTCCTGGAGACTGGAGGGAAAGATAGCTTTTGTGGTGAAAAAGCAGGATAGAAACTAGGAAAGATTCGTCACTTTGTTCAACCAGCTAAAGAATGAGTCAGCCTCTTCCTTCAAAACAGATTGTTTATATTCATGTCATTCACTTCACCTTTCTATCTTTTGGTCTTTTTCTTAACCCCCTCCCTTTTTTTTTTTTTTTTAGCAAAGTCTTTTTTTTTTTAATGTCTTTCAGGCTGGCCTCAGATGGGTAATAAGGGACATTAAGAAAGAGCCTGTGTTTACTCTCAGTCACAGAATTAAGTGGGAAGCAGAGCCTCCAGAGGCCACTGAGGTAGTGGTGGTGGTCATTAATGAGAGCCCTACCCACCACTGCCAGGGACCACATAGTCGTCTTTCCTTCCCAGGAAGTCTGCTGTGACTGCCTATGTCAGTGAGTCAGGAGCCTCTTGGTTGGTTTAGTAAAGTGGTTTTCTTCTTATATTATTACTACTATTACTATTACTATTACTATTACTATTACTAATTGTTTTAAGTAGGCTTCATGCCCAGTTCAGAGCCCAGTGCTGGGCTTGAACTCACAACCTTGAGATCAAGACCTTAGCTGAGATCAAGCATTGGACACTTAACCAACTGAGTCACCCAGGCATCCCATTATTGATTTTTATTGTAAGCTTTTATTTTTTTAGTTTTTTAATGTTCATTAATTTTTGAGAGACAGAGCACAAGTGGGGTAGGGCAGAGAGCGAGGGAGACACAGAATGGGAAACAGTCTCCAGGCTCTGAGCTGGCAGCACAGAGCTCGATGTGGGACTTGAACTAGCAAAGCTATGGGATCATGACCTGAGCCAAAGTCGGATGCTTAACTGACTGAGTCACCCAGGTGCCCCGATTATAAGCTTTCTTAAACTTGTAGCTGGGGGTTAATAAATTAGTTAATGGAGAAATAATATTTGCATTAGTTTGAATCAACTATTCATAATTCTGTATCATTGCAATTTGGGGTCTTTTTGATTTACTAATTCATGGATTTGTGAACATTTGCTGATTCATTGACCTTGACGTTTGTTAGTTATTATAAGTTCTGAGTAAATAACATATGGAAAGATCTAGCACTTGAAAAAATATACATAGATGAGGTGTCAGTAAATAATGATCTTTGTATCTCGTGATATAGAAACTTATAATTCTGTCCTGCTAGTACATAGAAATACAGTTGATGCTGTATATTAATCTTACACTCTGAGACATTGCGATACTCACAAGGTTTTTAGCACATAGTTCCTGAGCACCATGGGCTTTCTTCACTTCATGTTTTTTTGATTTTTTTAGACTTACATTTCCTTGTCTCCCATGTCTGCCCCTAAAGAGGGCCAGTGTGAATGCCACAGCATTTGTGATGGCTTCTGATACCACTTGGATTCAGATAGTCCCTCCTCTGAGTCTCTATTGGAACGCTTGCCACTTTGGGTCTTGTATGAGCCATTCCATGAAGGCAAGAGCCGGACTTTATCTCCTTTCTATATCCCCACAATACCTAGTACCTAGCCTGGTGCTTTGGTTCCCAGTGTAGGAATGGGTTTTTTTAATATTTACCTTGGGACTTAGAGGGGATTATTTGGTTCAGGGGTGAGGTGGGGACTGAGGTGAGGTAGTAGGGGGCAGGAAATCCTTACAGGCAACTTTGCCTGGAAACAGTCCCTGAAATGTATCTTAAAAAGGGAAAATAGACCTTCTTCCTATTTAAAATAATGTTTACCAGTGGGTGATCTACTCCCACTTAAAGTGACTTCAGCTTTTGTTGCCTATCAGGAATGTTTGTAGATTATGTTTCTTTTCTTTCTTTTTTTCTTTTTTTTTCTATTTATTCTCCAGTTAGCTAACATACAGTGTAGTCTTGGCTTAAGGAGTAGATTCCAGTGATTCATCTCTTGCAGACACTACCCAGTGCTCATCCCAACAAGTGCCCTCCTCAGTGCCCATCACCCATTTTTCCCACCCCCATTAACCCTCTTTTTGGTGCCTATATTTAAGAGCCTCTTATGGTTTGCCTCCCTCTCTGTTTTTATTTTGTTTTTCCTACTCTTCTCCTATGATCACCTGTTAAGTTTCTCAAATTCCACATATGAATGAAATCATGATTTCTCTGACTGACTTATTTCACTTAGCATAATACCCTCCAGTTCCATCCACGCTGTCATAAATGGCAAGATTTCTTCTTACTTCCTTTTTGTTTTCTAGGTGGCTGATTGTGCTTGGGATGAAACGATAAAGATATATGATCCTGTTTGCCTCACTATGCCTGCTTGAGATACACTCCTCCAGTCAGAAACAAAGGAGATTGGCTGAGAACTACTTAATAGGAAATAAATGAACTATTAATGACATAGATATTATGCTTTTATATGCTATGCAGATTTCAAATTTGAAAAATTGACCCTGGAATCAGTTTTGAGGCAGCTGATTAAGACTTTGGCTCACCGTATAAGCCTGGTACATAAGCCATATTTCTTAAATTCCTAAGACATAATTGATGTGATAGAATATCTTGTAGTATCCATTAAACTGTAATCTCTGTGTTGTACAATGGGTTAAAATATGGGAGATCTGTATATTATATTGATAGTGATAGATTTCATTTTTAATTTGTTATTTTTGATGTAAAATATGATCATTGCTGTCAGTAAAAATCAAAATAAACTACATCTCTTGATTACCTATGATTTTATGACATCCTATCAAAGTTACTTTTTCTAACATAGTATATATATGAATACAATGCTATATATAATATAGAAGTATCTAAGATTCAGTAACAGAGCTCTAATATTCATTTGATTTGATTCAGCAATATTTATTGAGTACTATGTTCTTGACATAGAGACTGAATGAGACTATCTCAAGGATAGGTAGCATGGTTTAAGAACAATGGAATGCTATGAGTTAAGAGCTTACATGTTTTTTATATTTATTCACATCTTTTTAGATAGTATAACTTTGACTCTATATTTCTCTTTCCTACTTCTCTACCATCAAAATAAAAAAAAAAAATTGGTCTCTGGGAAAAAAGTCTTAGGTCCTACTAAGTTCCAAGCAGTTGCCCTTGAAACTAGCCCTAGGTAATGCTATAAACCCTCCCTAGTACCTCCCTAAATCTCCTTGAAAAATCCCTAAATGTAGATGACCTGTAAAAACAAATGTGTGGAAAGTGAAAAACTGGTAAAACAAGCAACTATATAATATTACATTTTGTTATTAAATTTTTAACAAGTTTTTGGGGATTTTTAATTTTTTAAAATGTTTATTCTTTTTTGAGAGAGAGAGCACAAGCAAGAGAGGGGCAGAGAGAGAGAGAGAGAGGGAAACAAAATCTGAAGCAGGCTCCAGGCTCTGAGCTGTCAGCATATGAGCACATGAGCAGGGGAGGGGCAGAGGGGGAGAGACAGACTCCCAGGCTGGCTCTGTGCTGAGAGTGCAGAGCTTGATACTGGCCTCTGTCCCACGACTGTGAGATCATGACCTGAGCCGAAATCAAGAGTCAAAGCTTAACTGACTGAGCCACCCGGGCGCCCCAACTATTTTCAGTTCTTAGACCAACCCATACAAATTGTTTTTGAGAAGTCCCATAAAGAGGACACTGCTTTCTTAACATGAATATAGTGTAAGGAACAAGGAACTCAGACACATCCTTCGAGCTGTCACGATGACGAAGTTCATCGATCTGTTTCTCACTTCCCTCCAGAACTAGTGACGTCACACTAAGTACAGTTCAGAAAAAGCAGGTTCACAGTGGGTGCTCTCTGTATCAGCCAGATTTATAATAGACCCTTAAAAACACTTAACCCAGATCACATTTACAGTGTGAACTCATATTTACAATGAAATTAAATTGCTTATTTATTTTCCTTTTATGATGCAAGAGAATTTATTAAAATAATCTGTCATGTATCTCTTGAAGCAAAGACTTGTGATTTAGAAACTAACATCTCTTGATTCTTCCACCCTCAATTTTGAGGTTGTTAGAGATGTGTGGAACAGTAACCCCATGATACTTAACTCAGGTCCTTACAATCTCTCAACAGGAGAGAGTGTGGGTTTATCCAGTGAGCTTCCTGGAGTTAAGATTCAAAAACCAGAAGTAAAGGGGCTGGATTCTCTCCTGAAAGAGAATTGCCAAGATTATTAAACTCTTGGTAGTTCACAAGCCAGGCAGCCTCTGGACGGTGTTTGCCTCTTGGCTGTTCAGCTCTTAGCTTTCATCCTGCCTGCCTCCCCAGGTTCTTCTGTGATCTGGGCACAATGTGAGGTGGTTTCTGTATGTTATTTCTTTGATTTTTATGATGTCCCTGCTTGGAAGCCCTCCTGGGTTTTCTGGAGAAAGAAATGAAGGCCCTTGGGAGTCCTACGGGCCAACAGGTATGAAGCTGGAATGTGAAACCTGCTCTGACTGGATCTGAACCCACGGTCCTGCCACATAGCCTTCCTTTCCTAGGAATCACAGGAATCGGCCCACAGAGAAGGAGTAAAGGTGTGGAGCTCTCTGCTGACTAGCTCTTGATCATTCCTGAGGGAAGCAACAAAATGGAGTCTCCAAGTCTAAATTGCTAAGAACCTGCCCCAGAGCTCTGGAGTGACCCCACCAAGGTTGTCACCTCAAGGAAGATCCAGGCTGAGAGCCAATTGCCTCTTCTGCCTGTGGCACTTTTTAACTGACCAACTTGGCTATAGTTTGGCTCTTCTCAAAATGAACTCAATAATTTCTTAGCAGACCTCTTGTTGAGTGAGATAATCCACTTAAATATTTTTTACGTCTGGAATACTGGAGTCTGTGTCTCTGCCTTCCTCAGCCAGGTCTCCCCATGACCCTTGTGCTCGGTGTCTTTTTTTTTTTTTTTTAATGTTTTATTTTATTTCTAGGAGAGAGAGAGAGACAGTATGAGCAGGGGAGGGTCAGAGAGAGAGGGAGTCACAGACTGAAACAGGCTCCAGGCTCTGAGCTGGCAGTCAGCACAGAGCCCGACGCGGGGCTCGAACCCAGGAACGGCGAGGTCATGACCCAAGCGAAAGTCGGACGCTTAACCGACTAAGCCACCCAGGCGCCCCTCGGTGTCTTCTAATCAAACTCCTTTTCCTCATTAATGGGCTCCTCTGGCACATGCTTTCTCATGTGCCAATACTGTCCACCAAGGCGCTCAAGCTAAAGACCTACATACCATTCTTGTTCCTTTCCTTTTTCCCATCTCTCTGCTCCCACATGCATCACATAAGTCCTATCCCTTGTACCCCTAAATACTTCTCTATTCTGTCTCCTGCCTTCAATCCAACCACTACTGCCCTGGTTCAAACCATTGTTAAGTTTTCTCTGGACACTCCCAGCAGATGCTCCGATCCCTTCCTAAACGAGGCGTCTGTTTCTGGTTTTGTGCCCTCAGAGCCATCCTCGCGAACACAGCTGCTGGAGACAGATCTAAAAATGCCATCTGATTACATCAATCTGAGTGTAAAACCTTTCCCTGCTTATAGGATTGCCCACAGGAAAAAGTTCAAGCTCACTCTTTCACACAGCTGCGGTCCTTTGGGACTGGCCCCTGTCCCTCTCTGCAATATTGCTTCTCTCCTTGTGGTCACCAACTTTGTGCTCCACGCCCATGTGCTCACAGGCTTCCCGAATAAATAATGCAGGTTTTCATTTCTGTCTTTGTTCAAGGCAGTCCATGTGCCTGGATTGCCCTGTTCTTGGCTCAGTGAATTATTTATTTTTTATTATAGTTGATACATAATGTTACATTAATTTTAGGTACACATTGGTTTGACAAATTCTTACCCATCATTTGAAAGTCATGTGAAATGGCTAAAGAAAAAGACTGATAGCATACAAAAATTAAAATAACAAAACACACCATTAGCAAAACTAAAAGAAGACATAGTAGAGGTACATTTGCAACATATGTAACAAATTGTTTAATATCCACAATTTATAATGAGCTTCCAAAGCTCACTATGACAACAATCAAACATAAAAGTGAGCAAAGGATAATAATAGATAATTGACAGATGTAAAAATGCAAATGTTTAATACAATTTAAAAAATACCCAAACTTTGTCTAATTGATGATAAAGAAGTGCAAATTAAAAGATCTGATTTTTTTTTTTTTTGCTTATCAGTTTGGCAAACAATAAAATATTGCTAATATCCCATATTAAAGTGGGAGCACCATTATATACCTTTTTGGAAGGCAATTTGGCAATAAAGATTTTATTTATTTTCAACTTTTTTTTTCAAAGTTTTACTCATGTTCTAGTTAGTTAACATATAGTGTAATATTCTTTTCAAGAACAGATTTTAGTGATTCATCACTTACATGTGACATCCAGTGCTCAACACAAATTCCCTCCTTAATGCCCCACACCCATTTAGCCCATCCCCACCCCCCACTTCCCTCTATCAACCCTCAGTTTGTTCTCTATGGTGAAGAGTCTCCTATGGTTTGTTTCTCTCTCTTCTTTCCTCTTCCTATATGTTCATCTGTTTTGTTTCCCAAAGTCCACATATAAGTGAAATCATATGGTATTTGTCTTGCTCTGTCTGGCTTATTTCACTTAGCATAATACATTCATTCTATCTCCATCCACATCATTGCAAATGGCAAGATTTCATTCTTTTCGGTAATTGAGTAATATTCCATTGTATGTATATACATCTTCTTTATCCATTCATCAGTCAATGGATATTTGGATTCTCTCTATAGCTTGGCACTTTTTTTTTTTAAGGTTTATTTTTGAGAGAGAGTGAGAGAGAAACTGAGTGTGAGTGGGAGAGGGGCAGAGAGAGAGGAAGACAGAATCCCAAGCAGGTTCCAGGCTCTGAGCTGTTAGCACAGAGCCCATCACGTGGCTTGAACTCACTAACTGTAAGATCATGACCTGAGCCCAAGTTGGATGTTTAACTGACTGAGCCACCCAGGCACACCTGGCTACTGTTGATAAACATTGGGGTGCGTGTAGCCTTCAAATCTGTATTTTTGCATCCTTTGGGTAAATACCTAGCAGTGCAATTGCTGGATCATTGGGGTAGTTCTGTTCTTAACTCTTTGAGACACTGTTTTTCCAGAGCAGCTGCACCAGTTTGCATTCCCACCAATAATGCAAGAGTGTTCCCTTTTTACTGCCTCCTTGCCAACACTTGTTGTTTCTTGTGTTGTTACTTTTAGCCATTCTGACAGGTGTGAAAGTGGTATCTCATCGTGGTTTTGATTTGTGTTTCCCTGATGATGAGTGATGTTGAGCATCTTTCATGTGTCTATTAGCCATGTGGATGTCTTCTTTGCGAAGATGTCTATTCATTCTTCTGCCCATTTCTTAACTGGCTTATTTGTTTTTTGGGTGCTGAGTTTGATAAGTTCTGTATAGATTTTGGATGGCAATAAAGATTTTAAATTACTCAGACTCAGCTGTTCTAGTTCTAGAGATTCCCTGTCTGTACCCTGCCACCCCAAATAACTAACAGAGTATGTAAGAACAAATATCCAAGCATATTCATTACATCATTGTTGGGTAAAATCTAGATGCCTGTCTACAGAAGAGAGGTTATACTATAGAACAATCATTTAAAAGAATAAGGTAGAACTATGTGTTCTGACATAGAAAAATACATTGCTATTGACATGTGTATTAGTTATCTATTTCTGTGTAACAAATCACCCCAAAACATGACAGCTTTAAAAAAACATGTATTTATCTTAGAATTTCTATAGGTCAGGAATCCAAGGGTGGCTTAGCTGAGTTGTCCTAGCTCAGATTTTCTCATGACAGTGCAGTTAAGGTGTCACCTGAGTCTGCACGTATCTGAAGCTCAACAGGAGCTGAAGGATAAACATGGTTGTTAGCAGGCCTCAAATACTTACCAGGTGGGACCCTCCACAGGTGGCCTGAGTGTCCATATAACACGGCATCTGGCTTCTTCCAGACTGAATGATAAAAGAGAAAGACAATTGAAGACAGAAGCCTTCAGTCTTTTATAACCTAATCTCAGGGAGTGACACCATCACTTCTGCTGTGCACTATTGGTCACACAGACCAGCCCTGGTAAAAAGTAAGAGGGTTAACCAAAGGTATGAATATGAGGAAGGCTTGTTATTGCAATATGCTTTTAAAAAAATTTTTTTTTAATTTATTTTTGAGAGAAGAGAGAGAGAGCATGGGCAGGGGAAGGGCAGAGAGAGAGGGAGACACAGAATCCGAGGCAGGTTCCAGGCTCTGAGCTGTCATCACAGGGCCCAATGCAAGGCTTGAACTCACAAACCTCAAGATCATGCCCTGAGCTAAAGTCAGATGCTTAACTGACTGAGCCACCCAGGCACCCCATAATATGCTTTTTAAAATAGCAAATTATAAACAAATATGTAGATGTCCTAATTCAATTATTTTTAAAAGGGGATTATGTATGTATAAATATATATGTACAAGAAAAATTTAAAGGTTTATTCCAGTAGCCAGCTCTGTGCAGTGGGGTTGGTGATGGGGAGTACAAAGATAGCATGTTCAGTTATTGCTATAAAGTTTGTTTTCCTTTTACATACTATAGTGAGAATGGGTTACTTTTTTAAAAAAATATTTTCTTTTTATTTTGAGAGAATGTGCTCAGGGGAGGAGAAGAGAGAGAGGGAGAGAGAGAATCCCAAGCAGGCTCTGCATAGAGCTCCATCCCACGAATCATGAGATCATGACCTGAGCGGAAATCAAGAGTATAATGCTTAACCAACTTAGCCACCCAGGCACCCAGAGCATGGATTACTTTTACAATTGAAAATAATGATGGGGCGCCCGGGTGGCTTAGTCGGTTGAGCATCCGACTTTCGCTCAGGTCATGATCTCGCGGTTCGTGGGTTCGAGCCCCGCGTCGGGCTCTGTGCTGACTGCCAGCTCAGAGCCTGGAGCCTGTTTCAGTCTGTGACTCCCTCTCTCTCTGACCCTCCCCTGCTCACACTGTCTCTCTCTCTCTCTCCTATAAATAAATAAAAACATTAAAAAAATATTGAAAATAATGAAATAAGGGGCGCCTGGGTGGCCTAGTCGGTTAAGCGTCCGACTTTCGCTTAGGTCATGATCTCGCGGTTCGTGGGTTCGAGCCCCGCGTCGGGCTCTGTGCTGACTGCCAGCTCAGAGCCTGGAGCCTGTTTCAGAGTCTGCATCTCCCTCTCTCTCTGACCCTCCCCTGCTCACGCTGTCTCTCTCTCTCTCCTAAAAAATAAATAAAACATTAAAAAAAATTTTTTTTTAAATTAAAAAAAAAAAAAGAAAATAATGAAATAAGACCATATCAGGACGTCTTCTCTGATACCCCCTCCTAAAACTGATATTATTGCCCTCCTTAATGGTTTCTTGTTTCTACCACAAGACTCCACTGTTGCATACGCATCATTATGTTGCCTCACCTCTACCTGTGAATTCCTAAGATGAGTGCTCATCTTTGAGTCCTTTTTTAAAATATTTTTCAAAAAATTTTTAAAATGTTTTATTTATTTCTGAGAGAGAGAGAGAGAGAGAGACAGCGTGAGTAGGGGAGGGTCAGAGAGAGAGGGAGACACAGAATCCAAAACAGGCTCCAGGCTCTGAGCTGTCAGCACAGAGCCCGACGTAGGGCTTGAACCCATGAACCCTGAGATCATGACCTGAGCCGAAGTCTTACTTAACGGACTAAGCCACCCAGGTGCCCCTCGTCTTTGAATCCTCTGTGGCTAACCAAGTGCCTGGCCCCAAATATTTGCTCTATATGTGTGCCAAATGAATGAAGGATTTATTTTTTTTAATGTTTATTTTTTAAATTTTATGTTTAACAGAGAGAGAGAGAAAGAGACCGAGTGTGAGCAGGGGAGGGGCAGAGAGAGAGAGGGAGACACAGAATCCAAAACAGGCTCCAGGCTCCGAGCTGTCAGAACCAAGCCTGACTCGGGGCTGGAACCATGAACCGCAAGATCATTACCTGAGCAGAAGTCAGCTGCTTAACAGACTGAACCACCCAGGCGCCCCTGAAGGATTTATTTAATTCCATCAGTATTTATTAGGTGGCTCCAAATATAATAAAGCTTGAGTCTAGATCCTCAGTACCAGTGGGTCAAATAGCTTCTTGACCTTCAGATCTACATTCTTGTTCAATTAACCTTGCTAAACATAGTATTCTTGTTTTTCCCATTTTTCTTTAGGAGCTTATCTAGTAATTGGTGTGGCTGATGGTATTAGTTTTTTTTTAATGAAAGCCCTAATGGAAAAGAATTATACGCAATAAAGTGGAGAAAATGAACTGTTCTGTGCCAATGTAGGTTTCAAATATTAAGCTAAAGTTTCTTGCCTAAATGAGAAGGGTGAGATAGCTGAATCAGCCCCAACTCTTTTACCTAATGTTAGTATCACAAATGGAAGCAATTATAATTGCTGGCAGAAATGAATCATTCCCAAACGAGGTCTATGCAGACAGTTCTTTATTATATTCACTTAAGACGGCTTAAAGCAACCATCCTTTAATTGGAATGGTCCCCAGAAGCAGAGATCTGTTATTTGCTGATTTCTTTAAAAAGTTAACCTTCAAAGTTTTTGAAAATCTGAGTATACTTTGTACACTTTGTATATATGCTTATACTACACACACGGGGTCTGTGCTTCAAACCCCATTTCCTCAAGAAAACAACATCACACGAAAAACAGAATCCATGAAGTAGACAGTAGTGTGTAACCATCGCTATTAGCAACAAAAACAAAGGATTTCCCAGGGAACCAGAAGCATAGGTTTCAGCATATTGCTTTCCAGAGGTATTCCTGGAAAGTTGACCCACTGAGCCATTTGCAAACATTTTCTTGAGTGTCCACTTGAGGGGGGCAGGGAAGTGGCCCTCCCACGGGTATGAGCTGGAGGGCTGGTTGAGACCTGGGTCTCTCCCACCAAAGTGAGCTCCCAGCACATGCAAAGCTGGCCCAGAATAAGGACTGGGACGATGCTACCAATACCCGATGGAAATTATTTTTCTGCTCTGGTAAAAATAATCACGGCTTCAACATCTGGGCTGGAAGTGTCTCCTTCAGCGCAGAGGTGGAAGTATGGAGGAGAAAAAAAAAGAAATGGTTCTTGCAGCAGTTAAGGGTTAGGAGGTTGGGATCTCGATGCAAGTGGGTGGATAAGAAAAGTGAACGAAAGAAAGCGGTGGTGCGAAGCATTTTCAAGCTCTCTTCCTCGCTCCCAAGCCCTAGCCTGGTCCATAATTTTTAAGCAGCTGGAAAACTGTGTCCTGAGCGAACCCCTTTGCTGCTCCTGAGTTTCCGGGTCTAGGAGTTACTTTCCAGGGAACGAAATTCAGATCAAAGGGTCACAGAAGCCTTCTGCCCGCAGAAAATAAGAATTCTCCTTTTCTTTGGGCCGGACGAGAAGTAAATCATTCTCAAGTCCTGCCGGGGAGCAGACTTGCCCCGGGGGGGGAGGGAGGGGAAGGAAGGGTTGTCCTCTCCAAAGCAGTCGATGACTACAGGCTAGGCTGCGTTCGGTTCCCGGGCATCCAGAGAAAGCTACCTCCAGTCTCGGCGGCTCTGTCTGGGCCCTGGCTCCAGCCCCCGCGACGCCCTCCCTCCCCTACCAACGCACCCCCTGCACCTCCCAGCGCGGCCAGAGGCTCCCCGCCCACCCCTGGGTCACCGTCTCCCCCGAGACCCACCGAAACGGTGGAGGGTTCTCCCTCCCGACACTTAGTTTCTGCTTTTATGCTTATTTCACAGCCTTGCCCCACTTGGAACGTGTGCCCTTGCCTCCGCAGCCGGGGGAGACCACGGACCCCCGCCCCCCCCAAATAAAAACCTCCCCCAGAGCCACTTGGATAATCCCAGGTCCCTCCCTGGAAGGCGCATTGGCTGGGGAGCGCGCTGCCCGCGCGGGGAAGAGGCCACCATTCGCGCCCTAAAGCACTCCGGGGCGGCGTCCTGGGGCCGTGGGTTCCTTCAATGTGGAGACGTTGGCGCCCGAGCATCGGGGAGCCCCGCAGCCCGCTGGCACCGACTTTTTTCCATTTCCTGGCCGACAGCTGGACATGGTCCCGCGGCTGCGCCGGGGAGGCACCGTGGATAGAAAAGCGGCTGGAGCTCCGGGTTGGGGGGAGGGGAGCGCGGGGGGTGGGGGGCTGCTGGTGGTGCGGTCACTTGTTGCGGCTAATGAAAACGGTGCTTGACCCGGGAGCGCCGTTGTTTCTAAAATCTTCTTTAGATGTGCCGGGATCCCCCAGCCGGCGCTCCTGGGCTCCGAGCTGGAAAGAAGAGGCAAGCAGGAGCAGCTGGCTTTTGCGGAGGCGGGGGAGGGGGGGGCGGCGCCCTGGGAGCCCTCCGGGGTGGGCGCTGGGGTGCCGGAGAGGTGCGAGTCCGGTCCCACTGGCGGCGGCGGCGCGGGCTTCCAGGCGCAGAGCGTCCGCCCTGTGTAACCGCGCGGGACACAACCCATTGCAGCTCGTCACATACTTAGAAATCGCTGTCGCTAGGGTTCCCGCCACTCCTCTCAGACCAGCCCCCCACCCCTGCCACTTTTCGGAGTCCCCCGCCCCCGTCACTGCCTCCCGGGAGCTGCGGGGCAGTCGGACGCGGAGCGGTGGAGCGGCGAAGACGCCTGGCTGGAGCTGCCCTCTGCAGGGAGCCGGCGCCCCCTGCCCTTGGCCGCGGCGCTGGGCGGTCACCCCCGCCGCCCTTGCTCCGCCGCTCGCGGCTCTTCTTCTCTCTCCTTTCGCAGGTGCCGGAGTTCCGCCACCGCGGGGTGCGGCGCGGCAGGCGCGATGCGGCGGCTGTGCCGGGGCCGCGTGCTGGGCATCTCGGTGGCCATCGCGCACGGGGTCTTCTCGGGCTCCCTCAACATCCTGCTCAAGTTCCTCATCAGCCGCTACCAATTCTCCTTCCTGACCCTGGTGCAGTGCCTGACCAGCTCCACGGCGGCGCTGAGCCTGGAGCTGCTGCGGCGCCTGGGGCTCATCGCCGTGCCCCCCTTCGGCTGGAGTCTGGCGCGCTCCTTCGCGGGGGTCGCCGTGCTCTCCACGCTGCAGTCCAGCCTCACGCTCTGGTCCCTGCGCGGCCTCAGCCTGCCCATGTACGTGGTCTTCAAGCGCTGCCTGCCTCTGGTCACCATGCTCATCGGCGTCCTGGTGCTGAAGAACGGCGCGCCCTCGCCCGGGGTGCTCGCCGCGGTGCTCATCACCACCTGCGGCGCCGCCCTGGCAGGTGAGCCCGACCTCCGCCCGCCCCCGGCCCACCCTACCCGACCGCGGACACTGCGAGGGTCTCTTAGTGCAAGGCCCGCACTTCCAGATGGGGAGACTGAGGCAGAGAGAGACTTTGGATGTAGTTGCTCTGCTCGCGGACGGGACTTCTGGGACCCCGCGGAGCTTTTCCCGGCGCTCCGACCTCCTCCTCCAGAGCGCACCCCTCCCCCCAAGTCCTAGTTTCCGACCCCCGCCCCTACCTAACTCGCTATCGCCCTCTCCTCCTTCCCTCCCCACCGCCTCCCCTCTCCACCCTCCCCGCTCCTCCGCCCCGCACCCCTTCCTTCCTCCAGGAGGGGTCGGAGAGCCGCCTGAGCCTGGGCAGACTGAGTTTTCAGGAGGCGGTGGCGGTGAACATCCCTGGGTCACGCGGGGCTGGAGCGGTGGGGGGCGGGGGACGATGGAAATCAAGCTTGAGCCGCCGGAGCTAGTTTAGGGTCTCTGGCACCGCGCGAGGTACTAGCGGCGCGAGGCGGGGGAGGGGGAGGAGGCGCGGATTAAGACCCACGTGAGGGCCGAGCTGGACGGGCTGAGCCCGGTGGGAAGCTTCACTCGGAGGTCGAGAGGGAGGCGTTCGCTCGGCGCCCAGCCCGGTTAGAAGACACTAGCTGGGGATCCCTCTTCCTTCCGGGGCCCAAAAGAGGGGGCCGGGTACGACGCTCCCGGGTGACCTCCGTGCCTACCCCCAGGGTATCTGCGCCCCCCGGCCCTTTGTGCACAGAACTGGACAGGGCGCCCCCGGGATATGTTGGTACGGCTCCTCCGCTCAGGCTTCGAACTCACTGGCTGAGCTTGGCTTCTCCGTTTGATACCCGTGGGCCGACCTGGGACTCGAACCCTAAGTACTCTCCAACCCTAAGCGTGGCCCCAGTGAATACCCACCCGCGCCAACCCGGTGTCTTCTCTTTTTCCTTCCTGCGCCTGGCTCGGTGCTTCGCTGGGGCGCTCCAGGGGCCGGCGACCTGACGGGCGACCCCATCGGCTACGTAACGGGCGTGCTGGCGGTCCTGGTGCACGCCGCCTACCTGGTGCTCATCCAGAAGGCCAGCGCCGACACCGAGCACGGGCCGCTCACGGCGCAGTACGTCATCGCCGTGTCCGCCACCCCACTGCTGGTGGTCTGCTCCTTCGCCAGCACCGATTCCATCCACGCCTGGACCTTCCCCGGCTGGAAGGACCCTACCATGGTCTGCATCTTCGTGGCCTGCATCTTGATCGGCTGCGCCATGAACTTCACCACGCTGCACTGCACCTACATCAACTCGGCGGTGACCACTAGCTTCGTGGGCGTGGTGAAGAGCATCGCCACCATCACGGTGGGCATGGTGGCCTTCAGCGATGTGGAGCCCACCTCTCTGTTCATTGCCGGCGTGGTGGTGAACACCCTGGGCTCCATCATTTACTGTGTGGCCAAATTCTTGGAGACCAGAAAGCAAAGCAACTACGAGGACCTAGAGACGCTGTCCCGGGGAGAGGAGGCACAGCCAAGTGGAGATCAGCTGCCATTCGTCATGGAGGAGCTGCCCGCGGAGGATGGAAATGGAGGGTCGGGAGGTGGCAAGGCGGCAGGTGGCTCCACTCTGAAAAGCGGGCCAGAGGCCAGGGGCAGCCCCGGAGGGGTCCCGCTGGTGGCTCGGAGTTCGCAGATCACCCACAGCCCGGAGGAAGTGAGCAAGAGGTCACTGAAAGATGCTTACCTCGAAGTGTGGAGGTTAGTTAGGGGAACCAAGTATATGAAGAAGGATTACTTGATAGAAAACGAAGAGTTACCCAGTCCTTGAAAAGGAAACGCATGTATGTATATATGTACATACACTTATTTTATATGTTCGAGATAACATATTTTAATGAGGGGCCGCACAATTTTATTCTTTGAGGAGTGGGGAAGGGAAGCAAAGAAAAATGCTCAAACGAACTGACAGCAACAGAATTAGCAGCTGCGTGAATTATTTAGCCTGAGTTTACCTGAGGCATCACAGAGACAAAGGAATGTGAAGGTGAACAAAGTGAGGCAGCCCTCTCGGCTGCAAACAGAAATGCATTCAGTGCAGACTGCACCTGAATTTTCTGTCTTTATAACCATAACCGAATAGCTGCATGTACTAAGAGTTCCTTTACCCACCCCCTCCAGAGATGGAGTGTAGACAGGATGACAGCACTTAATAAGCTCTAAGAGGACATACTGGGATACAACTTCAGTCATAGAACTAGAGTGTTGATGGCCAGCTGAGCAAGAGTATATTATTGAAGTTATGCATATGCATATATACGTATGTATATATGTATACGTACATATACACACATATATATATTGAGTTGACGTTTACTGTTTATAGTCATTTGAAATATCAGGTTTACTTTAATTTTTCTTCACTCAAAAAAATTAAGTGCTCTATTCTATTATATATTTGCAGAAAATATTAAAGCTGTTTTGAATATATGAGTTCGTAGCTTTGAACCCGAAGGTTGAGGTTGGTTTTTAGTAATTATAAAAGTATTTTAAAGGTTGTTTGGGGTCATTGCTTCATAATATCCATTATTGAATGCTATAACCTTTTGAAAAGCCAGTTTTACTGTGCCCTATATTCTTTCAAGCAAATGCAAAGGCTGAGAAATAATTCGGTGTTAACTGAAGCCCAAGAAGAAGTGAGACCATCCGGTTAAGCCAGCTCTTCCTAGAGTCACACTGCACATCCCAAACCCTGTGACAAAAACAGCAACTGCTACATTCACTTTATGATATTTTTCTATCTTACATTTGTCAAAATAAAGTATGAGTCTATCTGCTAAAAGACACATTGTTATAAATTTGTTTTAGACACGTGTGTTCTGTTGTCATTGTGTGGTTTGTGTGTGTCTTCAATGTGTGGTGTCTGGTATCTGCTAGGTAGGGGCCACCCCATGGAGAAGTTCCTAAGTTAGCTTGGCAGTCCACTTTAAACCACCACCTCTAACAAAAACAACCACGAAAACATTCACATGTTCCAGTCAAGGAAACTGTTATAAAGTAAAATAAACTACTGCCTTGTACGATGGTATCAAAGTCTTCCACCGCCAACATCAGTTAACACGGAGCCTGGGTTGTAATAGTAGAGCGCACGCAGAGGGAGATCTTTCTTTCAGCTCCCTCCTGAGAGGTAATTTGAGAGAAGGCACTTTTATCATTTGCCAGCATGTTCGGGAGACTCTCAGATGGCAGTGTCCCATATTTTTCATTTTCCAAAAAATCTCAACAAAACAAAAAGCAGAATCAAACATGGAAGTTTTAGCTTCATCAGTTTGGGTCCACACGCCGGGTGAGCAAATGTAATTTTGGCTGTTTGTGACTAGTGCTGGTTTATTGCTTGTCACAGCCAATTCATCATTTCCACAGGTACCTGTACAAGCCGTTTAAGATGCACGAGCCCTCATATGGCTGCAGTTAAAGGTGGTTGGCTAGGGTTAGAATGACTTCCTTAAAAATAAGCATTAATTTTAATGTCAACATGCCAGAAGACCACAAGACCAGAAGAGAATTAATGAAAAGCCCCAAAGCTGAATGAAACATGTATTTTTTTGTTAATACCATTCTCAGAGAAATGGATAGCATGATTGGTTTTCACTGTAAAAAAAAATCTCTTCTGGTCAAAACTGTTGGTTTGCATTTATTGCAAAAAAATAAACTCTTTCCTGTGAACAAACTGATAGAGACACTATATCAGTTAAGAGTTACAGGACAAAGAATAGATATATACATACACATATACATATACTTATATATAAATGTATATATAGATAAGCAGAACCAAGAAGATTATATCTGTATCTATCATATCTATCATCTATCATCTATCTATCTATTTATCTATCTATCTATCTATCTATCTATCTATCTATCTATCTATCATCTATCTATCATCTATCATTTGTCTCAAAGAGGGAGATCAGGGAATTGGCAATTGTGGGGGTTGGCAAATCTAAAATCTGAAGCAGGTCAGCAGGTGGGAAACTCAGGGAGGGTGTTTACACTGCAGTCTTGAGGCAGAAATGTTTCTTCTGAAAACCTGATTCTTTGCTCTTCAAGCCCTCCACTGAGTAGATGAGGCTCACTCCCATTATGGAAGGTTATCTCCTTTATTCAAAATCTACAGATTGTAAACATTAATCACATCTAAAAAATGTCTTCCTAGCAACAACTAGATTACTGTCTGAGCAAACAACCGGCCCCACAGCCTGGCCAGGTGGTCACATAAAAGTAACCATCACAGGTACTTCCACTGGGAGGGGACCGTGAGGAGTGTGCAAGTACAGGAAACCCAGGAAGTTTAAAGGTGGACGTTCTGTCACATCCATTAGTTTGGGCAAAGCTTGGGAGTTTCTATGGGATCAAGAAAGTAAGCCAGAGCGCAGGGCAGATGAGAGTCAGTGCTTAGAGATCAGCCGCAGGAGGCTGTGAGCGGGTGACAGGCCTTGCCTGTCTTCTGGATCCTTCTCCTACAGACGGTAGCACTTCTGCCCACCTACAGACTCAGGTCCACTCTGACCTTTGGACTCTGGCAAGGTCTTGAGTCAGGCAGGAACAAAGCTTCTGAGCAGCGCTCCTGGATATTACCGTGGGAGGACTGAACTGAAAATCACCACTGTTGCTTGACTGACCCAATATTTGTTTTATTTATTTATTTATTTATTTATTTATTTATTTATTTATTTTTTAACAAATAGTTTATTGTCAAGTTGGTTTCCATATAACACCCAGTGCTCATCCCCACAAGTACCACTCTCCGTGCCCATCCCCCCCTCCACCCCCCAAATCCATCAGTCCTCAGTTTTTGTCAGCATTCAAGAGTCTCTCATGGTTTGCCTCTCCCTGTTTCCCCCACTATTTACCCCCTTCTTCTCCCCCATGGTCCTCTGTTAAGTTCCCCCCAATCCTCTTATACGTGCAAACATATGATATTTGTCCTTCTCTGCCTGACTTATTTCGCTCAGCATAACACCCTCAAGGTCCATCCGTGTTGCTGCACATGGCCAGATTTCATTGTTTCTCATTGCCATGTAGTATTCCATGGTATAGATAAACCACATCTTCTTGATCCATTCATCTGTTGATGGACACTTAGGCTCTTTCCATGTTTTGGCTATTGTGGAGAGTGCTGCTATGGACATTGGGGTCCATGTGCCCCTATGCATCAGCACTCCTGGATCCCGTGGGTAAATTTCTAGCAGTGCTATTGCTGGACTGACCCAATATTTGTGCCTCATTTTGGAAGACTTATTTTCTCTGAGTTTTTGCCCCTATCTTGCATGTATTTGGGTGTCTGGTCTCTGCCTTGACAATCTGTTCCTTTATCAGTTCTTCAGGATGGAGGCCCTGCTTCACACTCACCTGCCACTTCTCTACTGGAATCTGTCTGCAGAATGTAGCATAATGTCAGACAGACCTTCTCGACGCTCACTCCGCTGCTGGCCTTGTCCCTTACTTGCTGTCTTGCCCTCTATTATTGAGGCATCGATCATCCAAAACACTGGGGGAATAATTGCCCACAGTGTGCTGCTGAGAGGGTGTGTGTGTGTGTGTGTGTGTGTGTGTGCTATTGTGGGCTAACCATCCCACAAAAGTGGTCGTGTGTTGTCAGAGTGCCTAGCAGTCAGTGTGATTAATAGCAACGCTTCAGGGAGCTGAAGGTAGGCGAAACTTACAAGTCTTCAACAAACAGAAGACTTATTTTGTACTTTAGTTTGGGAAGTTTCTTTTCACCTATCTTTAAACTCACTGGTTCTTGGGCGGAGGGGGGGGTTGGGGGGGGGAAGTCCAGTCGGCTGATGGGCCCACCAAGGATTCTTCATTTCTGTTGCAATGTTTCAGTTTTTGAAATTCCTACCATTGTCTTTTAATCCTAAGAGTTTCCATCTCCCTGCTTAAAGGTTTTTTTTTTTTGATGTTTATTTATTTTTGAGAGAGAGAGAGAGACAGAGAGAGAGCACAAGTGCAGGAGGGGCAGATAGAGGGAGAGAGAGACACAGAATCTGAGGCAGGCTCCAGGCTCTGAGCTGTCAGTACAGAGCCTGACGTGGGGCTCGAACTCATGAACCACAAGATCATGACCTGAGTTGTCGTCAGATGTTTAACCCGCTGAGACACCCAGGTGCCTCTCCATCTCCCTGCTTAAACTACCCATCTGCTCTTCCATATTGTCTACTTTTTCCATTAGATCTATTCACATATTAATCATATTTATTTTAAATTCCCTATCTGATCATTCCAAAACCTGTGTCATATCTGAGTGTGGTTCTGATGCTTGCTTTTCCATTTAAGCATATTTTATCTTTGCTATTTAACATGCCTTATGAATTTTTTTTGAAAGCCAGATGATATGTGGGATAACAGCTTGTAGTGTGAGATTTCACGTTAATATGGCTACAAGGTGGGCTCTTGCCAGAGCACCAAGTTTCCTGGAAGTCAAACCCATGAAAATGTGGGTGTCCTGCTAACACGTGGCCCCCAGAAGTTTCTAACTCTCAAGATAGTTCAGATTCAGCCTGCAGGAATTTATAAAATGTACTATTTAAGTGTTTCTACCAAATTTACAGCGTCAGTGGCTTCTGCTCCAGGTAAAGACTCTGCTGTAATGTTCTGGATTCATCTGTCTGTCCGGATTTGGGGCTGGCAGCTTTGCCTGCAACCTCATTTCTCCAATGGGTCTCAGAAAAGTCATTTATTTTCAGTTTGTTCACCTTTTTTTTAATTGTAGAAATGGTAGTTATAACTTCCAAACCCTTTAAATGTTGGAGTTGGGACCAGAAGTCCTGCCTAAAGACTTTTGGAAAGCCTGCTCAATTTCTGTAGAGACAGAGGCTGTGAAGAGAAGCTAGACATTCCTAAGGAAGGCTCCAAAAGAAAATAAAGACATCCACAGCTGCTGGCCCTTCTTAAAACTCCAGGCCTCCTGCACCTCATGTTGATGTAAGGTGTGGTGGTTTCTTTTTTTTTTTTTTTGTAATTGTTTTTTAAATGTTATGTATTTATTTATTTATTTATTTATTTATTTATTTATTTATTTCTGAGAGAGAGAGAGACAGCATGAGCAGGGGAGGGTCAGAGAGAGACGGAGACACAGAATCCGAAGCAGGATCCAGGCCCTTAGCTAGTGGTCAGCACAGAGCCCGACGTGGGACTCGAATCCACGAACTGGGAGATCATGACCTGAGCCGAAGTCAGACGCTTAACCGACTGAGCCACCCAGGCGCCCCAAGCTGTGGTGTTTTCTGCAGGCGAGTGTGGGAAACTCTTGAGTCCAAGTGCACTGTGAGCAAGAGTCACTGCACATTCAGATTGGTGTGTCATGGTAGTTGTTGTTAGTACCAATCCCCCTTTCTCCAGCTTGGGGTGCTTCACTTCTGCATAACAGAAATTTCTTCTGCTTCCGGGTTTTCTTGTACCATGTCCCGTCACCTACTGTGATACCCAAAACTTTCATGTTAACCTCCGAGAGATCATTGCTGACCTGACTCATCTGTTGCCTTTGCCTCTAGATACCACGGGGGGTCTGCCAAGATGAACTTCATTATAGCATGTGCCAAAATGGTCCCTGCTCCCTGGCCACAGCCCTTGCCACCCCTTCCACACATAACAAGTACTTCTGATTCTGTATATGCCTCTCCGAATCTGCTTTGTCTTGTTCCTGAGATCCAACAGCAGGATATGGAAGAAAGCCTGTGAGCAGAACAGATTAGAACATAGAGTAGCAGAGCGCACAACTAGTGAAATGAATGCTCACGTCTCCCTTGGGGAACCATCCCCTCTCCACTTCTGGGTTCATGTAATTCAGAAAAGGTTGATGCCATCCTTCTATCCTCAGGGTGTGACTCCAGCCAATATAATCAAAACATTTCTTGGAAACACAATTAGTTCAGGATGGTCATGGGACCTGGTCAGAGCCAAGGAGGTGAAAGGACTTTTGGCAAGACTTAGGTAGTATGGTTTTTTTTTCTTACTGGACTTGAACCTGGGAGAATGGGGTAGAATAGGGCAGATGTGCTGTTGCCATCTCGCCATGAGGAAAAGACATTGTCCCTCGGACTGTCAGCTATATATAACAAAGCCTTTTGTTATTATTTGCTGACATCTTTTCAGGTTGGGATTTTTGCCACTTGTATCCCCGAAAGTCCCAAGGGACATAAACATAAATTAATGGTTCTCAGCCAACAGGAAGAGTAAAGGACCCAAAGAGGTTTTTTGTTTGTTGGTTTTGTTTTTGTTTCTGATTTCTAACCGCCCAGGCTGTTGATGCCCTGTGCCCAACTAAGGGTTAGACATACCTCTCTGGTCTCTTAAGAATTGCCATCTAGCATGCACGTATCACCCATGGTCTTAAACAGCCACACCATGGTTGTATCTACTGTCTTTCTCTTCCGTTTACAATTCAGTTGATTCCTACATTCATACTTCACAAAGTCACTGGATATTGGAAGAATTTTTGTATTGTAACCTGTTAGAAATGCTTACTAATAGTGCTTACTATTTTCTAAGTGTTTTACACCTACTAATTCATTTAATTCTCACAACATCCCTATAAGTTGGCATGAGTATTATCCCAGTCTTACAAAGGGTGAACTGAGGTATGGAGAGGCTGAGCAACTTGCCCTGGTATCATAACTGGCAACCTGTAGATCTGGGTTCAGATCTGAACCCAGGTAGTCTGGCTCCAGTGCTTGTAAATTTCACAGGCATGCTATTTTCAGTGAGAAGCGTTCAATCTGACATCATAAGGCTGGAAAGTGGGAGTTCTGGTGAGCAGCCACAGCATTTGTTGATTCTGCTGCTCAGTGGGGATCCTGCGTCTATCTGTAATTCTTTTCTGCTGTCCTCAAAAAAGAAAAAGATACAACTTTATTTCTAGTACAACCTATACATGTGTGTATGTATACATCATTTTCCGCTAAGGGACCCAGGGAGGTACCATGAAAAGCAGAGTAAAGAAAGGGGCTCGGTTGCTATTACAACAAAGCATCCCCAAGCTACCCAGCCTTTTGGGTCAATCTCTCTCTTAATAGTCAAATAAAATAACTTACTCCTCACTTTAAAATATAACCTTGGAAAGTACAGACCTTTACTCGTGTTTCTGAGGATTCATTGAACATGATCAGTGTAGCTGATTGCTTCTTGCTCCCAGCTGCTGTACTGATCACTTAAAAAAAACACACACACACATCTTTATTGAAATATAATTTACATACCATAAAATTTGCTCATTTTAAGTACACAATAGTCTTTTAGTATATTTATAGAATTGTACAACCGTTACCACTGTCTAATTTTAGAAAATTTTCATCATTCCAAAAAGAAATCCTGTACCCATTAGGAGGCATTAGCCATTCTTCCCCAATCTCCCCAGCCCCTGGCAATCACTAATTTACTTTCAGCCTCTGTGGATTTGCCTATTCTGGGTGGATGCTTCTTACCATTGGAAAGTGTTTCTTCAGACTGCTTTTCCTAACTGGCCCCTGCACTCCAGTTTTTACACAAGGTATTGCTAATACAAAGCTGACATTGAGATGCAGTTGGGATTCAGAGTTACTGAATGCTTGAAGCTACCCATCATAAGGCATTTAAGTGTAAAAAGGAACATTTGAAAGTCAGTATCAGAAGTCCCCACCCTTGGATTCTCTGAGCATCCCTTTCTCTCTGTGGGCACAGCCTGCTGCTATGTGGCAAGGTCTTCTTCTCTCAGAACAGTCCGTTTTCCTCTAGGCACCCCTATTCTACACTTAAGGCCCCTCAGTTCCTTATTTGCTCAATGTTTCTCCAGAAGTAACTGGAAGGGCTAAAACACTGTTCTAGTAAACAAAAGAGTGGTTCTCTAATATACTTTACCACTTCCTACAATGTGGAAAAACCATGGTTACTAAAACATCCCCTCTCTCTTGTTCCACTCCAGAGATGGAGGGAGAGGGAGAAATTCTTCTAGAAAAATTTATAACTAGTGCAAAGTCGCTTCTTTCCACCTATCATTCCCCCTCACCCTCATCCATTCATTCCCTCTCACCCATTCTTCCTTACACAGAGAACTACTTACACAGAGAACTTCCTTACACAGACAACTTCATTCCCCCTCACCCATTCTTCTTTACACAGAGAACTCTAACTTTTTTCAGATAACAGTAATAGTGTGCTCAGAGAGGGTGGGCCAGTCCCCTGGCACATTAATCATCATTGTCGGAAAGCCATCATGGTCGACCCATATTTCTTTGCCAGTCATTGATCAGGGCGGGGCCTGTGATCCAGCTAGCAAATGAGATGAATAAGTGTGCTAGGGAAGGGTTCTGGGCAAGTTCACTGTAAGAAGAAACTTCCTTTATTCTGCCTTTGCTTGCAGTTAGTGAGGATGTGATGTCTGAAAGTACAGTGATCATTTTGCAACCAGAGGGGACACAAACCTTGAGAAGAAGGGCAATATGCTAAAGGAACCCAAAAAAAATGAGGGAAAGAGCCTGTTCACTGATGCCTTCGTTGTATTGCTGGGTTAGCAACATGGAGCTGCCTATGTCCGCATTTCTTGTTACAGGAGAGAGTAAATTCCTATTCTAAAGTCCCTTTTAGTTGGGCATTCTTTTTCTTTCAATCAAAAGCCTCCCAACTGATATAATATCAATTTGATAATGGATCTTGCTTCAAAAAGAAAATATACTTGAAAACTAAAACTTCTTTTCCCCATTGCAACACTAGTTTTCAGCCCTCCACCTATCCATTATCTATTCCTTGATTCAACAAACTTTTATTAGGGATTATTACATACCAATTTCTGAACAGTCTATTTCCTTTTTAATGTTTCTATATAGTAAATGTAATTAGTGGTTTTATCATGAAGAATTATGTTTGAAAGGGCTAGTTTGATGATAAAGACTCATCAAATGTTCTTTGAAAGGGCAATACAAAGCCTAAAGATTCTTTTCTGAAGTTTATCTAAAGACCAAAATGAACCATGCTTCGCATATTCACCAAAATTTAAAAAATTAACCCGAAGCTCTATAAAAATTGTGTCAAAAGATACAAACAGAAAATTTTTATCCAAAGAGATCAAATGGCTCTTACATGCATGAGAAGATCCTGAACCTCATCTAAATAGGAGAAAAACAAATTAAACTACAATGAAAATACGTTTGTCAGTGAGGGTGTAGGGAAATTTATACCCTCATAGGTTGCTCATGAGTGGGCATGTTGGTAGGCTCTCTAGAAAGTAGAGCACTTGTTATGTCTGAATGTCTGACTTCCCCTCGCCATTCATATGAAATCCTAACCTGTGATGTGCTGGTATTTGGAGATGGGGGACTTTGGGACATAATTAGGTCATGAAGGTGGAGCCCTCATAAGTGGGATAAATGCTTTGATAAGAAAAGACAGGTGAGCTTGCCTCTCTCTCTGCTCTGCCATGGTGATGGCCATTTACAAACCAGGAATCAAGCTCATGTCGGACACTGGATCTGCCAACACCTTGATCTTGGACCTAGCCTCCAGAATCATGAAAATCTTCTTGAGGTTTTTTTTTTTTTAATGTTTATTTTTGAGAGAGAGAGAGAGTGAGAGAGAGAGAGCAGGGGAGGGGAGGCAAAGAGAGCGGTGGGCAGAGGATCCCAAGGGGGTTCCGTGTTGACAGCAGAGAGCCTGATATGGGGCTCGAAGTCATGAACCATGAGATAGTGACCTGGGCTAAAGTTGGATGTTCAACCTACTGAGCCACCTAGGTGCCCCAAATTTCAGTAGTTTTTAAGCTACCCAATCTGTGGTATTTTGTTATGACAGACAGAACAGGTGAAGATGACGATTTTGTTTTAGATAAATATCTTTGGTGGAAATTGCACTTTCCCCAGGCATTCCTTCTTCTTTCTTCCTTTCCGTGCTATAGCACCCTGTGCTTTAGCTGAGCACCTGCTGCCGTCCTTGGACTACTCTTCTGTCTCTCTGCCATGAGCTGCACCCAATGGAAAGGGAAGGGATGTGGACAATGCCCATATCGCTTCTTTATAAGAAACTTGCTTGTTGATGAAAACATTTTGGAACAGATAGTAAGGATGGCAGCACAAAATTGTGAATGTAATTAGTGCCATTGATCTATACTTAAAACATGTTAAAATGGCAAAATTTTATGACCTATGTATGCCTTAGTCTGTGCTTAGGCTGCTGTAACAAAATACCACAACAGTGGCTCAAACAGCAAACATTTATCTCCCATCATCCTGGAGGCTGCACATCCCAGATCTAGGTGCAAGCACAATGAGAACCTGCTTGGCGGCTTATAGACAGTCACCCTCTCACTGTGTCCTTACACAGCCAAGAGAAAGTTCTGGGTTCTTCATCCCCTTATATGAGCACCAGTGCCACTTGGGGCCTTTACCCATGACCTCATCTAAATCCAGTCACTTCCCAGAAGTCCCACCTTCAAACATTGCCACATCAGGGATTAAGATCTCAACACACAAATTGTGAGAGGACACCTTCAGACCACAGCAATATATTTTATCATAATTTGACAAAGTAATAATGCATAAGGAATTATACCAAAATCCATTGAAATATGCACTACATGGGTGAATTGTGTGGAACGTGAATTAATTCACAATAAATTTGTTTTTTAAAAAGTCAAAAGAAACTGCTTGTCCCTACCTCCCTCTCTTTCCAGTCTCACAACACCACTGTGTCTGCAGCACGAAATCGTCTATAACAAAACTCAGGGATGTCAGAGCACACACAGAAGAAAACCAGGGCCACTACAGCCTTACCCCTACTTTCAGACTATTACAGGAGAGAAGTACACTTACTTGTTGATCTCTTGTACTTAGAGTTCTTTGTGGCTCAGCAGCTTAGCTGCGATTCTAACCAAAACATTGCTGCCTCACTTCACTTACTGAGAAAGATAATGGTTCACTTACAGAGAGTGAGAGAAAGAGAGAGAGAGAGAGAGACAGGGGCTGAAGGCCCCTTGCTCCCTTCTTTCTTCCACTTCTCCCCCAGGGTTCCAATTTCCTCTACCTTCTATGTAACTTCACTCTTAATTTACAAAACCGCTGAAAGCACAGTAGTGTATATAAGAGTAAACCATACTATTCATTTTTTTTTATTGATTTCATTAAGAGCTGAGAGGGTTTCAGTGAGGACAATATTCTATAGCAGAATTCAAATAAGAATTAGTTTGTGGGTTATGCCAACAGTCAGCTGATTATATCAGCTATGTTCAAGAGAGCAAAAACAACTTTTTTTCCTCTAGCTCTCTGAGGAATGTCTATTTGTCATCTGTTTCTTTTATTGCACCATGGAAAAGATTTTAGAAGATGAAAGCAAAAGGAAAGAAGCCATCATTTTCATCAAATCCCTCCTTTATACTGTAAACTAATTCAGTAGGTCTATAAGGCTTGCAAAATGTAGCAATGGGTTAACCTCAGTGATGTGTTTGGAAAATAATTCATAAAATAAACATAATGCAACAGAAAAGACAATTACCTCTTAGCAAAGGACAGGCCTTTGATTTTGTCTTGTCACATGATGTAATTCCAAATGTGTTTGACACATACCTGCCTCTGAATCAACCTTCTCGTTTGGTGTGATGGAAGAGAGAAAGTTTGATTTTGATCATTTGATGTTGAAGCACCTGGTTGAAAAAATAGAAAAAGAAAATCATTTTGATGTTTTTTGTACCTTGATGCAGAGTATCTAATTTATTTATTATTATTATTTTTTTGATTCTTTGGTCATTACTTTCTTTCTTTTTTTTTTTTTTTTTACAAATAGTTTATTGTCAAATTAGTTTCCACATAACACCCAGTGCTCATCCCCACCAGTGCCCTCCTCCATGCCCACCCCTCCTCCCCCCCACATCCACCAGTCCTCAGTTTTTGTCAGCATTCAAGAGTCTCTCATGGTTTGCCTCTCTCCCTTTCCCCCACCATTTCCCCCCTTCTTCTCCCCTTGTTCCTCCGTCAAGTTCCTCCTAATCCTCCTATACGTGCAAACATATGATATTTGTCCTTCTCTGCCTGACTTATTTCGCTCAGCATAACACCCTCAAGGTCCATCCATGTTGCTACACATGGCCAGATTTCATTGTTTCTCATTGCCATGTAGTATTCCATGGTATAGATAAACCACATCTTCTTGATCCATTCATCTGTTGATGGGCACTTAGGCTCTTTCCATGTTTTAGCTATTGTGGAGAGTGCTGCTATGAACATTGGGGTACATGTGCTCCTATGCATCAGCATTTCTGTATCCCTTGGGTAAATTCCTAGCAGTGCTATTGCTGGGTCATAGGGGAGTTCTATTGTTAGTTTCCTAGAGAACCTCCACACTGTTTTCCAGAGGGGCTGTACCAGTTTACGTTCCCACCAACAGTGTAGGAGGGTGCCCATTTCTCCACATCCTCGCCAGCATCTCATGTTCTCTGATTTGCTCATTTTAGCCACAGAGTATCTAATTTAGAGTTATCTGGACAGTGGACCAAATTTCTTAGTTTTGTTTGGCTCTTTGGCTTTGCAGAGAGAGAGAGAGAGAGGGAGAGAGAGAGAGAGAGAGAGTTTCCTTGTATCAAAGATCTCTTCATGAATAAGAGGTGCTGTTAGTCTTGGAGCTGGCTTTCCATTGTAATTATGATGAGTCTAGAGTGCCAATCTATTGTGTGATATAGTATAACACCAACAGTAATAAATCTCTGACGTATGGGCATCATTGTCTGGGATCAGTGGGAGTCAATACTACAAGTCAAAAGTCCTGGCTGTCTGTGGAGGGCTTTCACATTGATTGCCCAATTCTCCGGAGGGCTACCATTCTTTCTCATCAATAATTTCTGTATCCAGTTACCTTTAAAGAGCCCATAAGAAGCAACCCAATTCAAATAGCTAGTTTCCTGTTTTTCTTTAGGGAATAACATCCAATGTTCAAAAGGATTGAGTAGGCAAATAGGGAAAAATATTATATTCTGCAATTCACCTAGTGGCTGTCTTCCAAAATATGCAATATATTTTATAAATGCTATTACGGACTTGGTGAGTGGCCATTTCCAGCCATTGCAGTGGTATGAAGGGACATTCGCTTTGCCCAATATTACCTAAGCGTTCCAGAATGCTGCTGTAATCATAGGATGGCACTACCTCTTTCATTTGTTGAATGACTTTGGAGGCAAATATCATCCCCTTCAATTCCATCACCACGTGGAGAGATGATTGCAGAAAGGGAGACAGTGGGCCAGAGCGCTCACCACAACAGAGGCAGGCATTCCGCTGCCTTATCTGCCTTCCTCCTTCCCGCTGCCCAACATGGTGCCTGCGATGTGGACTGACACCCAGTAAATACTTTTTGACTGCCTGACAAAAGAAATCGAAGTCATGAAATCAAAGTATAACTTCAGTGTTCTCATTCAATTGGAAACTACAGTGGATTATAAGCTCCTTTTAAGATGCTCTGATAGGTTAGCCTGATTTCCCTTTAGTGCCATTCTTGGAAAATAAAATGGTGCAAATTGAATTTGCCAGATAAGGAATAAAAGGTAGAGAGGCAGGATGGCTTGGTGCAGGCTGTTCGGAAGTCTACTCTGCTTGGACAAGAGCCCTTGCCCGGCATTCTCGGTGCCCCGGGGCTCCATGCAGTCAGATTTTTAGGAGACTTGCTCTGCTCAATCCAATAAAAATGTTCATAAAGAAACTTTCTTCTGTTTTTTTTCTTTTTTGGGCTAGGATGCTTGTCTTGAAAAATAATATAGAACATTGCTAACAATTCAGACAGAGAAAGTAGAAATAGGTCAGACAAAAAATGGAGAGTGAAGTTGTCCTGCCCTTTCTTTAATCTTTTGAACAGTATTTGAAAGAGCTCTTGGCAGATGAGCAAATTTGTTCTGTATTGGGGAGTTAATATCTATGCCAAGATTTCTGTCATCCCTCTGGGGGTGGTGATCAATATAACTAATAAATAGCAAATGACTAGACAGAGCTCACTGGAGGCCAGCAGTCTCCCTAATGCGGCTGTATAATAGATGACACCCTGGGATGCTAGTCACCCTGAGTTTGGAAAAATGTGGGTCCTAATGGAATAGTTAACACTTACTAAGTTAGCAGTGAGTTGTCTTAGTGAGGCTTGGCAACAGACAAGAATAACAAGGAAAAGAGACAGCAAGAAAGTGAACCAAGTGAATCAGGAAAGAAGGAGCCATAGAAAAGGGTGAATGAGCAGCAAACAAGAGACCCCCCTCTTTTTAGACTAATTTTTAGAGCAGTTTTAGGTTCATAGTGAAATTGAGAGGAAATTACAGCGATTTCCTAAGTACCCCCTGTCCCCCACTACAGGCACAACCTTCCCCATTATCAACATGGCCCGCCAATGGTAACAGATGTTATAACTGTACCACATCATTATCACCCGAAGTCCATAGTTCATGTTAGGGTTCACTCACAGTTGTTCTAAATCTTGTGGGTTTGCACAAATGTATAATGACAGGTATCCATCCATCCATTATGGAATCATACAGAGTATTTTCATGGCCCTAAAAATCCTCTGTGTTCTCACTATTCATCCTTCTCCCTTCCACCCTCCCTAACCTTTGGCAACCACTTGTCTTTTCATAGTCTCCATAGTTTCACCTTTTCCAGAATGTCATAGAATTGGAATCATACAGTATGTAGTTCCTTCAGCTTGGCTTCTTTCACTTAGTAATATGCATTTAAGTTTCTGTGTCTTTTCATGGCTTGATAGCTCATTTCTTTTTGTGCTGAATAATATTCCATTGTCTGGATGTACCCGTTTATCCATCACCTACTGAAAGACATCTCGGTGGCTTCCAAATTTCGGCAATTATGAATAAAGTGGTTATAAACATCTGTGTGCAGGTTTTGGGGTGGACACAAGTTTTCAACTTCTTTGGGTAAAGACCAAGCAGTGCAATTGCTGGTAAGTGTACGGTTATTCTTATAAGAAACTGCTGAATTGCCTTCCAAAGGAGCCGTAGCGTTTTGCATTTCTGCTAGCAATGTTTGAGCATCTCTGTCATCCACATCCTTGCCAGCATTTGGTGTTGTCAGGGTCCTAGCTTTTGGCCATTCTAACAAGTGTGTTGTGGCATCTCACCGTTGTCTTAATTTGCATTTCCCTGATGACACATGATGTGGAGCGTCTTGAAAAGACTTATGCTTATTCTCCATCTGCATGTCTTCCTTGTCAAGGTCTTTAGTCCATTCTTTTTTTTTTTTTTTTTTTTAAATGTTTTATTTATTTCTAGGAGAGAGAGAGAGACAGCGTGAGCAGGAGGGTCAGAGAGAGAGGGAGTCACAGACTGAAACAGGCTCCAGGCTCTGAACTGGCAGTCAGCACAGAGCCCGACGCGGGGCTCGAACCCACGAACCGCGAGATCATGACCTAAGCGAAAGTCGGACGCTTAACCGACTAAGCCACCCAGGCGCCCGTTTAGTCCATTCTTTTTTTTTTTTTTTTTTTAATTTTATTTATTTCTAGAGAGAGAGACAGCGTGAGCAGGGGAGGGTCAGAGAGAGAGGGAGTCACAGACTGAAACAGGCTCCAGGCTCTGAGCTGGCAGTCAGCACAGAGCCCGACGCGGGGCTCGAACCCACGAACCGCGAGATCATGACCTAAGCGAAAGTCGGACGCTTAACCGACTAAGCCACCCAGGCGCCCCGTTTAGTCCATTCTTAAACAGGATTGTTTGTTTTCTTATTGTTGAGAAGGTAGACTTTTTTTTAAAGGACAACTGAAGACTTTGTTGGATTGGGGTGAACCAGTGACCCCAAAGATGTCTCAGATGCATCGTAGGGGCACCAGTGCTACAAGATATGTATCCAGCGCTAACAAAATTCTAAGTCATACCCAAAAGAACCTCTGATTAAAACACAATGATAAAGAGAAAAATATGTAGTCACTAACTCAGGTGCAAGGAGAAAGGTGCATATGGCTAGAGATGTTATTTGAGGATCCAATAGAAGTTCTGGGTGCAGGAGAATTCTTATTTTTTTAATTTAAAAAAATTTTAATACTTAATTTTGAGAGAGAGCATGTGCATGTGAGTGGGGGAGGGGCAGAGAACAAGGGAGACCCAGAATCTGAAGCAGGCTCCAGGCTCTGAGCTGCCAGCACAGAGCCCCTGATGTGAGTATCAAACCCACAAACTGCGAGACCATGACCTGAGCCAAAGTCGGACGTTTAACTGACTGAGCCACCCAGGCACCCCTGAATTTTTTTTTTATAGTTTATTGTCAAGTTGGTTTCCATATAACACCCAGTGCACATCTCAATAAGTGCCCTCCTCCATGCCCGTCAACCCCCTTCCCCCGTCCCTCACCCCCCATCAACCCTCAGTTTGTTCTCAGTATTTAAGGGTCTCTTATGGTTTGCCTCCGTCTCTCTCCTTAACTATTTTTTCCCTTCCCCTTCCCCATGGTCCTCTGTTAAGTTTTTCCTTTTCCACAAAAAGTGAAAACATATGGTATCTCTTCTTCTCTGCCTGAGAATTCTTAAGTTTAATGTTTCAACAAGAAAAATTAAGGAGATCGTTTCCTTTAGAAGACAATTGACTAATTGCTGAAATAGACCCAACCAGACCACATTACCAAGTCCTCCAGTTGTGTTAGCAGGGATTTAAAGAATTGTATGAAGAACTGCAAGCCGTGAGTATATACTTTGCAACAGGTTCACGCTATTACCCAAGTGGGCCTCAGTTTTTCTCTTTGAAAATTGGGATGACCAAAGAGCTTCAGAATAAGGTTGCTTTCTTTTGTTTCAAAAATACTGAGTACACCTCTGTTGAATTTTAAAACATAGTATGTGAAAATGTGACTAACAAAAGAAGTAAATGATTTGCTTTAGACGAGTGTTCTGAACACAGTTTCTTTTATCTGAACTGCCTGTCAAGCTGCCTCAAGCCTATCCTAGAAGGGTCTGTTTCAATGCCTGTTACAGGGCTTTCATGCTGTGTTGTATTTTTATCTATGTTTGTGTCCCCGCTAGGCTGAGCTACCACGGAGCAGGGCTTGGGTTTACCCATCTTTGTATTCTCAGAGACTATGATTTCTAGTACCTAATAGGGATTTAGTACGTGCTTGCTCAATGCATGAACCTGTTCTGGTTCAGTGATCATATGTTCTGGCTTATTGAAACTATTTGTTTAAACCCATCTAAATTTCAACAACACATTTATCATGAAAATCAAAGAAACGCTTGCAATGAAGAAACTCACAGGTCCTTTAATGGCAAACCTTGAAAAAAAAAAATGCCTCGCCTTTTTTCAAGGTTTGCCTTGAATTTCCTGGTATTGTATGGTCAAATATCAAAGCCAAATTATACTGCAGACATCCAGTTAATTCTTTTCCTCTTTTTATTGAGTTGGCCTTTTATATATTACTTGCAAATTATGTTGTCCTCAATCTTGGGCAAGTCATTGTTATGTAAGCTGGCCAGTTAGGGGACAAAAAGCTTTGTTTTCAGATTCAGTAATGGAAAAAGATCCTTGGGGAGACTAGCAGAGCTGGACAAGTAGGGATAATCCAACTATGGAAGGCTGGGAATGGTGGCTTTTTAAAAGTGGCCTATTTGGGTCTGGGTGGCTTAGCCAGTTAAGCGTCCGACTTTTGCTTAGGTCGTGATCTCGCGGTTCGTGGGTTCGAGCCCCGCATCGGGCTCTGTGCTGACTGCCAGCTCAGAGCCTGGAGCCTCTTTCAGTCTGTGACTCCCTCTCTCTCTGACCCTCCCCTGCTCATGCTGTGTCTCTCTCTCTCTCTCTCTCTCTCTTTCTCTCTCCCAGAAATAAATAAAACATTAAATAAATAAATAAATAAATAAATAAAAGTGGCCTATTTGATGGAGCTACTCTTATGTGGCTGAGGATGCATTCAGATGCCTGCCAAAGCATGCTATTAGTTCTGGATGAACAGTAAGATCTGTAATTTTTATTGGCTTAATTTGGGGGATTTTCTCAAAGCTGGAGGTACTCCACATAAATCTCCCAATCTTTTAATTAACAAACATTCCTAAGCAGGCTACAATTTCTCCTGATTGAATACTCTGAATATACAACATGGAATTGCAATCCACCTTACTAGATATTTAAATGAGATGCCCGTACTTGTGTTGAACAGACATCTTAATTAGCAAAACAGGTATGTCCATATTTTGCATTGAAAATAACTTGATAATGTCGCTATTCAAGGTTTATAAAGACTCTCTTCTCTGACAAGGTCAATGAAATGCCTACATTGCTCATTTGCATGTGTCCCAAAGTACATTTCTTATTCCTTGTATTGATATCATTCTTAAGGGTTTGCTTAAGAGAGGTGGTGCACATTGCCGGGAGGATAATTTTCATTGTCCCGTATATAAAATGATGTCTTTCTGAGACAGTGCAGATTAGTAAAGCTAAGAATGAGAATTTAATCTAAAATAGATTGTAGAGAAGCGTTCCGCCTGTCTGTGATGGTTTTGTTAGCTGCGCACAGGAGAACGATCTTACCTTTCCTAAGATGAATTATCATTGGTCCTCATCTGAAGCTATTAGTAGAATTATTAAGGGAGCTGATCTCTCTGAGTGATACTCAACTTTACAGAATGGTTGACTCATTTATTATCTGCAACAGTGGTTTAAATTTGAAAAAGACTGTTTGGATTTAGCTAAGTACATAGTAAAATTCAGAATAATCTATTGTTGTAAAGGTAGTGAGTTAGTCCCTTATAAAGCTAATATGAAGGTTAAAATACAAAAGTTGTAAAAATAAGTGAAAATACCATGATTTGTTAAGGGACATGCAAGATAAAAAAAGATTCTTTGAATTTATAAAACTATTATGACAGATCAAAATTAGGCGGTATATTCCTATACTTAAAAAAAATTAATATGGCCTATT
Source organism: Proteles cristata cristata (assembly GCA_017311185.1). Classification (NCBI taxonomy): domain Eukaryota; kingdom Metazoa; phylum Chordata; class Mammalia; order Carnivora; family Hyaenidae; genus Proteles; species Proteles cristata. The sequence continues at coordinate 694,094 of JAESUZ010002267.1, read as the reverse complement.
AGGCTTTCCTTTTGCTTGGACCAAACTTCCAATTAATAAATATTTCTCCTGCATTATGTTGCGTAAGGCACTTTGGACATGCAAAGAAGTGTAAGACTTAGTTCCTGCTCTCAAGGAGTTAACATCCTTGGGAAGGTAAGGCATATGTACGTGGCAAGTCACCTACCAATCCAAAATGCTACATAAGCCAGTATCAAAAGCAAAACAAAACAGAATAGTCCTTTAATTTGCTAACTACAGATGTTTGCTCCACAGCAGGATAAAGTTAGTAACTACCAAAGCTGGGCTAATTTCACTGTCTCGGTAAGTCTCTAAACTTGAAAGATTGGAGGCATATAATTTGGGAATGAGAACTATCTGTCTACAGATAGTACAAATCTAGATCGTGAGCCAGATCTTTCAGATAGGTAGCTGAGAATAAGCTTTTACTTGCATAGAAGAAAAACTAATTTCCCAGAGATTACATATAATGACGAGATTTATCAAAATAACTATTGGAAAGAGAACAAATCACTGCAGCAATTCCCAGTCATGCTGGAATGATTGGCTACAAAGCATGGGTAAATATAAATACTATAAATGAGACCGCTTTCCACACGTCCAAGGAGCATTATTATTGGTTTATATCATTGTGACATAAACACAATGGCTGATGTGCTATAGACTTTCTGGGACCAAAGTCTTGTACTGAACTGAACTCAGTTAGACTTTCTTCTCGGGGAGTCTCTGGATTTCGCCATCAGAGTCCTACTCCCGTAGAGGCTCCTCCCTCCCCACTTCCCCTTCAGCTGGTAAATTCGTGGTCCTCAAAAGAAGCCATTTGCTTTCCTGCTCATTCCTACCCTAAGATTAGTTCAAGAGCTATTTCAAATCATTGCTCCTTCAGATTAGAAATGACTTAGAACAAGATCAGGCCCTGAAGAGTGGTCTATGCCTGGAGAAAGTTAGAATCTGAATGTAGCTTTGTATAAAACCTCATTAGCAACGCCTGCAAACCAAGAATTGAGGCTGAGGGCTGGTGGTAGCTAACCATACGACCAGCACCTAACACATGGAGATTTGGGGGGACTACTGTTACTTTCAAACACAAAATTTCCCATCTTTACGGAAAAAGAAATGCAGAAAAAGTTATGGGAAGAGAATGTGGCTGATCCAGAGAACTTAAACAGGAATCTTTCAGGTTACAAGTCACCAACAGTTTTAAAAATTCACTAGTCTCCACTAAATTGAATTTCAAACATATCTCTACCGTGATCTATTAACGAGGACAGTTTGACGTTCGCTCAGGTGAAATAATTTAAGTAGAAACCATGTGACATTATAATCAATTTAAGCAGCTCTTTAACTGCTTCAAGTTTGTCAAAGTGTTTTTACAGCTAAAGCTATAATTAGCTAGCCCTTCTAAATTCACTGTGAGGTAGAGAGTTGAATCTCAGGCAAGCTTTATAACTGTGGAAACAAAGAACAAATAATTTTCAAAAGGAATCAACCACTTGGGTGCTGGTTTCATGCATGTGTTCATCTTATGAAATTCATCGAAGCTAAATATTTAGGGTGTATGCATGACTGTAAATGTGCGCTGCATATCAAGAAAGTGAAAATTAAAAAAATATATGTATATTTGTATATGTATATAAAAACCTGATATAAAGAGAATGAAGAAAACTCTCCTTAACAGACCAGCACGGCTGAAACTACGCAGGAAGGACATTTGTGTAATGGGCCTTCAGGGTGCTGAGCCAGGCACTAAAGGTGCTGAAACTAACTCAATTCCTCCTATACTTAAATTAGAGTTTGAAAATAATAGAATTGTGTGCTCAGGTGTGTAGATGAGATTCAAGCGGCAGAAAGGTAAATAGATGGATTTTCACATGGCTTATTTACCAAGTGGTTTGCTTCTTCACTAGAACCATGCGGGCCTGACTATGTAGGGCTCTGGAGCGAGCAAGTGGGCCATGACCCTGACCTCCCAGACCAGAGCTTTCATTTCCCTGAGGAAGAAACAGGCTCCAGAGGTGAAGCTACAGGAGGGTTGTGGACTTTCTCACTCCCAGAACCTTGGCGCTTTGGTTCACATAGACCTGAAACCAAAGCCCAGCCCTACTGTTTACGTACCATGGGCAGTGGGCAAACCAGTGAACCTTCCTGACTCATTTTTTTCAGTTGTTCAAAGAAAGAAAGTATAATAATGTCTGTGTTGTAGAACTTCTGGGGTGATAAAAGAAAAATCACATAAAACTACTGACATGTAGTAACCATTCTATCAATTCCTACACTACACACACCATTCTTTTTTTTTTTTTTTTTTTTCCCTGAAGTAGGCTTCATAGCCAGTATGGAGCCCAACCTGGGTCTTGGACTCATGATCCTGAGATCAAGACCTGAGCTGAGATCAACAGTCAGACGCTCAACCGACTGAGCCATGCAGGCGCCCCAACACACATCACTCTTTTTATTTAAAACCCGAGAATAGGATTAGATTAACCCCAGAGTTCTTATCCAGCAGGAGGTAGGAGATGGCACATTCTTGAAATGAAATTCAAGTCTCTTCATCTCTTTCTTTCTCTCTCACACACACATACACACATTCTTCCTTTGAACTAGATCTCCTAATGATTTTCTATTCATTCTTCTTACTTGGTTTCAACGTCAAGTGTCTTGAAATTCAAGTCTGCAGTGCTGTTACTCCTTTCCCTTTTTCCACTGAGAGTTCAGTCCTTGAGATCAGGGTTCTATCCAGACCACTAAGACTGTTCTGCCAGGATCCTCAAAGATGTCATGCTTACAAAAGCCAAGTCCCTCCTTAAGCTCTTGTTGATCACTCTGTCTCTGAAACACACTCTACTCCTTGGCTTTTACATGGCTCTCCTGCTTCCATTCTGCCCATCTGCCTGTTCCTTCTCAGTCTGGTCTCTTCTTCAAGGTCCCTTACATGCATGTGTTCTTCAGGGCTCTGTATCTTTCCTCAACCACCTCATCCCCACCTGTGACTCCTCCTACCCCCTGCATGGCACCCAAATGTGTCTTTCTGCTTTGTCCTATCTCTTGAGCTTGAGCTCTAGATCAGTTGCCAATGGGATGTTACCAGTGATTAAACTCACCTCATTTCATCTGTGCCCCCCATTGTGGCTCCCTCCCCTCCCTCCTCCTCTGCCAGGAGACACCCTATTTCTGAGCCCTGAGTGGACCCAGAATCTATACTGCTGCCATAGCTGTCACTCACTTCTGGCATCTGAGAATTCTAAATGTTTGGTACCCTCCTTTCTAATAAATACTTTTGATTCACATGTGTTTCTTTGTCCTCACACTCACTGCTCTATCTGTAGCTTTTATCCAAGTTGGTTTTCCTGATTTGAGTCATTTAGAGAGGAGGTGGCCATCTATGCAAAACACTGATGCCGTGGATGCAAATCCAATTATTCCCTTCTTAAAAATCCAAGTATTCGCTTCCCATCTTCTTCAGAATGAAATGCAAACTCTTAGTATAGTCTCCAAGACCTTCTGTGATTGGCCCTACTTTCATTTCCAAACTTGACTTTTCTGTTCCATGTCTTCCATCCAGAAGAGTCCTTCCCCTTTCCTGAACAACTCCCATCTACCTTTCCAAACACAGTCAGCTGTCATCTCCTCTGGGAAGGCTTCCCTTACCCTCTACACACCATCCCCAGCTGGGTGGGTGCCTGGCTCATGCCATCATAGACATTCTGCTCTGTGTTGTGATTGTTTGTCTATGTGTCTGCATTTTTCATCAGAGGCAGGGAATGTGTTCTTTCATCGGTCTTCCCAGGGCTCAGCACAATGCCCACATGGGCCAGTCCCTGCTCAAAGGCAATCTGAGTGAGCATTAAGTGGCTACAACAAGTCTATGGAAAACCTCCATGTGGCGGTGGAGATGTAGGGAGGTGTGAGTGTATGTGAACAGGGTGGCTTATCAACTCCTCCACAGTCTAGAACTAGCTCTAAAGTAATGTAAATGAAAAAAATGAGAAGTTCATTTTTCCCCTTTTCCACCCACATTATCACTTCACTGCTACCTGAAGACTGAAAACCATATAACTTTCTGTTGCTTGTGTGACCGTGTCAGATGATCTGAAACATGTCATGCGTGAGCAATCTCTCTGGTGGGTCTGACACCCACAGCATCAGATTCCTTCTCGCCTTTGCTTTCGCCTCCTTAATTTTCCTGAAGCATGTTATCTATTCCTGCGAGCTTTTTCATCCTGGAACAATTCTCTGATGAACGCATCCCCTTCGTCTTGTTCCAAACTCCCCCTCCTCAATAAACCTCCACCGGGAGGGAGAACAAAGGTGATGACTTTTTTAACATGCTAATGAGGCACCTAGAGGAGTGACATAGAATGAGATTTTAATATTACTCTTGAAAGAAATAAACCAGGCAACCTGTCTGAAGCTTCCTTTGGAAATGCATCAAAGGAAAATATTTGGGACTTAAATGTAAATTGTAAAACAGAAGACAGTGTCCATTAGAATGAAGTGGGGCTGAACAGGAGCCCAGCAGTTCCATAGAAACAAAGAGTTTTGTTCCTTTGAAGTAAAATGAATGCTAGTTATATTTTTCACCTCATCTGTTTTCCCTCAGAAATACTAATATAGAATGGAGGGTAAAAATCCAAAGGCAAATGATTAAACTTAATCTGATCTTTATTACTAAGTCTGTTTATAGTTGTTTTACATCGAAGTTTAGATCAATTTAATTTTCAAGGAAACTGATGTGTATTTTATGACCGGATGATGAAGGAACTCACTGAGTGAAAGAAACACATAACGACAGAGGACCACGCAATGCTAAGAAGATTCTGTACTTTTTGTGGAAATCAATGTCTGTAAGCAGCTTCCATACAATTATAAAATTTATTTTGCCCAGATGAGAGAAAGCCTCTGGGAGCTACTATTTAGTCACAGAATTCCTCCATGTTTAGTGAGTGTTTTACTAATAAAATGGAATGAGAGGGTGATTATTGGTGCACAATGTGTTTTACTGCTGATTGCCAAAAGCCCGGTTTGCTCTACAGAATTAAGATCTCTTCAAATTGTCTCTCTCTCTCTCTTTTGTTTTCAGTAACCACAGACATTAATGCTTCAGCTGCTGTGATCAGGCCCTCTGTCCCCTGTTGCTGTGGCCAGTGCTGTTGAGATCATTTGCCAGGGAGGAAATAATGAGGAAAAGAACTGAGAGTGGGCAAAGTGACAGCAGAGGGTCTCTTAGTAATACAGGTCTTCCCTGTCACTTCTTATTTCACATTTGCCCAAGTTCCAGTCCTTCAGAGAGGCCTTCCTTGCCCCTCTCTCCTATTCCTCTGACCATGCTTTGGTGCTACAGCCCTCAGAAGCTGCATTTATACTTGTACTTACTGGTGGATTTTTCTCTCGTCATTCTCAGATTATTGTCCATCAGAGACTTGATTTCCTCAGGTAACTTATATATTCTCTAGGAGATTGGGTTTCTAAGTTGAGAGTTGAGAAATAGATAAAATCATCTCTTTTTTGCTCATCATTCCCTATCAGTCAGAGTGACCCTTGCATTGGGATGTTGCATCCATCATGAGTTTTTATACTGTTGGTTTTGTAGTCTAGACAGCACCATTTTCTGAAGGATGAGGTTATTGACTGAGTCAGTCATCAGAGGAAAATCTGTAGCATGCGAATGCTCGTGGGTAGTGGAGAGAAAAGAGTCACAGGAAAACTGTGGAATTGGGAGTTTGTTGGGGTTTTGACCAGTAGGTGTCCAGGAAGTAGCATCCAAATGGTGGATCACAAGATGGCGGTCTCCACACAGAACTAGGCTGGAAGATAGTAAATATTTTAGGGTTTGTGGACCTGTCAAAAAATGATCTCTGTCACACCTACTCAACTCTGCTTTTTTAGTGCAAAAGCAGCCATAGACAACACACAATGAGGGTGGCTGTGTTCCAAAAAAACTTTATTTACAAAAGCAGGCATCAGGCTGGCATCGGTCCATTGGTCTTATGATGTTATAGACAGGTAATGGGGGCATAACCCATCCCTGGGGCCAGAGTAAATGTTGGTCGAAGTAACAGAAGAGGAGCATAAAGCCCAATATCTCGGGAGACAGGCTGGGATCTCCCTGGATACCTAAGCCTTGAAGGTTTGAGTTTTAATTTTATTATGAACGATACCTCCCCAACTCCTTCCCTCTCAAAAGGAAAAAAAAATCTTGAGAGCAGGGATTTGTTTTCCTGTTTGGTTTCTGCTTTATCCCCTGCACTTACATAGTTGCCTGCATGCAGTAGACACTACAAACATTTGTTAATAATGAATATTTGAGTGAATACAATTCTTTCACGTAGCAGGGTTGAATGAACACTTAGCATGTTACTCTGGGCATGACTCAGGACTTTATTTTTTGTTATTAATAATAAGCAAATAAACTAAAGTACCAGTTTTGGTGTTGTGGGACTGGAGAAAATAAACAGAATAAGAAAAAAAGAGAAGAAATCAAATATATCTTCTTAATTATAAGCTAACTGAAGGTGAGCATTGTGCTTATTCATCTCTGCGTCCTGTACAAACCTGTGCCCTGTGTAATCCACACTCGGTGTCAGTGACGGGCTGCTTGAGGGGCAGAACCAAATCTTGCAGGCCGACCTGAACAGGGGGCAGTGCATGGTCCGAAGGTTTGTCCTTCAGAATTTGGATGTTGAAACTTAATATGCAATGCAGTGGTATTAGAGGTGGAGGTTTGGGGAGGTGTTTAGGTCCGAAGGGTAGAGCGCTTATGAGTGAGATTAACGATCTCATTAAAGAGACCACAGAGAGCTCGCTTGTCTCCTTTCACCATGTGAGGTGACAGCAATCTATGGCTGTCTATAAGCCAGGAAGCAGGTCCTCATCAGACACCAAATCTGCTAGTGCCTTGATCTAGGACCTTCCGGCCTCCAACACTGTGAGAAATAAATTTTCATTGTTATAACCACACCCACCCCCAACCCTGGCAAGTCTGTGGTATTTTTGTTGTAGCAGCTCCAATGGATTAAGACAGGCTGGGGAGGAAAAGGAGATTTACCAAATCTTCATTAGGTTTCTCACAGAATTATCCGTTGCACTGCTGTGGAAGCCAGCCTTCCCACATATTTGATTATCATCACTAAAGATGCCCTCCCACAGGCCATGCTGTCGGATCACATCGTACTATGTTTAAAGTATTACGTGGACCAAAGGCTTCTCTCTGTGCTTATCGCGATGGGAAGTTAAGGTCTCTGCACTCTGAAGGTTGGTTTTGGCAAACAGGGCCGTTCCTGAGCACAGAATGGGCCCATCACAGTGCAGCCAGAGGTAAAAGGGCGGCTGGAGAGGACAGGAAGGAGCACGGGTAAAGCACCCGCCCCTACTGTGTGCACTTGCACGCGTGTGTTTGTGGGTGTGCGCCTGCATGTTTGCGTTCATGCGTGTGCAAGCACACTAGGCGACTTGAATGCGTGTGAAAATCCTGCCTCTTCTTCTCACATCCAACCTCTGGGACTGATAACGTCTTTCGGTGACCACCGCCTTATTATGACTTGGTGTATCAGATTCCCGCTTCAGTGTCAGAACACAGCAGCAGTGATTGATCGGTGACCGCTTTGCAAGCACTCCACATGTTCCCTACTTTAACTTATCTGCGCACATCCCTAAAGCAGCGTTATTTGTACTGTTTCTTACTGGGAACACGGGCTCAGAGAAACAAAGTATTTACTGAGATGACTCAGTAATAAGTGGAAAGGACCAGGGTGAGGCAACTGAGGCACACACACAGGCAGCAGACATTAAGGAGGCAAAGTCTCCGATCTGTGCAAGTGCAGATGGACGCACTTGAAACCTGGGGATGAGTGTCCCAAGTTTTCCCTGAGCGTCCCAGGAATTATGCTTAGGTCTTCCTGACTGCAGAACATGTGCTCCTGATCACTGCACCATAGTTGCAGGCAGAACATTCTGGATGGTAACGTAGGGGATCGAAGTGGCGTAGGTTGGAATAAGGCAGTCCAGTGGTCTTGGAACTTTTCGAGAATTTTCAAAAGCATGTGTCCTTTGTACCTGTTTAAGCTGGTATCTAAAAACGTTCAACTTAAGTTTACATAGTTGCAAAGAATGTAATTTCCACTTTTATTTTATTTGAAATAAATGTAATGTGTCATTTTCACTGCATTTAACTGAGCCTAGATTCTACAGTGATAAGAAAGACATGGGCATATGTGAGGGGAAATTTTGTATCATCCCTTTTTTCCCCCTTAGTCTTTTTGAAATCATATTTGTATTCTATTCCTTGATAGAAATTTTATTCTAGTGTTTTCTATGCTTGAAAGTCTCAAATATATTTCTGAAACAAAAATATGTATGTAAATTGAAATTAATTTTTTATAAGATTTGTTAAAGTTTATTTATTTTGACAGAGAGACAGAGAGAGAGAGAGTGCATGAGCATGAGTGGGGAAGGGGTAGATAGAGAAAGAATTCCAAGGAGGCTCCATAGTGCCAGCACAGAGTCCCATGCAGGACTCGAACTCATGAACCATGAGCTCGTGACCTGAGCTGAAAGCAAGAGTCAGACGCTTAACCAACTGAGCCACTCAGGAGCCCTGGGATTAATTTTTTGACCCTAGAACCCTAAGTGTAAAGACTTTCTTCTGCATTTATTACAATTATTATTAGTACTCAATGGCTCCTCAATATCCTTATATTACAAATGTTAATAGTTACTAAATATAAAAGTAGGATGCTATTAGAACTATCTTAATGAGATAAATAGACATTAATAAAGTTATTTCATATGTTCATAGATGAATATTACTTCTGGTAGAAAAAGATAAGAGTTCAGCTCCAATTTTCATTGCATTTATTATTTGTGTAGATGTGTTGAGAAATTTTGTTCACTGAATAAGCAGATGATAATGGAAAGATTTTTTTGCAGGAAAGTCACTCACTTCTCCAAGATATATCCTAACAAAATCATAGAGTGGTCTGGGGTGCCTGGGTGGCTTAGTCGGTTAAGCATCCAACTTTCGCTTAGGTCATGATCTCACGGTTCGTGGGTTCCCACATCGGGCTCTGTGCTGACTGCCAGCTCAGAGCCTGGAGCCTGTTTCAGAGTCTGTGTCTCCCTCTCTCTCTGACCCTCTCCTGCTCACGCTGTCTCTCTCTCTCCTAGAAATAAATAAAAATATTTTTAAAAAATCATAGAGTGGTCTATCATGAAGATGATTTTTTTTTTTTTGAGAGAGAGAGAGCAAGCGAGAGAGAGTACACATGAGCTGGGGAGGGAGACAGGGAGAGGAGGAGAGAAAGAGAATCTCATGTAGGCTTCAGGCTCAGCACCGGGCCTGAAGCAGGGCTCAATCTCATGACTGTGAGATCGTGACCTGCGAAAAAATCAGGACCTGAGCTGAAATCAAGAGTCAGATGCTTAGCCGACTGAGCCACCCAGGCACCCCTATCATGAAAATGATTTTTAATGATATCCTAGCTTTTCTTTTAAAAGAATCAGAAGCCACTTGACTTGCAGAAAGAGGATTGGTTAGCTGGTCATTAGAGTCTCACTATCAACACTACTATTTGAAATTGATTTTATCTTTCTCGCCTCAGAACTGTATTGAATCCTGCTAGATGAGAGGTGTGCCTGCATTCTTTTAAGGGAGAGAAGGGTGCCTATGAAAGGGGAGACGGGAACAGAGAATCAGAGGACATGTGGACCACAGGCTCTTTTTCAGTTAGAAAGGTTTTAATGAAAAGCCCATATGGATACTGAAGATCTAGGAACTGCTTCCCACAATCCTGCCTGTGCCCATTTTGAGGACCACTGGGAAGAGGGCATGATGAACATAAGTTGAAGGATGAAATGAAGGGTGAGTGTAGGGTATAGAAGTAGGGTATAGAAAGGACAGTATCGGAGGAGGAAGGTAGCACCAGTCAAGTAAGAAAATAGGGCAGACCTGAAAGGGCACCAAAGAATTCACACTATGGGTGCCTGGGTAGCTCAGTTGGCTAAGTGTTCGACTTTGGCTCAGGTCATGATCTCATAGCTTGTGAGTTCGAGACCCACATTGGGCTCTGTGCTGACAGCTCAGAGCCTGTAGCCTGTTTTGGAGTCTGTGTCTCCCTTCTCTTCCCCTCCCCTGATTTCTCTCCTCCCCTCCCCCCAAATAAATAAACATTAAAAAAAAAAAAAAAGAATTCACGTTTTGATGGCAATTGGCCCCACTGTGTTATAGATTGGGCATTGACTCAACCTCACCAGCACATTTAGAACATAGTGTTTTATGTTTTGTGTGTATTGGACAGGCTGATTTATTCTGGGTTTCAATCAAAAAAGGAATAAAGATTAAAATTAGAATGAGAGGTTTACACAATAGGTCAAGATTAGAAGATAGAAAGGGTACAATTTGGAAGGAGGGAAAAGGACTTAAGGTAAAGACCAGGCAAGTTGCTTCTGTGTCCCTGGTTTCTGTTTGCACTGCTCTAGCAGCAGATGTTGCTTTACGCGTCTCAAATTAAATTAAAGTGTCCTGAGAGCTGGAATAATACAGTTCAGTTACTTTTCAACCAGAGTCTATGATCTCTTGACACTTTCAAAACTGCTAAGTGTCTTTATTTTGCGTGTAATACACACAAGAATTCCAAGTGTCATTCAGCAAGAGGCCATTTCTCTGATCAATCTATTCATTGGCAAATTGGCAGGTCTTTTTTTTTTTTAATGTTTTATTTATTTCTGAGAGAGAGAGAGAGATAGAGACAGAGTGAGCAGGGGAGGGTCAGAGAGAGAGGGAGACAGAGAATGTGAAGCAGGCTCCAGGCTCTGAGCTGTCAGCACAGAGCCCAAGGCAGGGCTCGAACCCACGAACCATGAGATCACAACCTGAGCCTCACGACCTGAGCCAAAGTAGGACGCTTAACCACCTGAGCCACCCAGGTGCCCCCTTGACAGGTCTTTATAAATTCAGGGCAATGTTTGCTATCGAGCTTACATTTTATTTGTATAATTCAAAATAATCTATGTTAAGATTAGGCTCTTTAGGTGGAAATACAATTAAGCTAATTTTTAAAAAACATCTTTGAACAGATAAAAATAATAAAAATTAATTTTTAAAATCTTTGCTTGAATTCAAAGTTTATGAAACTCTTTCCTTAACTTATTTTGATACTTAACTTAAAACTGAAATATTTAAAATTAGTAGCATATTGTTAAATACTGCCTTAAACTGTGTTCACAAATTGTGAAACTCATCTGCCTGTTTGTAGAAACTCTGCTTTCTCCTAAGCGTACATGTTTATCCGGTCGTCATACCTATATGAAAGAAAAAACAAATGTTATATTCACACAATTATGAAAGTGTCCTATGTACATGATTTCTACTTGTATGAGAAGTCAAAAAAGTTCTGAGACAGAGCCTTCTCTTATTAAATTCTATAACCTGCCCCTTGCTGATGTCAGCTATCCAAACTGATAATCCAGCTATTAATTCATAAAATAAAGTAGATGGGGAGAAGGTTTCTATTTTGGCTTTACTTTCCTTACTTTAGCAACTTTTTCCTCTCTCTCCCCAAACACAACCTATTAGCAAATGCCACCTAAATGGTATTTCCTTTGTGATTTTGCAGCTGTCATTGTTAATGCATTCATCAGCCCCGAAGTGCTCTTCTGTGTATTTCTGGAAAGCTTTTCATCTGTTTAAGCTTAACAAATGGAGCTGTTTAAGCTGCTAAAATACAGTAGCATAGTTACGTGTGTGTGTGTGTGTGTGTGTGTGTGTGTGTGTGTGTGTGTATGTATGTTTCGTCTTTAAGCTGCATCTAAATGAAAGGTTCTGGCTAATTGGTTCTAGGAATAGTATGAAAAGCAGTTCTAGAGAATTTCTCCTGGTAATTAAGTGGAATGCACTTCTGGCGCTCTCGCCGACCTCACACAAAAGGCATGTCTTTCCTTGCGGCTGCCTGTGCTTATCTCAACCAGCTTGGTGGTAATGGGCTAGGGCGGTGAGGGGAGGAGGAAAAAAGATAAATGTGGCACAGAACACGCAGACCAGTGCTCGGGGAGGAAGGAGGTGCTCCAACAGAAAGCGGAGCCAGGGCAGGGCTGTCTTCGTGGCCCTCGTGCAATCCTGATTTATCTTCGAATTTGTTGTCTTTTAAGGGAACTCCAAGGGGACAATAGATCACAGCCTGGGAGCCCCGAGCCTCTGCCGCCTCCCGCCCCCGGGAGCTGCCGGATGCCAGCTGCCTGGGCCGGGCGCACCCACCGAAGGCGGCCCCCTCCCGGCGGCGCTGGGCCTGGGAGCTGTGGGGGCGGGGCGCGCGCATGCTCCGTGTGTGCGCGGAGTCCCCCGCGGGGTCCCGGGGGCCTCCGAGGGTCTGCAGTCGCCTTGCGAGTATTCCTGTGCTCTGGGAATGTGGCATTAAATAGCAAATTAAAAAAAAAAACAAACAAAAAAACAAACAAAAAAAACCCACGAAGGGGCAACAGAGAAACTGTTGGGAAAAGGGAAAAGCCTTTTTGTCTGTAGGTTCTTTTTTCTTCCTTTCTTCAGTAAAGGGCCCGCATTTTCATTTTGCATTGGACCCTGCAAATTAGGTGGCTGGCCCTGAGCCAGGGTATTGAGACACCACCAAAGCCGACTGCTCATCGCAAAGCCCGGAGTAAAACAAGCTAACCAGCAACCAGAACGCTCTGACTTCCAGGAGACTGGCATCCCCGGGTGAATTCAAAGTTTCTTTGGCCAGAGCCAGAGACAATCAGGAAATCATCTAGATGTTAAGCCAAAGCGACAAACTGAGTAAGGACAGGACCAGAGCCATAGTGCGGGGTTGGAAGACGTGAACTTATGTGATGCAGAGCTCAGACGTAAAGCCAGGTGGTCGGGGTTCAAATTCGGTTCATCAATTAATTATACTGACATTCTAGCCAAGTCACTCAATTACTCCTAGCCTCTAGCTCCTCATCTGGGAAATTGTCTACCAGTCTGATATTTTGCCTTCTCCCATATCTTTAAAATTATTATAAACCTGGGTCTTCAACATAGTAGTATTTTTATCTGGTTTTGGTTAATGAATGCCTTCCTTTCTTAATTGGTATCAGGCCTTCTTAGTCAACACCTGTAGTGGTTGATGGAAATCTTGATTTTTTAAAAGCCACTTTCTGAAAAGACCAAAAGAATTTGTAAGTGAAAATGTAGGTCCTTGAAAACTGAGGAAACTGTTTCAACGGTTGATACTAGACAAAATGTTAGTATTAATAAAGAAACACAAATTATAATCAATAAGAAAAATTCACAAGCTATATTAGAAAAAAGCAAGATAATTTTCAAAAGAATGATTAATGGTAATTAAGTAATAGTCAATTTTTAATCAAAGAAATAGTTATTTGAAAAGCAATGATATTTTCTTATTTTTTTACTGTTTATTTTTTCATTTTTGAGAGAGAGACAGCATGAGCAAGGGGAGGGGGAGAGAGAGAGGGAGACACAGAATCTGAAACAGGCTCCAGACTCCAAGCTGTCAGCACAGAGCCTGATGCTGGGCTCGAACTCACGATCCATGAGATCATGATCTGAGCCAAAGTCAGACGCTTAACTGACTGAGCCACCCAGGTGCCCCTGTATATATATATATTATTATTAAAATTTTATTTATTTTTTGAGAGAGAGCACATGTGGGAGAGGAGCAAAGAGAGAGGGGGACAGAGGATCCGAAGCCGGCTCTGTGCCTGACAAGCTGGCAGCAGTAAGCTCGATGTGGGGCTGGAACTCACAAACCATGAGATCGTGACCTGAGCTGAAGTTGGACGCTCAACTGACTGAGCCACCCAGGTGCCCCTGTAAGTATGTATTTATAAAGATATAAATAGGGGCGCCTGGGGGGCTCAGTCAGTTAAGCATCCAACTTTGGCTCAGGTCATGATCTCATGGTTTGTGGGTTTGATCGCTGCCTCAGGTTCTGTGCTGACTGCTCAGAGCCTGGAGCCTGGTTTGGATTCTGTGTCTCCCTTCTCTGCCCCTCCCCCACTTGCGCTCTCTCTCTCAAAAATAGACATTAAAATTTCTTAAATAGATATAAATAATAAATACTATTCTATAATAAATAAATGACATAAGTCATATGAGTATATATGATGAAATATTATGAGGATCGTTAAATTGTTACATTGTAGATATATATTAAGAACCTGGAAAGAATTTTTCATCATCTTTTTAGGTGAAAATAGCATGTGTAGCTTGGAAAAGCTATATATAGCATAGTGGTTTCATGCTCAAATTCAGAAGGCTGATTGGTTGCCTTTGAATCATGGTTCTACCCTTTCCTGGTTCTGCCCCTAAATACAGCTATGAGTAAGTTACTTAACATCTCTTTGGCTTGGTTTCCTCAGCTGTAAGATGATATACTTTTGGCAGCATATCTCACAGGGTTATTCTGAAAACTAAGTTAGTACATGTACAGCACTGAGAATACTGTCTGGTATATGATAAGTTCTCATTGTTAACTTATATTTTACCATTTTACTAATTATATATATATGCATAAAAATTCATGGAGGGATATATAGGAAAATGTTCCTAGTTGTCATTTGAGTTGGAATTTTGAGTGATTTTTTTGCCTTTCTATATATATTTTGATGTATTTTCCAAAAATTTTATAATGAACATGGCTTATTCTTATAATCAGAGGGAATGATGAAGGCAATTCCATTTTTTAAGAAAGCACAAACTTCCTCTTCTCTAAAAAAGACAAAATGAGGTTGCCTGGATATCCACAAAAGTAGAATAGGAAACACCCACATCCAAGGACTCAGAAAATCTTCCCCTGACACAAGGGATAATAAATGTGTAAAGAAACATTCAAATTCTCTATTAGTTAAAGCAGTGATCAGAATTCCAATTAATGTGTTTCAACTACCTTCTGACACTGTAAGACAGTTCCAATGTTGCCTTTCTAATCTCAGTTATACATTATTAATAGAGATGAAATATAAGATAATGCTATTGTTGATGGTACAAGAGAACATGATATAATAGTAAGAATAGCTAACAAATCCCATTCCTTTAACATCTTGTAAGCACCTATCTTGTAAGGAGATATCATTTCCCCCTACTTTGCAGATAAGGAAACTGAGGCCCAGAAATATTACGTGACTTGTGAAAGTCACATGCTAATAAAAAGTAGAGCTGGGATTCGAATCCAGTCTGAGCCCAGAGCCTATACTTTGTATGCTATACTGATAAAAAAAAATTTTTTTTCCAAAAATACACGAATGGGAAAAAAAGAAAGGTAAACATGGAGCACAGGGGAGGGAGTATTGAATCAACTGTTTTAAGCACTTTCACGGCAAAATTTTATCTTACTTGTCTTAAATTCCCAGAATTTCACTCCACACCTGATGCATAACAGACACTTATAAATGAATGCCTGAATAGCTCATAGGCCTGACAAAGAGCAGATATTCTTAGGTTCTTAATAATAGGGACATGGTTGGACGCTCAGATTTGTAATTAAAATGAACAAAAAAGTGAAAGACTTCTCAAATCAAAGGAAGACACTAACAGAGAATGTAGAATATGGCGCATGAAGGGATCACTTCTCCCAGACCCAGACCCTCTTCTCTTTAAGCCTGCTTGAACTATTTATTAGTGGTTCCTGGGTCTCTAATTAGAGTCCCAAGCATTTCCTTCTGTTTCCCAAAGGGTTGGAGTAATGCCCTGAGGGCCTGTCACCATAGTCCTTTACCCCTTCTAATCAGCCAGATGGCAGCTGCAGGAAGTGGCTACAAAAGCAACAATGACAGGGTGGTGTTGACAGTGGCGGTCTTCAACTGAATGGGGACCTGAGGAAGCATATGTCCTGTTTCTGAGCCAGCGACGTTAGAATTCCCTTTTGTCAGTTGGCCTTTATATATTAGTTGGAAATATTTGCTATGTGATTATGTTAATTTATTAGGCTTAAGTTGAAAACTGCTTTCAAAATAATCCTTCTAGATGAACATTTCATGTTAGAAACATCGATAATTTGTCACTACTCTTAGTATTCTAAAAATTTTACTGACTTTATTTTTAAAGTTTATTTTGAGAGAGACAGAGGAGAGTGTGCAAATTGGGGAGGGACAGGAATGGGGGGACAGAGGATCTAAAGTGGGCTTTGTGCTGACAGCAGAGAGCCTGAGGCAGGGCCTGAACTCACAAACCCACGAGATCATGTCCGGAGCTGAAGTTAGATGCTTAACTGACTGAGCCACCCAGGTGACCACTAACAACTTTGCTGACTTTTTTAAAAAAAATTATTTATTCATTAAAAAATAGTTTATTGTCAAGTTGGTTTCCATATAACACCCAGTGCTCATCCCCACAAGTGCCCTCCTCCATGCCCATCATCCCCCTTCCCTTCCCCCCCATACCCGTCAGTCCTCAGTTTGTTCTCAACATTCAAGAGTCTCTCATGGTTTGCCTCCTGCCCTCTCCCCAACTATTTTCCCCCTTCTCCTCCCCCATGGTCCTCCTTTAAGTTCCTCCTAATCCTCCTATGAGTGGATGCATGTTGCTACACAAGGCCAAATTTCATCCTTTCTCATTGCCATGTAGTATTCCATTGTATAGATAAACCACATCTTCTTGATCCGTTCGTCCATTGATGGACACTTAGGCTCTTTCCATGTTTTGGCTATTGTTGAGAGTGCTGCTATGAACACTGGGGTACATGTGCCCCTATGCATCAGCACTCCTGTATCCCTAGGATAAATTCCTAGCAGTGCTATTGCTGGATCATAGGGGAGTTCTATTTTTAATTTTTTGAGGAACCTCCACACTGTTTTCCAGAGGGGTTGCACCAGTTTGCATTCCCACCAAGAGTGTAGGAGGGTGCCTGTTTCTCCACATCCTCGCCAGCATCTAGAGTCCTCTGATTTGCTCATTTTAGCCACTCTGACCGGCGTGAGTTTGTATCTCAGTGTGGTTTCATATGTCTGTTGGATGTCCATCTGGATGTCCTCTTTGGAGAAGTGTCTGGTTATATTTTCTGCCCATTTCTTCACTGGATTGTTTGTTTTTTGGGTGTGGAGTTTGGTGAGTTCCTTATAGATTTTGGTTACTAACCCTTTATCTGATATGTCATTTTCAACTATCTTTTCCCATTCCGTTGGTTGCTTATTAGTTTTCTGGGTTGTTTCCTTGGCTGTGCAGAAGCTTTTAATCTTGAGGAGGTCCCAATAGTTCATTTTTGCTCTTGGTTCCCTTGCTTTTGGGGATGTGTCAAGTAAGAAATTGCTGCGGTGGAGGTCAAGGAGGTTGTTTCCTGCTTTCTCCTCTAGGGTTTTGATGGTTTCCTGTCTCACGTTCAGGTCCTTTATCCATTTTGAGTTTATTTTTGTGTATGGTGTGAGAAAATGATCTAGTTTCATTCTTCTGCATGTTGCTGTCCAGTTCTCCCAATACCATCTGTTAAAGAGGCTGTCTTTTTTCCATTGGATACTCTTTCCCGCTTTGTCAAAGATTAGTTGGCTGTATACTATTGGGTTCGATTCTGAGTTATCAATTCTATTCCATTGGTCTATGTGTCTGTTTTTGTGCCAATACCATACTGTCTTGATGATGACAGCTATGTAGTAGAGGCTAAAGTCTGGGATGGTAATGCCTACCGTTTTGGCTTTAATTTTCAATATTACTTTGGCTATTCAGGGTGTTTTGGGGTTCCATACAAATTTTCAGATTTACTAACTTTTAAGTGGCTCAAGGTGTGTGTATATTTGTGCTTGTGTATTTATTATTCTTAGGGGGGAAATCACATAAAAAGAAAACACACTCAGACTCTTTAGTAGCAACTTATAAATCTCACAACCCTTAAGGGAAAAGTGACCGGGGAAATGTGACTACTACCAGAGATTTTCCTGGTCATTGTAGACCTCAGTGTGGTCACTGGCTTTCCTCAGAAAAGGGACAACATACTGTTGAGATGTGTTAATAAAGAGAAAGGAGAGAATGTAATGAAAATGCCAGCAGGCCCTTGGGAAGCTGGAAAAGAGAGTATGTTGTTAATGTGGACACAAGCTGAAGAGGCATCCAAAAGTCTATTATTAGAATAGGGACAATATCCAGAGTCTTTAATTGCTGAAAGACATACACCTGCCACTTAATTTCCTCAGTGTCACCAGTGAATTATGCCTAATATTATACAGCAAGAACATTTGTTCATTAGCTACCTGCTTGTTCATTCATCTGTCTACCCATCATCCATCCATCCATCCATCCATCCATCCATCCATCCATCCATCCAAACAATTAAGCAATTGAGTGTGATCATTTAAAACTGTTTCAAACAGTCTTCTTTTGTTACTGTAAATATTCCCTCTTCAAAACCATGATGGGCATGGTTTATGGTTAAATGGACTTTATTTTCCTATTAAAACAACATTATAATTGAGAACTTGCTTCTGTTCACAATATCAAAAAATTATAAACAGGATGTAGAATATTTAGCAAAAGCACTGATATAAGTAAAGCTCTAAAATCTCTATAACCTATTATATAGTAGAAGTATATTCCAAGATGTTGAATCTTAGGAATGGAAGAAACTTTCATAACCTTTATTGCCAAGAAAACCAAAGTTCAGTGAGAGGGAAGAACTCTCTGGGTGTCACCCACTTAACTCAGAAAGGTTAAAACTACAACCCATGGTTCTCAGATCCATGCCCTCCCTCAGAAAAATCCCAAGATTTATTTAAGGTTGCTTAAATAAGAGACCACAATACATTGTAAAATATGCATATAACATGCAAAGGTACAACTATATTTCATGTGTCTAAATTAAATAGCTACCCAAAATAAATATGACCAAAATAATTAATTTACAAATCGTTTGCTTTGTTAAGATCCATTAAAATATGGAGGGAACATTGTGGAAGCCCATTTCTCTTAATAAACTGCTCAAGAATATCTGAGACAGTAATTAAGTGAACTCCATTGTTTGTCTGATTAGCGTCCATCCATTTCTTCTTCTTCCCTCACAGAGGTGGGCTCCTGCCACTCCTCTGCACCTGTAGATTAATAATATACTGGAGGGAGCAAGAAAGGCCGGGAATGTCGGAGAGACCAGCTCTATGGCCGGTCAGGACAGGTCTAAGGAGGAGTGTACCCCTTTGCCTGAGATGGCTCTGGAAAAGTCATGTAACTCAGTCAGGCAAATTGGCCAAGAGGGGAAGGGTGTTGGAGGCTGTAGGGGAGCTTCTAGAAGATGCCCTCTCTCTTGAGACAATTTTGTCAGGACTGAGGTTTGCTGAAGCATCTCACTACCTACCCAATGAACTACCAGGGAAGTGAGCCAGTGGTGTTTATTGTTTAATCCCACCGAATGTTGTCCCTTGTTTGCAGCTCAAGATGGATGTGAAATGCACGTGCTTCCCTCTTTCCTCCCTGTTTCCTTCCACCCAGTATATTGCTATTAATGCTTATTATGCACACACATTCTCCTCAGCATGAAGGATATCATAGTTAAGTTCAGAATCCTTGTCCCCAAAGTGCTTACAGTATAGAGAAGGCTTTACAACTTCTTTTTTTCATTATTATCCTCTCTAAGGAGCCTTTTCAAATATGTTTATATAATGCCATTTCATGAAAATTAATTTAAAATTTTTTTAAATTTAGTTTTGAGAGAGTGAGAGCGAGAGAGAGAGAGCATGAGTCAGGGAGGGGCAGAGAGAGACTGAGCCACAGAATCCAGATCAGGTTCCAGGCTCTGAGGTGCCAACACAGAGCCCAACACGGGGCTCGAACCCACAAACCACAAGATCATGACCTGAGCCAAAGTCAGACGCTTAACTAACTCAGCCACCTGGACACCCCAGTTCATGAAAATTTAATATTGCAGTTTAATAAACTCTCTGTCTGTATGTGTAATATATATATACCTTATACATTAAAATAGTAAGATTGTTTTTGTTCCCCAAGAAGCGATTCTTGCCTCCTTGAGGGTGGTCAGCCTCCTGGGAGAATGATTTAGAGGGAAAGACAGAAGAAGGCCATCACAGTGAGATATATTAGGAGTGGAATGTCTCCAGGGAGGGGACACCAACTCATTCACGGAAAGCATGGGCTTTGCAGGTTCTTTTATATATAAAATATATATATAAAATATATATTTTATATATATAAAATATATATTTTATATATATTAAATAAATATTAAATAATAAATATTAAAAATATTAAATAAATAAAAATATAAATTTTATATATAAAATAGCCATTGCAACAGAGGAATATTTATTTCTTTATTTATTTTTTTTACAAATAGTTTATTGTCAAATTAGTTTCCACATAACACCCAGTGCTCATCCCCACAAGTGCCCTCCTCCATGCCCACCCCTCCTCCCCCCCACATCCACCAGTCCTCAGTTTTTGTCAGCATTCAAGAGTCTCTCATGGTTTGCCTCTCTCCCTTTTCCCCACCATTTCTGCCCTTCTTCTCCCCCTTGGTCCTCTGTTAAGTTCCTCCTAATCCTCCTATACGTGCACACATATGATATTTGTCCTTCTCTGCCTGACTTATTTCGCTCAGCATAACACCCTCAAGGTCCATCCATGTTGCTACACATGGCCAGATTTCATTGTTTCTCATTGCCATGTAGTATTCCATGGTAGAGATAAACCACATCTTCTTGATCCATTCATCTGTTGATGGACACTTAGGCTCTTTCCAGGTTTTAGCTATTGTGGAGAGTGCTGCTATGAACATTGGGGTACATGTGCTCCTATGCATCAACATTTCTGTATCCCTTGGGTAAATTCCTAGCAGTGCTATTGCTGGGTCATAGGGGAGTTCTATTGTTAGTTTCCTTAGGAACCTCCACACTGTTTTCCAGAGGGGCTGTACCAGTTTACATTCCCACCAACAGTGTAGGAGGGTGCCCGTTTCTCCACATCCTCGCCAGCATCTAGAGTTCTCTGACTGGCTCATTTTAGCCACTCTGACTGGCGTGAGGTGGTATCTCAGTGTGGTTTTGATTTGTATTTCCCTGATGAGGAGCGATGCTGAGCATCGTTTCATGTGTCTGTTGGCCATCTGGATGTCCTCTTTGGAGAAGTGTCTGTTCATATCTTCTGCCCATTTCTTCACTGGGTTGTTTGTTTTTCGGGCGTGTAGTTTGGTGAGTTCCTTGTAGATTCTGGATATCAACCCTTTATCTGATATGTCATTTGCAACTATCTTTTCCCATTCGGTTGGTTGCCTATTAATTTTCTGGGTTGTTTCCTTGGCTGTGCAGAAGCTTTTAATCTTGAGGAGGTCCCAACAGTTTATTTTTGCTCTTGATTCCCTTGCTTTTGGGGATGTGTCAAGTAAGAAGTTGCTGCGGTGGAGGTCAAGGAGGTTGTTTCCTGCTTTCTCCTCTAGGGTGTTGATAGTTTCCTGTCTCACGTTCAGGTCCTTTATCCATTTTGAGTTTATTTTTGTGCATGGTGTGAGAAAATGATCTAGTTTCATTCTTCTGCATGTTGCTGTCCAGTTCTCCCAACACCATCTGTTAAAAAGGCTGTCTTTTTTCCATCGGATATTCTTTCCTGCTTTGTCAAAGATTAGTTGGCTGTATACTTTTGGGTCCACTTCTGAGTTCTCAATTCTGTTCCATTGGTCTATGTGTCTGTTTCTGTGCCAATACCATACTGTCTTGATGATGACAGCTTTGTAGTAGAGGCTAAAGTCTGGGATGGTGATCCCTCCCGTTTTGGTTTTATTTTTCAGCATTACTTTGGCTATTCGGGGTCTTTTGTGGTTCCATACAAATTTTTGGATAGTTTGTTCTAGTTTTGAGAAGTATGCTGGTGCAATTTTGATTGGAATTGCATTGAATGTGTAGAGTGCCTTAGGTAGTAATGACATCTTAACTATATTTATTCTTCCTATCCATGAGCATGGAATGTTTTTCCATTTCTTTGTGTCTTCTTCAATTTCCTTCATAAGTTTTCTATAGTTTTCATCATACAGATCTCTTGTATCCTTGGTTAGGTTTATTCCGAGGTATTTTATGGTTTTTGTGCAATTGTGAATGGGATCAGTTTCTTGATTTCTCTTTCTGTTGCTTCATTGTTGGTGTATAAAATGCAACCGATTTCTGTACGTTGATTTTGTACCCTGCAACTTGGCTGAATTCTTGGATCAGTTCTAGTAGGCTTCTGGTGGAGTCTGTCGGGTTTTCTATGTAGAGTATCATGTCATCTGCGAAGAGTGAAAGTTTGACTTCCTCTTTGCCAATTCTGATGCCTTTGATTTCCTTTTGGTGTCTGATGGCTGATGCTAGGACTTCCAGCACTATGTTAAACAGCAGTGGTGAGAGTGGGCATCCCTGTCGTGTTCCTGATCTCAGGGGGAAAGCTCTCAGTTTTTCCCCGTTGAGGATGATGTTAGCTGAAGGCTTCTCATAGATGGCTTTGATGATGTTTAAGTAGGTTCCTTCTATCCCAACTTTCTCGAGAGTCTTTATTAAGAAGGGATGCTGTATTTTGTCAAATGCTTTCTCTGCGTCTATTGACAGGATCATATGGTTTTTATCTTTTCTTTTATTGATATGATGTATCACATTGATTGATTTGCGAATGTTGAACCAGCCCTGTAACCCAGGAATGAATCCCACTTGATCTTGGTGGATGATTCTTTGATATGCTGCTGGATTCGATTTGCAAGGATCTTGTTGAGAATTTTTGCATCCGTATTCATCAAGGATATTGGCCTGTAGTTCTCTTTTTTTGCTGGATCTCTGTCTGGCTTGGGAATCAGTGTGATGCTGGCTTCATAAAATGAGTCCGGGAGTTTTCCTTCGCTTTCTATTTTTTGGAATAACTTGAGAAGAATTGGGATTAATTCTGTTTTAAATGTCTGGTAGAATTCCCCAGGGAAGCCATCAGGTCCAGGGCTCTTATTTGTTGGGAGATTTTTGATCACTGATTCAATTTCTTCACTCGTTATGGGTCTGTTCAGGTTTTCTATTTCTTCCCGTGTGAATTTTGGTAGTGAGTGTGTGTTTAGGAATTTGTCCATTTCTTCTAAGTTGTCCATTTTGTTGGCATATAATTTTTCATAGTATTCCCTGATAATTGCTTGTATTTCTGAGGGGTTGGTTGTAATAAGTCCATTTTCATTCATAATTTTGTCTATTTGTGTGCTCTCTCTTTTCTTTTGGATAAGTCTGGCTAGAGGTTTGTCAATTTTGTTTACCTTTTCAAAAAACCAACTCTTGGTTTCATTGATCTGTTCAATTGTTTCTTTGGTCTCTATGTTGTTTATTTCTGCTCTAATTTTTACTATTTCTCTTCTTCTACTGGGTTTAGGGCGTTCTTGTTGCTCTGCCTCTAGTTCCTTTAGGTGAGCTGTTAGATTTTGGACTTGCGCTTCTTCTAATAACAGAGGAATATTTAAAAGAATCTCCATGGACTTCCTTTGGTCTTACATTCATTCTGTTTCATTTGTTTCTCTCTTTCCCCCTCAGATTCTCCTGCAGCGGCAGCTTCTGCTAGCCTGAGAAGAGGAAGCAGAACAAAGGCAGCCAGGGAAGGTGAGTGGGTGTGGGCAAGGAGGCCTGGGTCAGGAACCTCAGTTTTGGGGCAAATCATCATATTTTCTGTCATGTCTCTGAAATGTTTTTTCCATCTTTCTTTTCATTTTCTCTGCTACCATCCTCATAAGCCTGCAGTACCTCTGGCCTAGGCAATCATCTTTCTGTTTTCTTAGTTACTTATTTAGGACCAACTGAATTTCAATTACTTCCTATTACAGTCTCAATCAACACAGTCACTCTGTGAGTTAGGTATTAATGCCTCCATTTTATAGACAAGGAAACCGAAGCTCAAAGGCTTCAGTGACTTGCCGAAAGCTAGACATTAGTAGGAAGAAATTGAGCTGATACCTAAACCCAGCTGGGCAACCTATGCCCATGCTCCTTCTACTGGAGCAAAAATAATGTATATTTTTGTAATAAACAGTAAAACCTTGGGTTGTGAGTAACTTGTTCTATGAGTGTTTTGCAAGATGAACAAACATTCCTAATAATTTTTAACTGGATAAATGAACGATATCTTGCAATACAAGAAGCATGTGGCACCGAATGTCACATGATCACAACCGAGCCAATGGTTCTTGAAATTCGCTTTGGTATACAAGTGCTTTGGATTACAAGCATGTTTCTGAAATGGATTATGCTTGCCAAACCAAGGTTTTACTGTATTTTAGTGTATTTAAAAATTATGCATGATAAATGAATATATTCTTTTTGCAAAAAATAAAAATATATTATAGGTTAATATTCCCATTAATCACTCTTTTCTACTCCTAGATCTCCCCGCGCCTATGCCCCAAAGGTAACCACAGTCACAGTTTGCATGGATCGTTCTAGATCTTATTCTAGGTATTTTATATGGCTATTTGTGGCCCACTGCACTGGAGGAACCAATATAGTGTTCTCAGGCATGGGAACCACTGCATGGGTCACCTCCTGTGACACTCACCAGCACCTTGCCTGTGGCTGAGTAGCTCTGCTTGGTAACTGGTTGGTTTGCAAATCCTTCTCATTAAACTACAGGTTTATAATGTGCAGGAGGTTCTAGCCTCTGCTCCAGACCAGGCAGTGAATATTCGGTATGTTCCATTTGGTTTGTGTTTCCGTCCTTCCCCTTCTTTAGATGATTTCTCTTCATCAACTTTTAACCAGAACACTTGGGTCCATTTCTATAAGATAGATAGCTATAGTTCTCTTCGTAGAAGATACTTCAGTAAATATCACTTCGCGCTGTAAAGTAAGCTTAATACAGCACTTTTGTACCACTGATTAATTTACTACCTCCTTTTTTGCACCTTTTTTTTCAGTTATAGAACTTGTGAGCTAGCAATGGGGAAAATAAGTTATTTTGAGATCGCCAAACTTCCTGAAATCAGTCCTGGGGATTAGCACTAGACTAGATATACATGATCACCCCCTGCTCCCTGTATGCCGAATCTCCAGCCCTTTCATGGTCCTGCATTAGGACATTCGGGAAGGAAAGGGCCACATTTGTAAGGGGAGAGGCTGGTGTTGCTGACCCTCATGGAGATAAGTGCTTGGGACTTGGAATCTGGACAGCCCAACCTGGGAATATGTGGCTGTGTGCCCCAGATTCCCCATCCAGTGTGCAGATCTCTAGGTAGAGTTCCAATGTAGACCCTACGTGACAGCAATTACTTGGGCATAATGCTAAGATGAGGGGTGGCTCATCTTCCCTGCACAGATGGAAGTCAGACCTCAATGGCTTCCTGGCCATACTTAGCAGACTGTGAGCAAAGACATTTGCTTTATATTAGTGTTATTTGAGACACATGACCAAGGGGTTAAACTAACTTGAGGAATGGGGAGAATTATGGAAAAAACTGCTAGTGCTTATCCCTCCTTCAGCTAGGGGCAAGGAGATGAGAGCGAGCAAGCCACTGTGGTTCCAAAATCGCCCCACACTCTGGGAGTCAGAGGTGGGCAGTCACAGATGTGTCACTCTCTACCACAAGAGTGGACATCACACTTCAGGGGATTTTCACAGTGCATCTGGGTCCTGAGGAAGGAGGGTCCTGAGGAAGGTGAGTCGCCTGAGACATGAGAAAAATAGAGTATCTGGGAGCGCCTGGGTGGCTCAGTCAGTGTGTACGATATTTGCTCAGGTCATGATCTCATGGTTCATGGGTTTGAGCCCTGCTTTGGGCTCTGTGCTGACAGCTGGGAGCTTAGAGCCTTCTTTGGATTCTGTGTTTCCTTCTCTCTTTGCCCTTCCCCTGCTCACATTCTCTCGCTCAAAAAAAAAAAAAAGGAAAGGGAAAAAAAGAGGAATGGAGTATCTGCATGAAGCTTTGATCAAGTGTGCTATCTTTATTAATTTTCTCTGCCTCAGGGCTGCTCATAGGAAAACCAGCTAGTATATATTTTATTCAGTGATTGATCACGAAGTCGTTTACAGAGATGTGATATAAATAGTTGTTGCCACAAGGTGGCAGCAGCATCTTCTCAGCTGTGTTCACTAGCCTAGTGGGTGCTTTTTCTTCAACCTCAGAAGAAATGGTGCTCTTCAGCTTGTACTTCTAGAGACAAGTTGCTCTTTGAGACGCTTAGAAGCTTCACAGTATTTATTACAGGAGTTTTCTTAACGTTTCTCTTTTCTTAAATGAATGTCTGGAGGAGATATGTGTTAGTGAGTATCTTTTCTGTCTATTCCTAACAGCGAATATTTTAAATCTAACTCCTTGTGTCTGTGAATCCAGTGGTTTTGCAATAGGAATAGGGGACAAGGGAGGGTGACCAGATATTTTCATTTAGGCAGACAGTCTTGGTTCTGGCAGTGAGCTGGTGGCTCTGGAAGAAGTCCCAGGCAGGCTGTGCTCTGCCCCTTATCTGAACCGAGTTGATGAGCTGGCCCCCTTCCAGAAGAGGGTGACCAGAGCAGAGAGGGATCTGGAAACCAGAAGCGACAAGGACATGTGGAAGGGAAGGGGCATGTTTGCTAAGGAAGAGATGATGTGGGGACACCTGGGTGGCTCAGTCCGTTAAGCCTCCGACTTCAGCTCAGGTCATGATCTCACAGTTTGTGGGTTCGAGCCCCGCATCGGGCTCTGTGCTGATTGCCAGGTCAGAGCCTGGAGCCTGTTTCAGATTCTGTGTCTCCCTCTCTCTCTGACCCTCCCCTGCTCATGCTGTCTCTCTCTCTATCAGAAATAAATAAAACATTAAAAATTAAAAAAAAAAAAAAGAAGAGATGATGTGAACACTGCAGCCAAATATTCGAAGGGCTGTCATGGAAAAGAGGTGGTTGGAATGGTTAAATGACTATGGAAGTGACCTTAGAAATCCCATCAGACGCACTCCTCTATTTCCAAAAAGGGGACATAAGGTTGAGAGGGTGACACTTGCCCAGTGTCACACAACTGGCTGGTAATAGACAAGCTAGGACTACAACACAGATCCTTGACAATACCCCCATATGCTCACCAATCAGGTTGTAACTGTACCCGGGTGGGAGAGGGGAGAATGGTGGGCTCTGTTTAGTGTTGAAACAGAAATTGGATGTCCATAGAGAGAGTTCCTGAATCACTCAGAGAGCTGGCCACAGCCCAGTCACCAGAAAACTGGGTTTACTACTAACATTTTCTACTTCTTTGTGGTCGCCATAGGATTTTCAATAATCGGCAGGTAACTCCAGGTAACAGAAAGTTTGTGTGTAAGTGGATGAGGTAGAGGTTGGAAAGGCAGGCCCTAGGAAAGGTATGGCTTCTAGAAAAGTCTGCCTGTATGTGGTGGCCCAACAGGGAGCTGGCAGGATCTCTGCCCTGGGGTTCCCTGATGCCTGCTGTCACCGAGTCCCTAGCCTCTGTCTTGGGGGAAATGAGGACAGCAGAGAGGGGCACTGCAGCCTTCTCTAGGCAGCACCCGGGTGCGTGGGGAGGGGGTGGGTTACTTGTGATCTGAACTTGGAGCCCCTATAGCCAACTTCAAAACTCCATTCTTGTCTCGCCCCCTGAAAAATCCTTCATAAGCAATACATGATATAAATGTTTTATCATCACTCCATTTATTGGCTTGTTGTCTTTGTCGAGGTGTCTGGATGACCTGGTAATGTGGTTTCATCACACCTTGTGTGACTTTATCAGCTGGATGATGAAGAAATGGGGGCAGGCTATTTCCTAGATATAAAACACACAATAATTAAGGACCTGATGACTGTTTTCTTGGCATGGATAGGAGTGGCAGCAGCACCTAAGGAAAATGAGGGCCTTCCACCGCATTTAGCCAGAGAATGCACTGACTGTGCCAGAAGAAATTGGGTGACTGTGCTTCCCGAATGTGTCATACATACCTCAGGGGTACCGAAATTTGGTGGGAAGACCATTTTAAAGGGAGTAGTGTATATATCTTTAAGTGTGTTAGAAATGTATAGTTATATGTTAAATTTGTTTGCTTAGGATGAGGCTAAAGAAATTAGTTAAGTTAAAAAGTAAGTAGATTAGAAAAATAATGGCTGTTAGGAAGTGCTGGGTGCTGAGTCACATACCGAGTGTCTCCAACGTAGCGCTACCTTTACTCCTTTCCAGCTGCTGTTGGAGTTGAGTTCCATTTTACAGGAAACCAAACTAAAGCAAAGAAAATTTTCTTAACTTGCTCAAATTCAAACAGTTGGAAGGGGCAGACCTGTCTGCATCCAAACCAACCCAGACCTGTCTGAATTTAGAATCTGGATTCCTCACCCCTTGAAACAGGACTCTATAGAATCCCCATCCCATCCCGACAGAGGGGCTTTGTTTATGCTGTACCCCAGCACAGAGTAGGGCCTCAATAAGCCCTTGTTGAATGGATGAATGAATGAAGAAGTGAATAACGTATAGTAGATGCTGATTCTGGAAAAAATCTTAAGTCGGTATGTGTATGCCTGGTGTTTAGGAAACCCTGACCTAGTTTAATGGTTTTAAAGTGTGCCCTCAGGAACTACCCTGGGGTTCAAGTCACAGAAAAATTGCAGTGGGAGGGCTGCTCTGAGGGCCGGGGAAGGCCAGGAGGCTGGCCTCCAGGGCAGCTCCCTTTTATCTATTATGGCGCCTCTTCCTACTTTAATTTTTTAATAAGTCTTTGTTGCTGCTACAATTAAAACAAACAAAAGACGCAACAAAGCAAAAAACAAAACAAAACAAAAACAAAAGCCTCCCAGGGATCTAGTACAATAACATCACCATACTGATGAAGAAGCCCGGGTGAAGGTGGAGAGGGCGCCTGGGGGCCCCGGCAGCTAAGCATCTGACTTAGGCTCAGGCCATGGTGTCCAGCCCAGAGCCCTGGGTTTGGCTCTGTGTTGACAGCTCAAAGCCTGGATCCTGTTTCAGATTCTCTGTCTCCCTCTCTCTCTCTCTCTCTGCCCCTTTCCCACTTATGCTCTGTCTCTCTCGAAAATAAATAAATAAACATTACAACAAAAACAAAACGGGGACCCAGAGAAGTAAAAGATTAGAAGGAAGTTAGAACTTGAATCCTGTCTTTCTGACCCTTTGCCCAGTGCTTATTTCATAACACGGAGAAAATTATGTTCGAAGCCCATTGGAAAACACCATTGTAATTGTGATGCTACTTCTTGTATGTAGAGAAATAGCTATAGGGATCAACCCTGGCCTACATAAGGATGCATTTTAAATGCTGGGTGTTTCCCTTTACAAAAATGTCTTGGGCAAGGCCAGTTCTCATCATTTATTCCTGCATAAAGCGCAGGTAATTTGGAAGTACAAATTTAGGAGGAATAGATGGAATTAGCCCGTCTTATTAAAAAACAGTTTTAGGGCACAATGTAATAAAATATATTGCTCAAATGAATATGATTTAATAAATCACAATTCAAACCTTGACCATAGATAAAAGATAACATTATTACACAACATTATTACGTACACCAAAGATAACATTATTACACAACATTATTACGTACACCTAAGGGCAAGATGAACTATAGATAAAAAGAGGCAAGTTCAGTGGGGTGGGGGGCAGAAATTATTTTTAACTGGGGTGGCTTCAAAGTGTCAGGGTATCAGCAACACTTGAGGGGTCCTTGAAGGATTGTTAGGGCCCCATCCATTCATGATATGGGAGCGGGGAGAAGGCTTTGGGTGAGGTGGGTAGGGATTTGGGGAAAACATTTATGGTTGGAGCTGGGGCACTAGGCTGGTGGGTGGTAATGTGGAAATAAAAGACATGCATTATCAACAATAATAACATTATTATATTTTGAAAATACAGTTTCCTTTGACTAAATGCAATAGAAGGATTTTATTGTTCTTTAAGACCTATAATTGTGTTTAAAACACACATTAGTCCAGTTTTCTGGAATACATGTAACTTGTTAAATGCAAACCAATTTAAAAAGGCTAAATCATATTTTAAATTACCAAGATTTTATGATTTTAATGTAATCGTATTGGAAATTTTTGTTGTTAAGTGATAAGTCCCTGTGTATGTGGGAACAACTGGGTTTATGTTTTGGATGAAACAGGACCTGACAAATTCTTTCTAAAAATGAAACTTTGTGAAGAAAAATTTGGGGAGGTTACTAAGAAAATTCAGAAAAAGTAAGTAATGAGGGAAAAGTATTAAATATTAAAATGAATTTTAAAACTTAATAAACAGCATTATATTGGTATAATAGTAGATATAAATCAGTGGAAACAAGAAGCAAAGATTTTATATGTGATAAAGAGGGTGTATTAATTTTCTAGGGCTGCTGTACTCAGTACCATTGACTGGGTGGCTTAAAACAACAGAAATTTATTCTCTCACAGTTCTGGAGGCTAGAGATCTGAAACTGAGATGTCAGCAGGGCGACACCCCTCCTGAAGATTTTGGGGAAGAATTCGGCCTTGCCCTCTTTCTAGGTTCTCCTGGGTGCCAGCAACCCTTGGTGGTCTGTGGCTTGTGGGGCATGACCCCAATTTCTCCCTCCAGCATAACACGGCCATCTCTGCCTTTGTTTCTCAGCCTTCAGATGGCCTTCTCGTTCTTTCTGCATCTATTTCTTTTCTTCTTCTGATAAATAAACAAGTCATACTGGATAAGGGCCCACACCAGTATAATCTCATCTGAACTAATTACATTTGCAATGATGTAATTCGTTCATTATGAGGTCCTGGCGGTTAGGGCTTCAACATATCTTTCTGGGGGACACCTTTCAATCCATACCATATGGCATCATAAAATTGTAGGGAAAGAAATAATTGCACAATAAATGACAATGAACTCTTTGGGGGAAAAAAAGAAACTTGGATGGATACTTTATACTTTAGCCGCAAATAAACTTAAAATGGATTCAAGTTAAACATAAAATATGAACAAGTAAAAGAAAAACAGAAGAAAAATATAGGTGTATTTTTATTGTATAATAGAGTCAAGGGCATAAGCAGTCACAAATATTTGTACACATCCAAATGTGTCAAAAAAAAAAAAAAAATCAGGGGCGCCTGGGCGGCTTAGTCGGTCAAGCGTCCGACTTTCGCTTAGGTCATGATCTCACGGTTCGTGGGTTCGAGCCCCGCGTCGGGCTCTGTGCTGACTGCCAGTTCAGAGCCTGGAGCCTGTTTCAGAGTCTGTGACTCCCTCTCTTTCTGACCCTCCCCTGCTCACGCTGTCTCTCTCTCTCTCTCTCCTAGAAATAAATAAAACATTAAAAAAAATTAAAAAATCAGAATGATAAACCAGAGAAAACATTTACCATAAGTATGACAAAAAAACCCAAAATTCTTTAAACTCACTAAGAAAAAAATACTAAAGCATCAATGGAAAAAAAGAGGACAAAATTATGAATAGTTAACATTTCCAATCAGACTGTTGATTCCAGCTGTCCATTGAGACTGCTTTTTGCTGGGGCCCTTGGAGGGTCAGTCAGTTAAGCAAGACTCTGTCCCCTCCCCTGCACTCTCTCTTTCCAAAAATAAATAAATAAATAAATAAACTTAAAAAAAAACAACAACAACAAAAACGCTCCTGTCACAGTGACCGGTGCCCTTCATCAGTCCTCAGCCCTCCCCTCATGATGATCTCATGTCTGGAACTCTCTACCTTCTTGGTTTGTATGATGACCGCCCACCATCCCTTATCCTTCTCAAGTCCCATCTCTCTCCATAGTGCCATCTTCTACATGGTTTGCTCTGGCTCAAACCTGAGGGGCCATTGCTGACTTCTCTACTTTCTGAGCAACCACATCCAGTCTGTGGGTAAGTCTTCTGTCTTCAAAATATATCCTGAGTCCAATAACTTCTCCATACCTGCACCATCATCATCCCAGATCAGGCTTCCATCTTCTCTCCAGGGCTGCTGTAACAGCCTCCTATCTTGTCTTCCTGCTTTGTCTTGTTCCCTATAAGTAAGTTTTCACAGAGCAACCAGAAATTGTTTCTCTGTGATCGGAAATACAAACGCAAGGTAAAATATTTTTTAATTAAAAATGAATTTAAAATTTCAATTTAAAAATTATCCAAAGAGAATTAATAGTATGAAAACCAAGTCTAACCCTCTCCTGACCTCTATCCCATCCAGCTCCTTTCCCCAGAGCCAATCAGTTTCTTGCACTTCCTTCCAGAGTTAACCTGGATAACTTTCATAGTTTTCATAGATCGCAAAATACTATATACAATGCTCTGCATCTTTTTAGAATGATCTGCTGAAAATCTAAGATCAGATTATTCTAAAGCTTAAAACTACCTAATGGCTTCCTGTTACACTTAGAACAAAATTCACATGGTCTACAAGGCCCTACATGCCTTGTCCCTGGTCCAGTCTGTCTCTTACCCTCACCTGCTTTATACTAGCACATTGTTCCTCCTGACGCTCTTCAAACAGGCTGGATCTCTCCTCTGGACCTCTATCTTCTATGTTTGGAATGCTCTCTTCCCATTTTTCTCCCCTTCATTCCATGGCGGTTTCTGCTCAGATGTGACCTTATCAGAGAAGCTCTCCCTGATTCCTTATTCAAAATATCATCCTTACCTCTACCCATTAGCACTGTTCTTCCTTACCTTGCTGTATTTTTCATCACAGCTCTTCTTCTTCTTTGTTGAGATTATATGAACTCAATTATTACCTGTTTCCTTACCTTGAACGAAAGCTCCATACGGAAGGTGCTTTGCTCACCCCTGTATGTCCAGGGCTGACAGCTATCCTTGGTGTATGGTGGCATTTGATTAATATGAACTGAAATGAATAATGAAAACAAGATATATTCACATATGATATTGACAAAACTTAAAAGTTAAAAAAAATTCTAGTAG
Organism: Proteles cristata cristata; assembly: GCA_017311185.1. Taxonomy (NCBI): domain Eukaryota; kingdom Metazoa; phylum Chordata; class Mammalia; order Carnivora; family Hyaenidae; genus Proteles; species Proteles cristata. Next base: position 661,317 of record JAESUZ010002267.1, on the reverse strand, counting down.
TACTGATGGGGACTGCTGGTAGTCTTATAGATTGTCATCATTTTTAACCTGAAAATAATTTGAAAATATATGTTAAGAACATTAATAGTTATGTATCTTTTGGGCATATGTCTAGTAATCTATCACAAAGAAACAGCAAGATGGGAGGAAAACATTGTACAGAAGGATGATCATTACCCACCAGGGACTAATGAAATAAATTCATTTAAATACACAAAATTTGGTATTATGTAATTTATTAAACTCTTAAATGTAAAAAATATATAATGACAGAAAATTGAATTCTATAATACTAGGGAAAAATTCATATGATATATAAAAAGTTTGGAATCAGTGTAAATATTTTTTTAAGTTTATTCTATCCATTTTGAGAGAGAGAGAGAGAAAATCCCAAGCAGCCTTCGCACTGTCAGCACAGAGCCTGATGAGGGGCTCGAACTCATGAACCCTGAGATCATGATCTCAGCTGCAACCAAGAGTTGGACACTTAAGCGAGTAAGCTGGCACCCCAGTGTAAATATTTATTAATAGGAAACTGATTAAGTAATATGCAATATTGAGGCAATGGAACATTATATAGCTTTTATATGCTTTTTACTTTTTATTTTTTTTTAATGTTCATTCATTTTTGAGAGTGAGGGCGGGACAGAGGATCTGAAGAAGGCTCTGACCTGAGAACAGCTATGCTGGTGTGGAACTTGAACTCACGAACCGTGAGATCATGACTTGAGTTGAAGTCCGTCGCTCAACTGAGACACCCAGGTGCTCTTTACATAACTTTAAAAAATAATGAAGGATCTTTCTATAGTGATATCGTGGGACTTCTCAAGTATGTTACTCTATTTATAGCAGTCAAATAAAACAGAGTGCAACGCAATATGGATAAGATGTTCTAATTTCTACTAAAATTATATATACATATTCATATATGTATTATTTTCTTTTTTAAATTTTTTAAATGTTTTTTAAAATTTATTTCTGAGAGCGAGAGAGAGACAGCATGAGCAGGGGAGGGTCAGAAGAGAGGGAAACACAGCATCTGAAGCAGGCTCCAGGCTCTGAGCTAGCTGTCAGCACTGAGCCGGACGCGGGGCTCGAAACCACGAACCGCGAGATCATGACCTGAGCCGAAGTCGGATGCTCAACCGACTGAGCCACCCAGGCGCCCCATATGTATTATTTTCGGAAAAAATTTAAAAACAAATTTCTAATTTTTATTTTAAAAATAAATTTAAGATAGACTGGCAACTATCTGCCTCTGGTAAATGCACCTGGGTATCTGGAGTCTTCTTCTTTTTTTTTTTTTTTTGGTATGACCTTTTGAATTTCGTGCCACATGTATGTTTTACCTATACAAAAACATATTTAAATGTAAAATCTGCATATACAGTAGGATAACAATAAAAAGTAGGTCTAAATATATGAATAGAAGAGACATGAGAATAAATAATCTCAAAATTTTAGCAGGGATTTTCCCTTGATGCTGGAATTACTGTTGATTTTTACATGGATTGTTTTTATAGATAAAAGTATTTTGTTAAAAACCTATTCATTTCCATTTTTTTTTCAAATATCAATTCTTAAAACTAAATTAGCTTTTTGTAGACTTCTGCTCCTAGTGTGCTAAGTTAGTTTTCTAAACTGATGTAACATAAGTCTAAAAATGCACAACGTTAGTTCAAGAGACTGTGTATACGTTGGAGATACACGAGTATAATATCATCTTTTTTGTTTCATTGCATATCTCAATTTTCTGAATTTCCTCTTCACAGCAAATAACACATCCGCATTAGTTTTGATGTCTTCAAAGGGATCTCTACGTGGTTCAGCTCCCCAAGGAGAGATCCCCTTTGAGAATCTCAGATCATGGAAATGAGGATCAAAAGTATGTAGGCAGAGACACCAGGCCTTTAGAGAACTTCCGCCAGCTCGGGGGGCCTTTTCACATGTTTCACAGTGTTCTTCTCTTCCTGTCTTTACTCGAACTCCAGTTCTTGTCTTTCCAGTGCATCTGGCTGGAGTTATAAAAGTAAAGCAGCTAATCGCCTAATCACAGGTGTGGATCACTGATAGGATCTTAAATGAGAGCTGAGGAATTTGGCTGTGTCAGGCTGTGCCTGTGTTGGTTCTATAGAGGGTGGGGAGAGATTTTTTTTTCTTTTTGAGGTGAAAACAATTTCCAGTAATCATCATCAGACACATTCCTCTATTTCCAAAAGGGGGACAAAAGATTGAGAGGGTGACACTTGCCCAGTGTCACACAACTGGCTGGTAACAGACAAGCTAAGACTACAACACAGATCCTTGACTATACCCACATATGCTCACTAATCAGGCCGTAACTGTACCCGGTGGGAGAGGGGAGAGTGGTGGGCTCTGTTTAGTGTTGAAGCACTAGAGAGCTTGAAGCAATAGAGAGCCTAGTGGGTGCTTTTTCTTCAACCGCAGAAGAAATGGTGCTCTTCAGCTTGTACTTCTAGAGACAAGTTGCTCTTTGAGCAGCTTAGAAGCTTCACAATATTTATTATAGGAGTTTTCTTAATGTTTCTCTTTTCTTTAATTAATGCCTGGGGAAATATGCGTTAGTGGGTATCTTTTCTGTCTTTTCCTGACAGCGAAGTGTGTTGAATCACATGCCAACTGAACAACAGACACTCAAGAAACCTTATGATTTCTGAGAAGTAGAAGTCAGAGCGTGGGATCCTGAGGGCTCTCGAGTTTCTCATGTTTCCGGTGAGTCTTATATATGATCTCTGCCCCTGGATTCTGTGAGAACCTCCAGAGTTTTCTCAATCACATGCCTTCACCTTTGCTTAAGGTAGTTGGAGGTTCTCAATTTATGCTACCAAAAGCGAACATGCACACACCATCTTGCTGGGTTGAAGCTAATGACCATGTAATACCAGAACTCCAGGAGGTTGCTGGCCACCTAAAAAAAAAAAGGGTTGAACTCGACACTACATGATCCAGAAGTTTCCTTCCTGCCTTATAGTTCTACTTGTTTATGAAATTGATGATGCTTTTTATTGGGACATTTTCTACCTCTAACTTGGTAGAGCTCTAGAATGACAGAGATTCAGTTAAAACTAATGGTCGAGAGCTTAATGTGTTGACACAGGCCTCTTAAGACAGGAAGACATTCCCATTTTCAAAAAATTGTGTTTCCTTAAAACCTGAAGACGCGTTTTGCTTTTCAGTCATTGAATTGAAAGTGTACCTCTGCTTTCTAAAGCATGGAACTACAGCTGTCTGTGCTTCTCTTCACGTACCTCCGACTGGGCATCTGGCAGTGACAGGTAATCAAATCATATCAAGGGACATTGAGCCATCTGCCCTAATTTCAGCCCTCAGAAGTGAGCTATTGGAAAAGGTTTCAGCTTTTCATCTTGAGTCTACAAGCCAGCATGGTTCAATTTCCTCAATGAAAGTATTGATTTAGTCCTTTAAAAATAATTCCCAACCCTGCCGACATCAAGGAGATATGCCTCATAGCATCGAGATAAAAGATAATCATGCTGTGAATAAGGCTGTTAAATTTCCTTTCACACACAAAACAAAACTCTCAAATGCATGTCTTAAATGGCCAATAGAAAAGAGCAGCAAGCTAATTAGGACTTGAGGATTAGGAAAGCACAGTGCTGGGAGGTGATGAGTGGGTTGAAGGTGACAAACCATGGTCCCCCTGAAGCCAGTGACATACTGAAGTGTTCCTGCCACTGTGTCGTGAGATGTGAAAGACAGCCCAAATCAACACTTTGGCTGACATATATTTTGTATTTTGTTCACCTTTTTGATATTGAGATAGTGGCATTCTCTTCTTATGGTGATTATATTTATGGGACATTTAAACTAATAAGTGTATGTTTTATTTGAAGTATCATGCTGTATTTGAACTATTGTACAACCAATGTCAAAACTGATTGGGTTTTACTTCAAATCCCTAATATCTTAGTCAATTTGGGTTGCTATACCAAATTATCATAGTCTGAGAGACTTAAACAACAAACATGTATTTCTCATGCTTCTGGAGGCTATGAGTCTGAGATGAGAGTGCCAGCAAGCCCAGGTTCTTAGTGAGGGTCCCTCTTCCTGATTATGTCCTCACATGGCCTTTCATTGGTGCATGTATGAAAATAGAGGGAGGGGTATCAACAAAGGAATTTTAAGGGACATAAGCATTCAGTTTATAGCACCTGGTAATACCTATTCTATTCAGGGATCTATGGGTTGCATCTTAGGTTGGATTTCCCACAAGTGGACCCTGAGATGTGGAGTCATGTGAAAGTAGTTTGTTAGGAAATGAAACTGGTGGGGGAAATCAGGAGAGGCAAGAGTGTCATATCAAAGTCCCACAGGGACTAACCCTTACTCAATCCAGCAGTAAAACCATCATGATTAGAGCAAGGGATACAAATAGCACCCAGGGGATGTACATTCCTATGAAATTGTGGCTCTTAAGACCAACAGGCAGGGAAATCTGAGGGCAGCCCTCTAAAGAGCTGGTTGGTAGGCTCAAAAGTCCCATTGATAGAAGGCTTGTACAGGAAAGGGTCCCCCAGGAAAGGGATATGCATTCAGTACAGTCAATTCCGGGAAACAAAAACGGACTCAAACTAACTTCATTAAAAGAGTCTCAGTTAAGACTGCATTTGGCTGCATGTATTAGAAGCCCGACTCAGTACCTAAGGAGAAGAGTTTGTGTTTCTAACGTAACAAGAAGTTTAGAGATTGGCAGTGTGGAATTGGTGTAACTGCTTCCTGATGTTCTCAGTGATTCGTGTTCCTGCTCTGTCTTCTTGCTTATTGCTTCAGGATTGCCAGATGGCTCTTTTACCTCCAGCCTCATGTCTGAGTTCCTGGCAGGAAGAAGAAAAGGGATGGAAAGAAGGCCTTATGTGTATTAGGAAAGCAATCATTTCCCAGAAATCGCTAGCAGACTTTTCAATATTTCATTGCCTCTTAGTTCCTCATTCCCTTTAGATGTAAGGAATTTGGGAAAGGTGGCACATGGATCCCCCGAAAAGAACAGTTTTTCTTTTAGTAAAGGATGGGCAATGACTGGGTATTTAGCAGTTGTCCAACAGACGTTTTTTATTTTCTTTTGTTTTTGCAAAAATACAACGGGCCATCGTAAGGGCATCCCAAGACAAGATGCAAGCCCGCTTGAATTCCTGGGATTGTGCCAGGACTGGCCAATGAGGAGCTTGTCTTTTGTAAGTTAACTTTGATTGGACAATGGGACATGCACATGCGTAGAGTAGATATTTGAAAAAGCATACTTTCAAGTTGACCTGAAGCCTGGTGAGCCGTGGGCAGAGTGCATACCAGGCAGCCACGCAGTTAGTTTGGCTCTGCATGCCAAGCCCGGGACCTGGGTTGGGCTGGGTGGTGGTGATGGTGATGGTGAGGGTGAGGGTGAGGGTGAGGGTGAGGGTGAGGGCAGCCACAGAAGCAGCAGCAGTGGCAGTAGTAGCCACAGCCCTGGAGGGAGGAGGGGCCCCAGTGTCAGGATCTGTGGCAGGAGGCTCGCTTGCCAGGCTGTCTCTGGAGTCCATCTCTGGGGGATTGGCACAAATCTTAACTCTTCGGACAGGAACTATTAGAGCTCAGGTGGTAAAACTGTCAGCAAAATTATTGCAAAATAAAAACGTACACATGGGCATTTCAATAAAACCTATTAAGGAGTAATTAAAATTCTTCATAGTTTAAAACCTCTGTGTTGCTAACTACTGCAGCATTGCAAAAGAAATATGCATAAACTTAGAAATAAAAATTAAATTTAACGATTATCACATTTAATGAAATAGAACACTATTTTCTAAATTTTTTTTTTTATTTCTAGGAGAGAGAGAGAGACAGCGCGAGCAGGGGAGGGTCACAGAGAGAGGGAGTCACAGACTGAAACAGGCTCCAGGCTCCAAGCTGGCAGTCAGCACAGAGCCCGATGCGGGGCTCGAACCCACGAACCGCGAGATCATGACCTAAGCGAAAGTCGGAGGCGTAACCGACTAAGCCACCCAGGCGTCCCAGAACACTATTTTCATATGAAGCATCAGATGAAACAATTTTAATGAAGATAATTTTGAAATTAATTTTCCTTTGTAATTGAATATACAATGGTAGAATGCATAAACAAGTATTTGACTTATATGTAAATCACAAAGTCAGTTTCTTGTATAACCTCCACAAATTATAGGAAATGTAAGAAGAAATATTAAAATGCCCATGGCATAAGTTTACATTTAAAATTATGTTTAGAAATCCATGAAACTGATCTGTATGAAGACACATATTTCAGAAAAATTGTTCTGCAAGAATCATCAGCTTTAGGTGTACTAATATTTGTATTTTAAAATTATTAACTAGAAATGTATCCCAATGATTTCATAGCCTATAAAATACTCTTTTATGTAAAGTTTACTTATTTTGAGAGAGAGAGTGAGAGTGGGAGAAGGATGGGGTGGGGGGAGGGGGAGAGAATTTTAAGCAGGCTCCATGCTCAGCAAGGAGCCTGAGAGGGGACTCAATATCAAGACTGTGAGATCATGACCTGAGCAGAAATCAAGAGTCCGATGCTCAACTGACTGAGCCACCCAGGCACCCCACCTATATACTCTTAACAGCTTCAGTAACTGTGATGTCAGCAGACATATCCTCCTAAAAATAAAAAATCATCAAAAATTGTTTGCAATCTTGAGTTTTCCAAGAGCAACTCACATTGCTTTCAACGATATAGATTGAAAATGAAGTAGCTAAAAGTAAAACTTTTGATGCTTTAATAAATATATTTGCAGAAATGAGCCAGAAGAGTCTAAAATCCATCAAGCTATGACACTAATAAAGTGTTATTTATTATATTATAAAGATTATGACACCAGGGGTGCCTGGGAGGCTCAGTCCATTAAGCGTCTGACTTCGGCTCAGGTCATGATCTCGAGGTTCCTGGGTTCGAGCCCCGCATCGGGCTCTGTGCTGACAACTGACTCAGAGCCGGGAGCCTGTTTCGGATTCTGTTTCTCCCTCTCTCTTTGACCCTCCCCTGCTCACGCTATCTGTCTTATTTATTTCTCTCTCAGAAATAAATAAAACATTAAAAAAATAAAAGATTATGGACACCAAAAAATATTTTCTTCAGTTTGTAAATTTATACTGTTACCTACATATCACAATTACCCCTATTCATGGACTGAATTGTCTCCCTCTGCCAAATTCATATGTTGAAGTCCTAACCTTTTATGTGACTGTATTTGGAGACAGGGACATAAAAGAGGTAATTACGGTTAAGTGAGGTGATAAGGGCTGGGCTCTAATCCTGTAGGGCTAGTGTCCTTATAAGAAGAAGAAAAGACACTAGACATCTCTCTTGCTGCTGTGTGTGTGTGTGTGTGTGTGTGTGTGTGTGTGTGTGTGTGTGCATGCGCGTGTGTGCATACAGAAGAAAGGCTATGTGAATCACAGCAAGGAAGCAGCTGTGTGCCAGCCAGGAAGAGGTATCTTATCAGAAACGCTGACAGCACTTTGATCTTACTTAAGACTTCTAGCCTCCAGAACTGTGAGAAAGTAAGTTTCTGTTGTGTAAGCCGTCCCATCTGTAGAGTTCTGTTAAGGCAGCCTCAGCTAATATACCCCTATACATTTTATAAATAATAAAATATTTTAAAGGAAAAGTCATCATATTTTTAGTACCTTTAATGGCATTTTCCCCTTGCTTTTGAACAAAGGGCTCCACATGTTCATTTTGCACTGGGCCCTGAATTACACAGCTGGCTTTTCTCTGAGCTGAAGTCACACTTTGTGCCTCTCCTAGGGGCATTTCAAAATGGTTCTTCTCTCTACTTCCTCTCTCCCCACACCAGCTTTTCCTGGTGGCATATAGCCCAGCAAGGCCATTTTCATCCTGACTATGTGATGTTTTCTCAAGTGTTCAACAGTAACCCACTAATTCCGCCTCAGAGCCCTGATTCTGCATTTCTGTGGAGTGTAATTGGCTTAGCCCAATTTATGGATTGTTTGGTCTTGTATTGGATGCCCCTCTGTTCCAACTGGCTGGGGCCACACACATGTAGCTGGCTGGCCAGGCCTACATTTTCAGGGCCTACGTGTCCCGCAGTCAAAGGAAGTGCTGTGGGCTGGGCTTGTGTTCTCAACTGAGGCAATTAAAATGCTTGCATGGAGGATAACTTGGCCTCAATTCCAAGCTTAACTTATTTTTCCAAGAGTGTTCAGCATCTCCTAAATATAACCACCCACAGTTTAAAAAGGAAAAGCAGAAACCAGTACTGTGTTCTGAGAAGTATTTCAGGGCTGTGCAGCTCAACTCTCCATTGACAAAAAACATATTAAAAATAGGATTAGATACAGAGGCTCCTGGGTGGCTCAGTTAGCTAAGCATCTAACTTGCACTCAGGTCATGATCTCCCACTTTGTGAGTTTGAGCCCTGCCTTAGGCTCTGTGCTGATAGCTCAGAGCCTGCTTCAGATTCTGTGTCTCCCTTGCTCTCTGCCCTTCCCCTGCTCACACTTTCTCTAGATAAATAAACATTAAAAATAAAGAAATTAAAAAAAATAGGATCAGATGGAGATTTTCAGCACAATAATGCAATGTCCATGCATTGTTAATTTAGGATCCTCTAAATTAATTTAGCATATATTTTTTTGCTATCTCATTTAACATTAAACTGTGTTTGAAAAAAATTAAATGTCAAATGTATAAATAAAAGTAGCAACATAAATATTTTCCACTGAGATCAATTTTAATAATATTTTTTGGCAAGATTCATATTTATTATTTAAAAAGTGTAGTAATATCACAGGGTGACTTATTTGGGTGGCTCAGTCAGTTAGTGTCAACTCTTAATCTTAGCTCAGGTCATGATCTCCTGGTTCACAGGACTGAGCCCCGTGTTGGCTCTGTGCTGACAGCATGGAGCCTACTTAGGATTCTCTGTTTCCCTCTCTCTGTGCCCCTCCCCTGCTTGTGCACATTCTCTCAAATAAGCATCCTTCAAAACGCAGTAAAATCAAGAGTTACTATACATTTCCAGAAGCAAACTTGAAAGATTCCTATTGAAATAAAAGGATGAATTAAAATCACTGATTACAAAATATTTTAATACAGCAACACCTTAGTTACCTGGCATTCAGGCTTATGTACAACTCCTACAATCTGGAACACAGCAATAGAACAAAGTTCCCCGAGGTGTTGAGACAGCTCTCGTAAAATCAGAGCACTGAAGCTCATTTGCTTTAATTGTAGAAGAGGGACCCAGTCAGAGCCTATTCACCTTACTTTATACACTTTCTAAATAACTTTGATGATCTGGTTTGGCAGCCCACAGCAGATTAAACCCAACAATTTATTAGGGTAGAATAAATGAATGAATGAAAAGCAGATGTGCTGCCAAAACACACAAAGTGTTTATTGACATCAGAGAGGAGACTGAAAAGCAGAAACTCTAAAATGTTTAGTTTGGGGACATTTGGTACACACATATTTGACTTACATTCTTGCACACATTTAATAAGCATACATTCAATAATAATAATACCTATTATTAGCCTTTGCTATTGCTAGGTGCCCAGGATATAGAGACTGAAATCTCGGTGTCTGCCCTCAAGTGTTTATAATCTAGCAGAAAGGCTGACAAATAAAAAGGCAGTTATGATGCAGTATGGAGAATGGTTAAGTACTAGATAAAACTGAAGCCTAGGTGATGAGCCAGAATGCATTTAAAATATTCCAGGCAAGATGCGATGAAGCCCTAATTAAGACAGCAGCAGTGGAAATGCAGAAATGTCTATGACTTGAAAGATCAAGAAGGTAGAATTTCCAGTTCAGGATGTCTGATTGGATCTGAGGGATGAGGGAGAAGGAAAAGTCAGGGATGTCTCTCAGATCTCTAGCTGGTGTGAAGAAACAGAGACTTCAGTCTCCCTAGAGGGCATTGTCTTATGAGGGCTGACATTTTAAAAGAAGAATTGGGAATCACTGACAAAAGGTCAGAGAAGTGTGAAATCCATTTAGTAGTGATTTTTCTCTGTTGGGGGAATAAAACACCCTATTCTAAATGAATGGTATACAGAGAAGTCCTTGTAAGTTCCTGAGAGCAGGGCACCTGCCATTTATCCTTGTAAACCCAGGGCCCAAATGTGGTGGTTGCTTAATAGTAATTTATTTATTTGACTTATAGAAACCAATTAAAACCACTTTGACCTTTTCTAATCATCTCCCTGAGGGAGTCAGATAAGACTGAGGAAATTTATAGAGGTCTTTTGTCCTTAAGCAGATAGCTATTGGCTTCAGAGATACTTCTCTTTCAAACAGAATTTTTCTTAAGGGAATCGAAAGGTCCATGTTGTCATCTTGGATCAGATCTTCTGAAGGTCCTGACTGGCAGCCCTTCCATCTCCTCAGGCTTCCAGAGTCTTTTACAAAAGTCTTTAACACTAGATGGCTCCTTGATGCTGATGCTGTGGGATACAGAGGGGGGCCAGCAGTGGCCTCTCAGGGAGCTGAGGGGTGGCCTTGTGTACTCACAGGCACTGTATGCTTACAGGTCTAGGGATGGGTGTGCAGTGGAAGCCTGCCATTCCCTAAATGAAAGAAGGCCTCATTCAGCCGACCTCAGAGACCAAAAGGTTCCCTGGAAACTTCCCGACCCCTAGAAGAGTCCCCAGGGACTTCTATTCAGAAAAGAAGCTCATCTCTGAGAGGCAACTTTGTGAACGATGAAGTCAAGATGCACTTGAAAGAGAAGCTCAGAACTGGGTCAGGATAGGGTGAAGGGAAGAAACAGTCCAGATGCATTATGGAACCTCTCTGAAAAGAACTGTTTTCATGATTTTGAGCACTGACATCTACTGAAGCAATGCTATTTTTTTCATTTGAATGTTTAATTTTGAAAGCCAAGCTTGAGAAATAGAAGCATTTTATCCTTTATCAAATAGCTGTGAGTCATGGTTGATGTGTCTGAAAAAATCAGCCATAAAATCTCCGTTGGCTTTGAAGCAGGAACAAAAACAAAATAAAACAAGAATCAAATCGCACAAGGAAAACCAGCTTCCAAAAACACTCCCAAGAATGCTCATCTGTGCCTATGGAATAGGGCATTATATCAGATTGCTAAGTGTGTGAATTTAAATAGCAGGCTTTGTCATTATAAAATCTGTGGTTGGATGAGCATCATGCTGCAAGGGTACTGGTATTTAAATGAAAGCTACACTGGGCAGTGGGTGTTCTTGATCCAGTTTTATGTTTCTTGGTTGCAGACAGCATGTTTTTAAAAATTCTTTCGAATCCTCCTAAAGCAGTTTCACTTTTCTGCAAACCTTAAAGTTGTTCAGTGTTACTGGCTAGTTGCTTAGAAAGTCGACTCCAAGGTGAGCCTTTCCCACTCCAGCCACCTTTTTGTTGGGAGATCATTCTGGAAGCATTTACCTGGAAAGGAGCCACCAGGGAAGTTACACAGCCTAGCTCCCTAGAGGGTAGGGGGAGACGTGGAGGATAGGGCACTTGTCACCCCAGTCATGGGCCAGGCAACTGGGAGAAGATGTGGTCAGCCCAAAGCTAACCCGGAGAACAGGTGTGGCCTGGAGGTGTGTGGGGGGCTGCAGGATATGGGTGGGCAGCCCCGGGCCCAGTGACTAACTCTATTCCTTTTCTGAATGCAAGGCCGCGGTCACTGATAATGCACTCTCCTGTTGGGAATCATCCTTGCCCTTAGCAGAGGGTGATGAAGACGTGACAGGCTTTCCTCTGGGAAGCCAGTGGGATCAGAACGAGCCATTTTTGGATACAAATGTCAGTGGCTTTGCCTGCGGCAGTTCACGGGAAGACATAATTGCTGGGAGCTGCCTCCCTCCACCCCTCTTCCTGCACTCAGCCACCCACCTCCCGTGAAGCTGATCACAGACAGAGCAGAGGGAAAGGCAGGCAGTAGATGCTGCTCTTTCTGGTTCTTTCCCACTCCCTCATATATGTGGAGTCTTCACTAAATCCTTATAAACATTGTAACTTTAATAATTTGTTTCTATCATATCTACCACCTAGCCTCAAGTGGTAGTTAAAAGGCAGACTTATTGAATGTTAGGACACTTGCTTATTCAATTGTATATTCTTATTTCAAATTCTATACAATCCAAACATGGCTTTTGTAAGTGAGCATCGTTCTACACCTAGCAGTATTAAAATACTTGGAAAATTCCAGGGCGCTGGGGTGGCTCAGTCAGTTAAGCGTCTGACTTCGGCTCAGGTCATGATCTCACAGTTCAGGGGTTTGAGCCCCGCGTTGGGCTCTGTGCTGACAGCTCAGAGCCTGGAGCCTGTTTCAGATTCTGTGTCTCTCTCTCTCTGACCCTCCCCTGCATGCTGTTCTCTCTCTCTCCATCTCAGAAATAAATAAAAAACATTAAATTTTTTTAATTTAAAAAAAATTTAAAAAGAAAACTCATCCCACTTACAACTAGAGTTTACTTTCTCTCTCTCTCTCCCTCTTTTTTAAGGCTTCATGCCCAGCATTGGAGCCCAATACAGGGCTTGATCTCATACACTGAGATCAAGAGTCCCGTGCTTAACAGACTGAGCCACCCAGGCACCCTTACTTTGGTTTTTTTTAAACATTTAAAGCATCAGGGTTCACAAGATTGTAAATGCTTCTGTTTTGTGACTGACTTGAAGAGCTATCATACTTCTATGGTGATAGACTCTACCAGTTCCCAATTTTAGGCTGGTAGTCAGCTCAGGGGACTAGTCACCTTCAGCAGTATCCATCTGGTTTTACTCCCTTATTTCAAATACAAATACGTTGTTGACTGTTCCTGTCTGAGCTTATATACTGTGCCTGTCCTCACAACATGAGTGGAAAGATACCATTAATTTAATTTTCATCATTCCACCCTAATTACTTTTTCTATGAGGTCTTTAAAAATTCAATAGCCCACAGGCCTCTCTGTTCCTGAGGGTGGTGCTGATAACGGAGAAAGTAAATGTGCTCATAATAAAATTTCCACACTTTTCTTTTTAAAATGTCACAAGTAATACATGTCCATGATGAAAAAGCAAGGAAGCATGTAAGCAGAAAGAAAAACCATGCATTTATATGTATTTATAAATATGTATTTATAAGAATGTACACGTATATTTGTAAAAATGTGATCTATTTCATCACTTTTTAATATTTTCCTGTTTACTATTACATGAATATGTGTCTTTATTGTAATGGCTGCTCAATTTTTTCTTGTATGGGTATAATAAAATTTATTTAATTGATCTTTTATTGTTGGAGATTCATGTTATTTAAAAATATATGCAATGGTAAATGAACATCTTATTGCTACATTCTTGTGCATTTGCTCAAGTATTTTTGTAGGATAAATTTTCTGGACCCTAAGTTTCTTTTTGATCATACTTCGCTCAATGGCCTTAACTTGTCCCCTTTCGATGGGACGTGATTGTGGCAATAGAGAAGATAGTACTACTGCCTTTACTGGATTCTTCATACTAGTTCCTTGACCTTGAGTCTTCATTTTAGTTGCTTTATCTCCAGAAATTTCTCATTTTGGGTTTTTTATTCCTTTGCTAGAGATTATACTGAGCTTGGTCAAAGTTAGAGTTAAAATTTCTCTGTTGCTTCCTATGTCTCAACACTGTTCCTCTGCTCTCTCTCTCTCTTTTTTTTTTTAAGGTTACTTATTTATTTTTGAAGAGAGAGAGAAAACACTAGTGAGGGAAGGCCAGAGTGCTTCATCTGGTCAAGAATTAAGAGCTGCCCATTAATTACATAGAAAGCAGTGAACTGAGCTCTTCCTTCTAGCAAGTCCCAGATAGGTGGCAATTCCATTCTCTGAGGCAAGAAATACATGTCTAATGTCCTAATTCTTAGGCGGTCCTTACATAGGGCAGCGGTCTAGGCTCTGGTAAGTCCTGGATTTCCCTCACACTTCCCCTATGTTCTGCCTACTGGACCCTTTTTGAGATGTTTTCTGTTGGTTAAACCCTTTGTTAAAACACAATGCTCAGAGTGAATATATGTTCCAGGATTTTTATGGTTTAAAAGTTGGAGGTTGCTAAGAAGAAAGATCAACAAATGTCTTTATTGTACTTCTGCTTATATTTTTGGGCGGAGTAAAGTTAAACGTTTAAAATTTATCATTATGCCTGAATTAAAGGTGTTCCACTTGAAATGTTGTTTACATGCATAATTTCTTGGAGTGCCTGGGTGGCTCAGTGGGTTAGGCCTCTGATTCATGACCTCAGGGTGGAGAGTTCTAAGTCCTGCACTGAAGACTACTTAAAACAAACAAACAAACAAACAAAAAACCCCAACTGTCTGTAATTTCAAATCTCTCTTTTGGAAACTGACAGCAACAAGCTGGCAGGAACTCTGGGACTTAGGAAAAGCAAACACACTCTATTTGCTAATGATCACTAAACATTTGTAACCAAGGTAAGCTTATTACAGAAAGGAGGAGTTAGCTCAAGTGTAAGGGCAGAGCATTTAAAAATTCTAACCTTCTTTCTTGCATGCTGAAATCAGTTAGCAGAGATCAACTATTAGCTGCTACATAAGGAAGGGATTTGTTTACACAGATTTTTGTCAGGGACTGCTTGCCTGCCTGTCTGAGACTTTATTACTTATTAACTCATTATTCCCAGTAAATAGGAGAAGTTGCTTGCATTTCTAAGGTTTGCGCAAATCAGGTGTCCTCATTTTTCTGCCAGGGCTCAGGTATTCGGTCTTTGAATAATGGCAATTCTCAGCAAAGCCAAGGTTTTCCATGCATGCCCTTAACCATGAACACCTAATTAACCAATTTGTTGATGGTTCTTTCTGGTCTTGGATTTTGGACATAATCAAAATGTTGGATACTGAGAAGCTTTGTAAACAGAATATGACCGTAAGTGTCCTTGTTTCTGACTTCCAAGGGATGATGTCTAACAGCTCTCAGATTCCAAACGCCTTGACCAATGGCACGGGGCTGACACTGATTATGGAACCCAAGGGAAGAACACAAAATTCAGGAACTCTGGGGCTCCATTATTGGTTTTTTTTTTAAACTAAATATTTATACATTAGTGCTCTTGTAACATATATACTCAGTTTAAAGGAGAATTATCAAAGGAATACCCGGTTTCTTCCCATGTTTAAGGAGAACATTGAACCAATTCCACCAAAGCTCTGTGAGCCCCATGTGCACCCCCAGTCTGCGGGGGAACCAGGAACCACAGTCCTGCACTTTCATGTTAACTGTTTCCTTGCCTTTCTTGTCTTTCCTCCCTTCCCCCCTCTTTCCCTCCCTCCATCCCTCCTTCCCTCCCTCCATCCCTCCTTCCCTTCCTTCCTTCCTTTCTCCCTCCTTCCCTTCCTTCCTTCCTTCGTCCTCCCTCCCTCCCTCCCTTTCCTTCCTTCCTTCCTTCCTTCCTTCCTTCCTTCCTTCCTTCCTTCCTTCCTTCCCTCCCTCCTTCCTTCTTTCCCTCCTTCTTCCCTCCCTCCTTTCCTTCCTTCCCTTCCTTCCCTCCCCTCCCTCCCTCCCCCCTCCCTTCTTCCCTCCTTCCCTCACTCCTTCCTTCCTTCCTTCCTTCCTTCCTTCCTTCCTTCCTTCCTTTCTTTTTTCTTTCTTTCTTTCTTTCTTTCTTTCTTTCTTTCTTTCTTTCTTTCCCTTCCTTCCTTCCTTCCTTCCTTCCTTCCTTCCTTCCTTCCTTCCTCTTTTAAAGCCTTACCCTCACCTGGAACTTGAACGCCTCTCCCTGAGATCAAGAGTCACAGGCTCTACCTACTGGGCCAGCCAGGTGCCCCTTCTTTGCCTTTCTTTATATATTTTTACCACATATATATGAATAGTGTTTAATTTTGTAAGTTTTGGGACTTTATGTAGATGAAATTATCTTCTATATATTCTTTCAGGAATCACTCTTTTTGTTCAATGTGTTTGTGAGAATCATTCGTTTCATGTATAGGTATACTTAATTCATTTTCATTACTTTCTCCTGCTGAGAAATATTAGTGTTTCTTCAAGGTTTCTTTTTTTTTTTCAATGAATAATACATCCATGCAAATGTTTACATATGTCTCCTGGCACTTTTTTCCATTGCTGACATTTATCAAGCATTTATTTTGTGCCACACACTCTTCCAAGCACTTTCAATGTATTTATTCATTAAACCTTCCTACAACCTTATGTGGTAGGTATAATTATTATCCCCATTTCATAGATGAGAGAATTTGGTCCAAAGAGGTTAAGTAACTTGCCTAAGTTGATAAGCCTAAGAAGAGACGGGGCTGGACTTTGGACCATGCTTCCTAGCTACAGAGTCTGTACTCTCAGTTCGTACAACATTCGGATTCTTCTGCTAATCAATCATTCAGTCAATCTGAAAAATTATAGGGCTTTGTTTTCCTTTTTTTTTTTTTTAAATGTTTTATTTATTTCTAGGAGAGAGAGAGAGAGAGATAGACAGCGTGAGCAGGGGAGGGTCAGAAAGAGAGGGAGTCACAGACTCTGAAACAGGCTCCAGGCTCTGAGCTGGCTGTCAGCACAGAGCCCGACGCGGGGCTCGAACCCACGAACCGTGAGATCATGACCTAAGTGAAAGTTGGACACTTAACTGACTAAGCCACTCAGGCACCCCTCTAGGGCTTTGTTTTTCATTTGTCCACATATATCTTTGTTAGTCAAATTGTTAGTAAGTGAGTCAATTATTAGCAAGTGAGTAAGTAAGACATTTTTTAGTAAATTCTTTTAGAAGCACAAAGTCAACAAATTTAATAAAGACCCCAGGCCTCCTTTTTGGGGGTTGGGATTAAAATTCCCATTGTTTCTTCTCCCCCCACCCCATCTAATATTCTGACGTATCTGCATTTTGAATCAATTTCTAAATGGGGAAGAAGGTACTTCATGAAAAGAAAGAATATTATGTAAACTATCTTAACTATTTGAGGGTTTAAAGACCAGTGGCTAATTTATATGTCCCACAGATATCAGTTTCAGGGACAGGCAAATGGTGGATGGTATTTATCCCCATGAGGGTTCATTGTCTCGATGGTCTGTGTATGAAAACATAAACATGAGCCATATGGACATCTTCTGAGTTGGTGGGAAACCTCCAAGCACCACCTAATCCAGAGAACACAGGTTGAGAAATCAAAAGAAATCTGTTGAAGAAGGGAGAAAATACCTCATTTGCTTCCAAATTTAGCAACATGTCAGAGACAGGTCTTAGATAAAAACAAGGATAGCCATTCCTGAGGACAGAAGGAGCCTCCCTCTACCAGTGCAAACACAACATAACACAACAGCGCTCATTTCTTTCTGAAGAAAGCCTTGGATGTAGCAATATGAACCCTAACGTGGCATCTTTACTGGCATTCAGAAAGAAAAACCAGCTGGAAAATCTGTTAAAGACTAAAACTAACAAAGGAAGAAAGAAATCTCACAGCTTCTACAGGTAAAGCAGTCTGGAGAAATATCAGTGAGAAACATGGATGTTTATCCAGGATTAATAGTGCAAGCTAAGGTTGCCTTCAGCCACTTTCACTCGAAGTCCCGAAGACTTTAGTAGGAACTGAGCACAGAGGAGGCCAATACCTCAAAGGGCAGATAAATGACTACCTAATACTCAACCAGCCACCCCGCAGAGGTAGTGATTTTCAGGAAATAACATTTTGGAAGGTTCAGCTATCTGTAAAAGACTCACAGCACTCTGCTCTTAACAACTCCAATTTTGGGTTGCTGTTTGACTGAAACAATTTTAAACCATTAAATTTAGAAAAAAGAGTTCACAATCTGCCATTTCAATAGTTTCTAGTTTGGTTAAGACTGATGCTTCATAAAGTTAATCTAAGTATAGTTAAAATAAGATTGTTATATTATTTGAGTGAAATATGATCCCCCCAAAATATATTATTTTTGAGAATAATATATACATATATACATTAAAAGTATCTGGAAAATTCTACACCAAGATTAATCAACTTGGGTACTATTGACATTTTGGACAAGAGAACTCTCTGTTATGGGGGACTTCCCTGTGCATGGGAAGACATTTATCAGTATTCCTGGCCTCTCACCTGCCCCTGAAACTAACAGCACCTTTCCCCTGAGTTGTGACAATCAAGAATGTCTCCAGCCATTGCCAAATGTCCCATGGGGGGCATAATCACTCCCATCATTTCTCTACCCTAATGTGTTTACAGTGGTTAAACCTGGGGTGGCATATGACAGGTAAGTTTCACCCCCCTTCCCTTTATTTCTAGTTATTGTACACTGAATATGTATATCTATCTTCTATAGTAAAAAATTAGAACTACCATTAAAATATCTTGAACCATGACACTCTGTGGTAAAAAATTATAGGCACGTGCCTTAGACCGAAGTCTTTGGGGAAAAAAAACTAGAGCAAGAAGATTTATGGAAGATTTTGCGAAGGGAACCACAAAGAAAATAGAGAAAAACAGTTCTTCCAAGAATTCTTCCACAAAACTTCAGCTCAAGACATGAGAGTGGTATTGAGTGGGCCAGAAAGAATTTGATTTATGATCCAGGTACACTGATCCATGCTGATGGAGCCCTTTATTTAATGTTCTTATTAGACTGACCAGGCTGGACAGACTTGCATTCTGGGCTGTACAACTAGTTTTTCTCTGCATTGATTCCCTTGGAGTTGAGCTCAGCCTAGGGGCACCAGATCTTTCCCAGGTTATCAGCTGAGAGGTAAGTGTCCTTCACGTCCTTCCTTCCCATGAATATGATGTGGCACTAGGTTTCACTCACTTTGTAGAGGGTTTATGTTCATTCACCCAATTTAGAATGTATGGGGTGCGGAAATAGAGCCACCAATTGTGGTTTTCACGAGGAAAACTTACCTAATGTGGAAGAGGTAGAGGCCACAAAATTTTTTACAATGCTCACCACTTCTTACATGCTTTAGATGACAAGAGACGATGTAAAAGCTATTCAGAATTAGATTCCTTTTTATAAAACCACTGATGATATCAATCTGAAGGTATAAAGTAAGTAGGAAGCAAATTATGATTGTTCTTTTAGGTAAGAAAAACAGCCTTGGAGTTGAAACAGTCATGTTTAAAGGGCTTGTCTCTCTGGAGCTGAGCACATGCTCTAACAATTAATAACAATAAGCACATAGTGCTCCCTGTGCACCAGATACTGTTCTAAGTGCTTCTATATTTCAACTCTTTTCATCTCAAAACAGCCCTAAGGGAGTTGTTATTCCTATTTCATAGATGAGGACACTGTAGGACACAGCAGGTACTCAAATAAACATTTTGTGAATAAAACCAATAAGCCAAACTATCATCAATCACTTTGTTTTCTTTCTGCTCTTAGTAATGACTCGTTCTTTCCTACTCCTGAACTTCTTTTACAGTTAGTGTTATACATTTGTTCTTCAAAACCAGCAGAATCATGTCTACAGGGGTTGAAAGGAACAGAACACTCTAGTTAATATGATTATGGTCTAAATGAAATCATGAGATCAGAAACTGTTTGGATTTGAGGACAATCTCAAAAGACCATGACTCCAGAATCTATCTCTCCTCTCGAGGTTGTCTGACTGTGCCAAAAATATAAATAGGGAAATATGGATGATATCTGTTTTCTTGTGAGAGCATCAATGGATTAAGAGTTCATGATTGAAACAAAAGTACATTAAAGTAAAATGATACAATATTGCTGTTCCTGAAGGTCAGAAACTGTCAAATAGCAATAATTTTATATGGTTCAACTTTACAGATTCTGTCATATTCTAATGCAGTGATGGCAGAGTTTAATTTTCTAGGTGAATGGTAAAGGAGATGGGTCTAGTTACTGAAATTAAGCAGGAGGGTATTGTTTCATAGTATATTTTATTTTCCTTACAGTAAATTGTGTCAAATTTTAATACATTCTCCTTTACCTATTTATTTAACTTCTTTTATATATCCTTGTTTGTTTATGTATTTTAAAATTATTGATTTTAGAATTATGTAGCTAAGGTATATTCATTCATACATACTCCAAGGAATCTTTGAGGCATTGCTCATTCACATAGAATACTTCATAGTAGAATAGTAACATAGTGTTTCAGCTGCTAACCATGTTTAATTTGGAGACTATGTAAATATCTTTTTAAAGATACATTTCCTGGGGCACCTGAGTGACTTACTTGGTTAAGCGTCCAACTCTTGACCTCAGCTCAGGTCTTTTTTTTTTTTTACAAACAGTTTATTGTCAAGTTGGTTTCCATATAACACCCAGTGCTCATCCCCACAAGTGCCCTCCTCCATGTCCATCTCCCCACTCCCATCAGTCCTCAGTTTGTTCTCAGCATTCAAGAGTCTCTCATGGTTTGCCTCCCTCCCTCTCCCCACTATTTCCCCCCTTC
Organism: Proteles cristata cristata; assembly: GCA_017311185.1. Lineage (NCBI taxonomy): Eukaryota > Metazoa > Chordata > Mammalia > Carnivora > Hyaenidae > Proteles > Proteles cristata. Next base: position 640,940 of record JAESUZ010002267.1, on the reverse strand, counting down.
TTCTCCTCCATGGTCCTCCGTTAAGTTCCTCCTAATCCTCATATACGTGCAAACATATGGTATTTTTCCTTCTCTGCCTGACTTATTTCTCTCGGCATAACACTCTCAAGGTCCATCCATGTTGCTACACATGGCCAGATTTCATTCTTTCTCATTCTCAGCTCAGGTCTTAATTTCAGGGTCATGAGTTCAAACCCTGTGCTGGGCTCTGCACAGGACATGAAAGTAGGATGTGAAGCCTACTTAAAAAAAAAAAGGAAAAGGAAAAAAGACACAGTTCCAGAAATAAATATACTGTTCTATCACAAAAGGTGGCATTTTCTTTCAGGTTAGTCCCCCACTAAAAAGTGCCTACTAAGTTAATGAGAGGACATTTTCTAACTATAAAATTATAATAACAATTTATATTTACACTCTAGAAGTTCTCACAAAATATTAATATGGCCACTTAAAATAGCCAAAAGTGTGTAATATCAAGAAGGTCCATGCCTGTTTTGCTACTCTGAACTTGGATAATTATGATTGAATAGTGGGTTGGGGTCTTTAAATGTGACCAACTTACCAACTTACCACCAACTTAGTGATCTTTGTATGTTTTAAATATTTCATCACTCTGACCATAAACTAAATTCTAAAAAAAGAGTAGTATTTATTTAAATGAATGGTCTTCATGAAATATTCTTCTACAGTGCTCTACACTTGTTAAATGCCCAGAAAAATAATTTCAGAAGTAGGCTTGTAATAAAATAATAGAGAGGCCATACACAGCCCACTCACCTGAAAGAATTCTTTATACAATTTGGCAAACATTTTTGAATACATACAAAACAGTGGGCCAGCCACTGCATTCCACGTGCCCCCCATCACTGTAAGAGGCCCCATGCATGACCCAACCCCCTCATGAGGCAGGATGAAACCAGTGCTGTGAGAGCAGAGAAGAAATAAGTACTTCTCACTGACAAATCTGAGTAAAGTTCCTTTTATCCCACATATTTATTTTCTAGTCACTCATATGTTTGCACCCATGTGCCTTGTAACAGTAGGGATGTGGCAAAGGGAAGTTTGGATGTCAGTCTTCTTCCATTTGCACATAGAGTCCCCATTCCTCCATAAATTGCAGGAGATAGGTTTCATTTTCTTCCGGTGGCTTGTCTGGAGGATGTTCCTCATACAGTCTAGACAAAAGGCCTTCCTCCATGAGCTCCTCAGACTCAGGATGCTTGCCTCTCTCTGAGTCCTGTTCAAAGCTAGAGAAAGACGGTATGCACAGCCTGCCAGTCCCAGGGTCCCAATCCACCAGTGTGGTTGACGCCTCTTCCTCTGGCTCTTCTTCCGTGCCCATGTGCTCCCGCAGCCACTGGTCCAGGTCTCGGAGCTGAGGGGCATACGAGTACAGTGGCGTTTGGGGGCTCACGTCTGCCAAAGCCACCTGGTGCTCAAAGAATGTTCCTTGGAGGGACACCTCCTCCTGCAAATTGAGCTCCTGACCTCCAGGCCCCACACAAACGTCGGTAGTTCTTACGTTGTATTCGTATTCAACAACAGCCGTATCTGTGGATATTGCTCTGCCTGGTGACTCTTGCTGGGGTAGGGAAGTACCCTGGGTGTTTTCCTCAGAGTCACAGGAAATGTCCATCAGATGTGAAGCGTACCCTAAGTGTTTCACCTCCATTTCCGCCTGATGCGGCCGCTGGTCCTCACTGGGCTCATCCACGTCCGACACATCGTTGCTTTTTTCCACTACATTTCTCATATCCTTATGAGGAACGTTAGAATCCTCCAAAATATTGAGGGTGATAAAATTAATCACGATTTTTTCAGCAGGTACAAAGAATCTTTTGTCAAATTCATTTCCATAAATCAAAATCTATAAAGAGAGAAGAGAATGGTTTTCACCTTTTCACTTGAGAGAGACAAGAAAAACAGCTGTTAAGTAGAACTTATACTGTCATCAGACAGTTTTAAAGACCTATTCTTACCCACTCATGGAAGTGAAAGTTATTCTTGGAATAAACAGAAAGCCTCATTCACGTGGAGGCAAGAGACTTGTCAAGACACGAAAAGGCACTCGAAGTGAAAAGTGGTTCCCTGGGGGAGTGCTTATCTGGCCCAAGGACCAGGGTAAGGCTGTGCTCTTCTCTAATTGGCTGAGGGAGTTCAGGGGAGTTATTTAATTTCTTGAGCCTCAGTTTTTAATTCTGTAAATTCAGAATTTCTGTCACGTGAGAAGTGGCGAGGACTGAGGTAGTTTTGAAATTCCTTTGTTAATTATGGGTGATGACGTATTTCTTAGCGATGGTTCTCCAGGTTACCAGCCCTGTATTGGATGTACCCCGGACATGAGATGTGGGTGAGCATGGAAACTGCATATAAAAAAAAAAAAAAGGAAATATGCACACAAGTAGGGATGGTTTTACTCATTCCCCAGATACCACTCTACTCACAGTATAATGAGGCCAAAAAGGGAAATTCATCTGTGCGTTTATGGCAGATAGAGAAACTCTAAATCATCTCAGGAAAACTGGTTTGAGATGAAAATTGTGCTGGAGATATGTCTAAGGTGCCTGTTTAGATGACCAGTCCTGAGTTATGTGAGAGTCCTCATTGTCCACCCCTTGATGTGATTCCATTCAACATTACAAAATATGGCATTCAGCGGCGCCTGCCTGGGTGGCTTAGTCGGTTGAATGTCCAACTCTTTTTTTTTTTTTATAAATTTTTTTTTTATTTTATTTCTAGGAGAGAGAGAGACAGCGTGAGCAGGGGAGGGTCAGAGAGAGAGGGAGTCACAGACTGAAACAGGCTCCAGGCTCTGAGCTGGCCGTCAGCACAGGGCCCGACGCGGGGCTCGAACCCATAAACCGCGAGATCATGACCCAAGCGAAAGTTGGACGCTCAACCGACTAAGCCACCCAGGCGCCCTTTTTTTTTTTAAATGGAATGTCCAACTCTTGATTTCAGCTCAGGTCGTGATTCCAGGGTTGTGGGATTGAGCCCCATGTTGGGCTCTGCACTAAGCTTGGAGCCTGCTTAATACGCACCCCCACCTCTCTCCCTCTCCCTCTGCCCCTCTCCCATTTGCTTGCATGTGCTCTCTCTTTAGAAAAAAAAAAAAGACAAAATACGGCATTCAGCCTCATTCTTTTACAAAATTTTGGTTTTACATGTGGACCAACTCTCTTATGAATTTTCCTCCCAGGAAAGCTCTCCCTGTGACATTAGAAAACCAACTCTGAAGCCTAAAAGCAGGCAGAATAATAGAAACATTCAAAAACCAAACTAACAGCTTGCGTTGCATACATGTATGCATTGTGCATATGTGAACATATATTTTAATAATATGCAAAGAAATCATTTTTATCATTAATATATATATGTGCTCAGCCCTTCTGAGCCCTTCAGTGCACAGTCCAGAAGCATAAGGTTTACTCCTATTTTCTTGCTCTCCTTGCTGTGAATGATTGTCCTGGCCATTTTCCTCTTAACTGTGTTTCCACTCCACACCTGTCTTCGGCCCTACACCCCACTCCCCTCTTCTAGACTCTCCCCTTCCTTCCCCTGAACAACTGCCCCAGTCTCCCAGCTGCTCTTCTCATTTCTAGTCCTACTCTCTCCAAAGTTGTCTGAGACCTACCATCCAGTTGGATCTAAAACACGATATTGAGTATCTCCCTACTCAAAACCCTTTGGAGATTTCCCTTTGCCAACAGGATGTAAAGCCCAAGATCCTTAGAACACCACCCTGATCCTCCTGTTCCCTGGCCCTAACACCCCCTGTCCACTTGCACTTCTGTAGTTTCTCATCGGCAACTGTGTAGTTCAGCAATATCACATGGTTTTCCAAACATCTGCTCACCTTGGTCCCTGCTGGTTTCTCTGCCAGCAGTCGGTGCCCTAACTCTTACTCCTCTTTCTTAACCAGGGCAGGGCATAAAGCTTCTCCTGGACCCCAATGAAGGGTTCAGTGCCCTGCCTGTACCCCCAGAGTCTTCAGTGCCTGCTTTCTTCTTAGCCTTCATGTATCGTTTTGAAATTCTAGTCCTCAACTAAATTTGAACGTCTGGAAGGGCATGGATTGCGACTTAATTTATCTGTGTACCTCAAGATCTGGTCTAATCTGCTCATGAAACTTAAAATCTTTGTCCAAGCTGAGGAATCTTCCTCTTTGGTTATGTTAGTGAGTTAATCTAGTACCAAAAGTGTTTTTTCAAAATTAATTAATTCTTTAAACTCACTCTGCTTATAAAAGGAATGTGTCTGTTCTAGAGCCTCCTTTTCTACTCTGTTGAAAGTGAGTGCTTATAACGACTCCTGCCACACTAAGAACTCACCAAATTTGCGGGGTGTTTCTCTTTGCCAACATGGATATATCTGTACATGGAGTAGCCCATCACAGAAAAAATAAACACGGTAATGGATATGGGCAAAACATACCAGAAGATGATTTTAACCTTCAGTGCTGATGTTTGATCTGTAAAAAAAGAAAAAGCAGAGGGATAGATAGTTGTGATGCAGTGTGGTGGGAAAACACTGGAAATTTCAAGAGGCTTTGGGCCAATTACTTACATTTAGGAATTCAGTTTTTTCATTTATTAATTGAGAAACTTGAACTAAACATGATAAGGGGTTTCAGAATTCCTACTCTCCGACAAGAGCTGGTCTTAGGGAATCATCTGGACTTGTCACAAACGTTTACAGCACGGATGCCTTAACACCCCAATCAGCAGACAGGCCAACATTTTATGTCTGGCTATTAGAGTCATGCCGGCTCTCATATCTAAAGCTGAGTGTGCCTAACATTTGGACAACTCATACACTTTAAGTCAACCAACAAAACCCTCTTGATAAGATCCCGTCAAGATGCCCCACTTTTCCATGTACTCATTTGACTCAATCTTTTCCACATATTCAGCAGAAGACAGGGATGTATGGCATCCCCTTCTTTGTTACTAACGGAACCATCCTTGAGTGGGTTGGCTAGACTTTCTGGATAGGTCTGGAGCTTGGGATGTGTGTAAGGAGGTGGCTGAGCTGGTGTGTGCTGAGGACGGCAGTAACTCCTTTCCGTGCTGTAGGTTCATGATGGATGAAAGTGCACAGGGGCATGGAAAGACCTGGTGAATAGCTTTTGAGGAAGCGATCCTGGCCACCATCAATCAGACTATACAGTTGTGAATAGCGCTCATTGGGACTAACTTATATTTGTTGCACTCCTGTAGGGTACTAGAAGTTGTGATGGGTGATTTTCAGTGCCAATTTGGCTAATTCATGGTACCCAGCTATTTGGTGAGATATTCTACATGTTTCTGTGAAGGCATTTTTAGATGATTTAGCACTTAAATTAATAGACTTGAGGGGCACCTGGGTGACTCAGTCGGTTAAGCGTCTGACTTCAGTTCAAGTCATGATCTCGTGGTCCGTGAGTTTGAGCCCAGAGTCGGGCTCTGTGCTGACCTGCTCTGTTTCTCTCTCTCTCTCAAAGTAAATAAACATAATAAAAATTTAAAAAAATAAATTAATAGACCTGAGTAAAGCAGATTAGTGTAAAGATTAAATCTTTATAATGTGGGTGGGCCTTATCCAATCAGTTGAAGGCTTTAATAGAAAAAATAAGACATAAAAAAAGGGGGGGCACGTGGGTGGCTCAGTTGTTAAGCATCCGACTTCGGCTCAGGTCATGATCTCACAGTCTGTGGGTTCGAGCCCCGCATCGGGCTCTGGGCTGACAGTTCAGAGCCTGGAGCCTGTTTTGGATTCTGTGTCTCTCTCTCTCTCTGCCCTTCCCCCTCTCACTCTCTGTCTCTGTCTCTCAAAATAAAATAAAGACATAAAAAATAAAAAAAAAAAAAGAAAAAATAGTGATCACTTCAAGAAAGAGAGAAATCTGCCAGCAGATTACTTTCAGACAAGAACTGTAACATCAGCTATTCCTTGGATATCCAGCCAGCTGGACTGCCCAACATATTTTGAGCTTATCAGCCTCTACAATCAACTGAGCCAACTCCCTAAAGTAAATCTTTCTCTATATATTTAGATATATAGATCTAGAGATATATAGAGATATAGATATGGGTTCTGATTAATAAAATCAGAGCAGGGGTGCCTGGGTGGCTCAGTCAGTTCAGCTTCTGACTTTGGCTCGGGTCATGATCTCACAGTTAGTGGGTTCGAGCCCCGCATTGGGCTCAGAGCCTGGAGCCTGCTTCAAATTCTCTCTCTCTCTTTCTCTCTCTGCCCCTCTCCTGCTCATACTCTGTCTCTCTCTCAAAGATAAACATTAAAAATAAAATAAGATAAAATAAAATAAAATAAAATAAATAAAATAAAATCAGAATGTCCTGGGGCTCTCTAATCTATACAGATATTTGGATATTCTTGATGCTTAGGCTTGAGACAAAGTAGCAAAGTCACAATCCAGTTAAATATATTAAAGATTGGAAATAGAAGTGTCATGGACAATGAGGGCGGTCGACAACAGCCAGTGAGAAAATGTCCAGGTCCAGGGGTCCAAAGGCAGGCTCTTCTACCCCAAATGATTCCCGAGGAGCACATCTGTCCTCAGGTTCCACACAGAAAGGTGCCAACAGCACAGTGTAGTTGTTCAGGTTGGCCAAGCAACACTTGCCGTACATCAGGTTACAACTCAGTCTAGTCCTCTTAATACAGTCTCTGGTCTCTGAACTGAACTTGCCCCAAACAAAAAGCACCATGACAATGACGGATGGCACTTAGAATGCAAGAGCACATGTTTGCCACAATAAAGCTAATAAACTGTATCCATATTTTTGGGTGTGGGGGGCTGGGGCGAGCAGAAACGTTTTTCAAAGAATAGTCCCCAAAGAGGTTGTACAGCTGGGGTGCCATGAAAAAGGGCAGAACTTGAAACGATGCCTGACTATTTAGTTACCTTTCTTAGACTAGGGAGAAAGGTGGTCCACCTCTTACTGGGAAGGACTTAATTGGGTCTGTACTTGAGCTTCTCTAGATCTGCCTACTGCTTCAATGATCTCCACTGGAAATTTATTCCTACCACCTGGCCACTGACCAAGCTCTTGGTAAACGGAACATATTTTCCAAATACAAAGATGATTTTTCAATCTGCTTTGTTTTGCCTTTTGCTAGGGTAGCATTTCAGTTTTATTTGAAACAGGGCAGAACGCCCTTCATTTTACAGGGGAAGGCAGGGTAGGGATGGAGATTCAGAAATAAAGCTTTTCACTTTTGATATGTACTCACAAAGTCCCCTTTTCATTCCTTGGGCCGGTTTCATCTTGCAGTGCGGGGGGTGGGAGAGAGGAGGGGAGCAGGGCCCCTGTCACCACTGGCATCCCCGAGCTGGTGATGGGGCCGGGTTGGGGGAAAAGGTGTGACACCTGTCCTAGGCCAGCATGTTTAGAAGAAGAAAAAGGAAGAATAATGGATGAAGAGCCATTTGATGAAGGTAAACCTTAGGGTTCATTTTCAACATTCAAGCTTTAAGTTCAAGCTCCTTGTAACCTTGGGGAGGAGCGAGTAGACAAATGCTAAGCTCCAAACTCTGTGTCTCCTAACAGGAATGACAGTCTTCAGCCAAGTTCAGAAAACACGAGAAGACAAAAGGAAGGAGAAAGAGGCAATGCGAGCAAGTAACTGTCGATTTGCTGATCCCAGGCCCTCGTGCAGCCAGTGAGTGACATCTGGATACAATTTGCATACAATGTCATTTGTATTCCTCAGGGAGAGCAAAAGCTGTGTCTTTGTGTTTTTAGGATAATATTTTGTTTCTAGCAATGAAATTTGATGTCGAAGACCATGGAACTTGTACTGATGAAAGTGATTACAATAAAAAAAAAAGATGTGTATAAAAAATTCTTAATTGTTATTTTCCCACAGAAGAGACTTGTTGGCAGCGGACACCAACGGATGGGTGCTGAGAGTCCCCCAGGGGGTGCAAACACACCCTTAACGCTGGCCAAGTTCAATGGCAGAGTCCCAGGCTGCTCAACGCATTTCTGGTGTTGGTTGCTTCTGCCGTTGTCTTAACTTGTTTCTGGTAGACATGGGTTTTTCAGAACCTTGTTTATAACTGCCATCCTTCTCCTCTTATCAGATCTCCTTCCTCAGATCAGCTGAGATATTTTAAGCTTACCTTTCTGAGTACGGACACACTGCTTCTCAGAAGGCTGAGCAAGGCGCGGAGGCCCTGGGACGAAGGACTCCACGCGCACGCAGTACAGAGTGTCCGACTCCAGCCAGCTGAGCACCAGCGTGTGGTTGGTCACACACTGGGACCACTAGAGCAAAGGATTGCAAACAGCAGTTAGAGCCACAAAATTCCAGCAGTACCCCAGGAAGATATCTCTAGGAGGAAATAAAATACTAAGAGACCACTAAACCCTTTATCATCATGACAAGCTTTTCTTCAACAGCTTTAAAATACCCTTCCCTTTAGCTCAGCAGAGCATGGTCAGGAAATGGACCCATTCTGGGAACATATCTAAGTAATAACACACGGATGGATTTCTTAATCACCCTCGTCCTATGCTCTTGCTGACATCTTTTTTCATTCATGGACAGATGTTACGCAAGTAAAAGCTCTCGGTCAAAGTGAGGCAGACAGTTGTTCTCCATCCAATAGCAACGCCAGACCCCATTAACAGAGAGTCTCTGTAAGGGAAATCTGAAGGAAGTTCTGGAGATTTCTCCAGATTGGCTTCAACTACATTTTGTATGACATCTTTTTTGAATATCGCATCTTCTCAGATTCACACGTGTCAGCCTGCCTGTTCCAGCATTAGCTGTGAAAAGTGACACCAATTATATGCCCCCGTTCTAGGCTTACCGTTCTGTTAGACTTAGCATTATATACGGACACATTGTACTTCAGATTAGAGTAAATTTGTTGCATGGAGATAGAACTTTCTTCTGGATTTCTCTTCCACTTCTCTGGAGCCGTCAGAACAATAGAAATGGATTTCTCGTCTGTAGACAAAGCAACCTCTGGTGGGCCAATTTGTGCTTAAAGGGGAGAGGAGAGGGAATGATCATGTTCAGAGGTGGAAATTGTCATGGATAAAACTACAATATATTCCTATGGGGATCAAAGCCCTACAGTCCACCTCTTAGGTGAGATGACTCAGAATGCTCAAAGGTGGGCCCACATTATGCTACATCTTGAAACAATCATTTCCCATACCCTGACACCACATTAAAAGAATATTCAAGTGGTGAATTTACCTAGTTCCTAGTCACATGGATAAACAGGTGGAAAATAGAATTAAAAGTGTTTACAACACTTCTATGACATCAACTGGAAAGTTGGTGATAAATAACACTAATATGAACTGTAAGTGGTGAAAATCAGACATGGAGGAAGGAACCACTATTGAAGACCTTTGAAGAAGCAGATGGCGGGCGCAGTCAGTTGCATGTCTGACTCTTGATTTTGACTCAGGTCATGATCTCACAGTTTGTTAGAATGAGCCCAGTCAGGTGCAGCTGGGAGCAGGGAGCCTGCTTGGGATTCTCTCTCTCTCCCTCTCCCTCTTCCCCTCCCCTGCTCTCTCTCTCTCTCTCTCTGTATCTTTCTCTCTTAAAAGAAATATACTTAAAATGAGAATACCTTTGAAGATGTGATTGGAATGATCTAGAACAGAGGTTCTACCACAAAGGCCCAGACGGGAAGTGTTTTAGGCTTTACAAGCCATATGAACTTTGTTGTAACTATTATTTATATAAACGTAAAAATCATTCTAACTTCTTGGTCTGTAGAGAAATGGAAAGGGGGTAGTGCTGCATTTGGGCTGAGGGCATACTTTGCTGACTTCTGATCCAAAAGGTTCCCAGAGGAAAAGCTCCAGCTCCAGGACTCGAGGAATACATATACATTTCATTATGTTGGCTCTGAGTGGGTCCTCTACACCGGAGTCAGGCACAGAACAGGAGATGGAAAAATTTAAAAAGCAAATATGAGGAAGATGTTGCCTTAATTCTGAGTTCCACCTACAAATTACATCATCACACTACCAAGTTTTTAACATAAAGACACTTAGTTTGGCAATCAGAATGATCTTGAATCAATCTTGTGGACTTAACGCCATGGTTTATGAACCCACAGCAATTTAAAAAAATCTGTCAGTTCCTCAAATTTCATAGTCCCCACTAAATAATCAAACAAAATTGAACTATTATAATATTGGCAGCTGGTGTTAATTTTGAACCTGGGAGAGATCCTAGTAATGACTCAACCAAACTTCTTATTCTAAAGATGAAACTGTGATCCAGCAAGAGGAAGCCCCTAGGACTGGTCATTCTATGAGCTGAGGGACAGAAAAACAGAACCATGGAGAGCACTGGTCTCTCAGGCAACGCTGTCCATGAGTCCAAGACTGTATACTTGATGGTCAGATGAACTTGATATTATACACGTTTATAGACAATTGTGTTACTTACTCTCTAAGAATGGATAGAATCGTCCCGTTTCTGCCCATTTGGAACAATTCGTTCCCCAAATGGCCTTGACCTTGGCATAATATTGATGTTCGTAATCAGAAGTTTCGACAGAGAGATCACAGCAGGTCCTACTGATATTTCTACATTCGGATTTATTCAGCCAATTTTTTTGCCCATATCTGTTGAGAAAGACACCAAATTAATAACATGAGGTGCCCTCTGTGCTTTACAATAGGGAAAATAAAACCCGTCATTATACAAAACTGAATGGAAGTTAAGGCCTTCTCTTCACAACAACAAAAGTGCCTGTCATTGAGATAAAAAAGAATCAGTGTTTGCTGCTGGCAAGTTTTTTTCATTAGCTGTCAGGAACATGAGTCAGAATTTCTGCAATCACCTTTCTTTTCTGTGAATTATAATGTGAATAGTACATTTTGAAAGCATGTATTTTATTCTTCTTCTTGGGGTACAGTACAAATTCTACATATTGTATGATCAATTCTTTCAGTAATCATCTAAGTAAATTTTTAGTCCACCATGCCTATAAAGGTCAATTTGATGGGTTGTTTTAAGAAAAATTAGTCATTTTTTTTCTTGGAAGAAAAATCACCTTGACATTCTCATAAACTTTAAAAATCTACTTGCTATCCAGGGTTCTAGGGAAAATTCACTAGGTTGGAGGGCATGCCACAGTGACTACGGTGATGATGATGACAGTGACAAGGCTGTTTATATGAACTTATCCTCTCCTTTAGTAAAAACGTCAAGCCCATAGCAAGGAGGGAGGGGGAAATATTTTTAGCACTTTTCAGGTGGGAGAGACTGAGGTATAGAGAGATTAAGTGACCTCGGAGGAGCTAGTGAGAGAGACAGTGTTGTGTAGGAGCCAATGAAGGGATTAATGCAGGCATGTTGAGGTTCTAGAAAGCTGACTGGTGTAGGATGGAGCATGTAGTAGGTTAGGGGTGGCAGCCTGGGGAGCTGTTGAGAGGACAGTGGTCCAGGTGGAAGATGTTGGTGGCTTGGACAAGGACAGCGGCAAGAGAAGAAATGACAGGACATAAGAGGGAAATGTTGGGAGCCAAGACTTGGCCACTGAGGGCAAGTAAGAGATGAGGGAGATGAAGTTCAGGATGATGTCTCTTCTCTGTCTGGGACAGTGGTAACGTTTACCAAGATAAGGAATACCGAAGAATAGGGTGCCTGGGTGGCTCAGTCGGTTAAGCATCCGACTTCAGCCCAGGTCATGATCTCACAGTTTGTGGGTTCGAGCCCTGTGTCGGGTTCTGTGCTGACAGCTCAGAGCCTGGAGCCTGTTTCAGATTCTGTGTCTCCCTCTCTCTCTGCCCCTCCCTCGCTCGTGCTCTGTCTCAAAAATAAATTAAAGGGGCGCCTGGGTGGCTCAGTCGGTTGGGCAGACAACTTCAGCTTAGGTCATGATCTCACGGTTTGTGGGTTCGAGCCCCGTGTCAGGTTCTGTGCTGACAGGTAGCTCAGAGCCTGGAGTCTGCTTCAGATTCTGTGTCTTCCTCTCTCTCTGACCCTCCCCGTTCATGCTGTCTCTCTCTCTCAGAAATAAATAAAAACATTTAAAAATAAATAAATTAATTAAAAATTAAAAAAAAAGGAATACCGAAGAATGGGTTTGGGAAATGGGGAGGAGGGATGGGAGGAAGGAAAGATGACAAGTTCTGTTTTTGCCATGTTGAACTTCAGGTATGTGAAAAAGATCCAGATGCAAAGGCCCGGTAGGCCCTGGGGCTCAGGAAAGTGGTGAGAGTGGGAGGCAGTGATTTTGAAACCAAAGGCACAAAACTGCTCATTGAAGGCGTGCGCGTGAATGAAGTGATCAGGGAGACAAAGCAAAGCCTAAGATAAAATTCCAGGATCATCAGGATTTAAAGGTTGGATACAAAGTCTATTTGGAAATAGCAGCTAAAGAGAAAGAAGGAGAAAGGGACATCATAGAAGTCAAGGCAAGAACATGTGTTGAGAACAAGGAAATGTCAACTTTATCAAGTGTTGCCAAAGTTTAAGGGTATCGTCTCTTTTTAGAATATGGCAACAGAATCCTGAAAGCAAATGTCTCCTGTTTCATAAGTACCATACCCGCCAGAAGACATTAGAAATACAGTTGAGATCCTGTTGACCAACTTCTCCATCAAGTGGTTACTACTGCCTAAGAGTTTTCAAACTTTTTTTTGGCTCTGAGCCGCAAAAAGAAATCTGTTTTATGGGGCACCTGGGTGGGTCAGTCGTTTAAGCATCCAACTCTTGATCTCAGCTCGGGTCATGATCTCACAGTTTATAGGATTGTGTCCTGCATCTGGCCCTGCACTGACAGCGTGGAGCCTGCTTGGGATTCTTTCTCTCCCTCCCTCTTTCTCTGCTCCTCCCCTGCATGTGCATACTCTTTCTCTCTGTCTCATAATACATAAACATTAAAAAAAAATACGTTTTATACTGTGACCCAGCTCACATAAACATACATATATTTAACATACTAAAACAAAGGTTTTATATGATAATATTTAAACTTTACTACATGCCATGAATTCGGTTATTTTCTCTTCCAATCCTTTTCACGCCATTCCAGTTCTTTCTGTTAAAAATAATGCTAGTTATGTCCCTCAAAATTGATTTCATGGTCCATCAACAAGTCTTGACCTATGTAGGTTTAAAAAATACTGCCAACACCCATTTGATGCTTTCTCCTCAAACTTCCTTATCTGCCAACGACAGGGCAACTTCCCATGACAGAGGTGGGTGGAGGAGAAAATACTCTTTCCCAGACTTTGGACAATATGCTTTGTAAGTCTTACAAACTGATAGGCCTGAATCACTCAATGAATACTCCAGTACTGATGTTTATGCATGACAAAAAGTCAGGTGGGGCTCTTAGTGGTCTCTGACTATTTTCTGATAATGGTAGGAAGTGCTTATTACACACTGGGACCAGTGCTTAGGATTTGTATGCTTTCTCATTTAATTATCCTACGACCCTAGGAGGTAGGTGCCATTATTTTCACCCTCTTATACAGATGAGGAAACTGAGGCCCGGTGAGAATAAGGGACTGCTCAAATTTATGTGACTAATAATGGGCATATCTGGAATTTGAACCACTTTTCCCGAACGCCAAAGCTCGTGCTTTTAGAACTACACTGTATTTTTTTCTTCATTAAATTATTTTGGCAGATATAATTTAAACTTTTGTTAAAATTTAATTTCTTACTTGGAAACAAACTTCACTCCAAAGGGTAAAAAGCATAATATGTAACTTGCCCAAGGTTACGTGGCCAGGTTCAGAGCCTAGCTACAAACCAAGGGCTCTTGGCCTTGCTGCTGAGCCTGGAGCCCTGTCGGTGACATACATTACTCTGTATTCCCCTCCATCTCGCACATGCGCAGGCATGTAAGGCCACTGACATGGCAAGTTTCTTTCAAAATAATCACTTCTGAAAGTTGTACCATCTAAACTATTTGCTCTCCCAGGGCAGTGATGACTCTGCCTATTTTCTTGTTATCCTTTTCTGAATCAAATGAACATGCAAAGGACAGAGCAAGCTCTTTGCTCGACCTAATAGAAAAGGAAGCCCGGGGCATAATCAAGAGCACTTCTCTTTGCAGAGTTGTCTTCTTTCCTAAGACATCAGCTTCCAGAGAAACTCCTTGAACATGAAAGTGAGATTTTGGATAAATGAGGTCATTGGGCATAGCAGCTGAAATATTTCACTGCCTTTAGTGGTCAGAATTTTTTCCCGCAAAGACAAAAATGGCTTTGTTCTTTCTTTTCTTCTCTTGTAAATGCGATTAAAAAAATTTTTTTTGATGTTTATTTATTTTTGACAGAGAGACAGAGAGCAAGTGGGGAAGGGGCAGAGAGAGGGAATCTGAAGCAGGCTCCAAGCTCCAGCTGTCAGCACAGAGCCCGACGCGGGGCTCCAATTCACAAGCCATGAGATCATGACCTGAGCTGAAGTTGGACACTCAACAGACTGAGCCACCCAGGCGCCCCAAATGTGATTTTTTTTAAACTCAATCAGAAAAATATAATCAAAAGAGATTAAAAAAATCACCCTAAAACCTAATACTCTAAAAAACATTTGGTATGCTTGATTCTGGACGTCTCCTTATGCTTCTCTATACACACAAGAATGGTTAGATGATGGCACACAGAGATAATAACTAGATTGCACCACACATATAGTTTTAATCAAAGTTGTAAATTTGACTTGATTCGAACTTTAATAGAAAAAAATCGAAGCGAAAGTAAAGGAATTGCTGTGGTTCAAGTGTTTCATCACCACAAGAGATGCTTGGTCCTAAAAGATCTTTTAAATTAAGAAAATAGTTTATGAAAAATACCAGGAGTTTAGTTATTAAGGTGATGAAGCATTTTCATTTTAGATCACATTTAACGGCTTCCTGCTATGGAAGTCAGTACACTTAAAGTTTTTCCCTACCTCCTAAATTTTGATAACCACATTTTCCATCACTATTTAGTCTTAGCTCTTCACTCAGATGGTTTCAGTATGTTTACCAGTCTTTTCACGATGGCAATGATGTTGTCAGTACTAAGTTCTTCATCCAGGTTCATCTTTATCTCTGTTGGGCAGATACCATCTTTAGTCAGTGGTTTTCTCCCCCTCAAGAAGGTCTCAAGGGAGTACCATCCTCAGATCTCACTTGCTTGAGAATACATCTGGTGAACTTGATGAGAATCCCATATCACACCTATTTTTCCCTCAGAATATGTATCATTGCCTTCTGCCGAGTGTTGCTGGAGAGAAATCACACCATTCCCCCTGCCCCACCTCACTTGATTCCTGTTCTTCTTACGATCATCATAAAGTACTTCATTTTCTTCACGTTCAGTAACCTCACCAGGAGAGGTCTTCCAATTTTTTTATTACATTTTCCTAGATTGAGCATGAATTTGTGATGTGTAATTCCAGATAGTCATTATCACATTTCAATTTTTACTATCAGCTAGCTTTAGGGTTTTCTTCTCTATAACATTTTTATTTTCCATCTTTTCCCTAAGCTCTGCCCACTTGTCTTAAAAAAAAAATCCTTCCTCTTGTTTTAGAATTTCTCCTTTGACTGCTTGCTTTTCTTTCCTCCCTTCCTTTCTCTCTTCCCTTCCCTCTTATTCCCTCTTTTCCCCCTCCCTCCCTCCCTCCCTCCCTCCTTCCCTCCCACCTTCCTTCCTTCCTTCCTTCCTTCCTTCCTTCCTGACTTATCATTAGAGATCACATTGTGTATGATTCAAAGTATGAACAATTACTTGTCTGAATTTTTCTCCTTTTTCCACAAGAAAGCTTTTCAGGAACTTTTCACTTATCATCTCCTTCTCCCTCTCCCCCTCTCTTTCCCTCTCCTTTTCCTCTTCCCCCTCCTCCTCCTTCTTCTTTGTCTTTCTCCTTTCCAGTAATTATGGAGAAATGTTGTGCCACATTCTTTGGGACTATTACTCTTTGAACAGGGCCAGCTATTTACCGAATATTGAGAGAACGGCCATGGGGTGGGGGTAAGTCACACACCTGCTCTCCACATCATATCATTCCCTTTGCTGCAGAGCCTATCCATCCTCAAGTTGTGGACTATCAGGAGGCTGATGTGCCCATGGAACATCACTAAGGTCATAGTCCCCTTAGGCTGCCTCCCAGCCACTGTCACCTCCCCTCCCTCCTACACCCACCTCACCGGGGTGACTAGGCCTGTCCAGTGGATATGTCATTTGAATCTCTTTCAGTTCCTCTGTCTCTGACATTCTGTGACACCAAACTGGGGCTCATGGGGACATTTTCTCAATTTCTGGTGGTGGAAATCCTTAGATTTCATATCCTAAGAGTGTTAGGTAAGCCTTTTAGTACTATGACATTGAGTCTTGTAAAATTATTTTCTACTGTTTGAGTTCAAGAAGGTTAGACACTTTCAGTGTCTGTGGTTGTTTTCCTTCAGATTTTGCAGTATTTGGCTTGTATCCTTCAGAGTTTATTGCTTGGGGTTTGGCCATTTCCTCTGTCTCTTTGAAGATGGGCATTGTCTATCTGTTTTGCACTCTTTCTTGTTTGCAATGACTTTTGAGGGAGAGATACAATGTGAAATGTATTCGTTACTATTTTTAATAGGAAGAGCTAGTGGCACAGAATTCTGCACTCACTTTCACTTCAAATGGTCTGTAATTACAGGGGCACCTGGGTGGCTCAGTTGGTTGGACCTCCAACTTTGGCTCTGGTCATGATCTCGCAGTTTGTGAGTTCGAACAGGCTTCAGGCCCTATGCTAACCACTCAGAACCTGGAGCCTGCTTCAGATTCTGTGTCTCCTTCTCTCTCTCTGTCCCTCCCCTGCTCACACTCTGTGTCTCTCAAAAATAAACATAAAATTTTTTTTTAATTGTCTGTAATTACAGTAGGTTTAGACACTTCAGAGATAATGGATTTCCTTGTTTGCTCAGCTGCAGAATAACATTTTGACCAACTTCTCTCCCCCTTTTAAGTAACTTTCCCTCGCCTAAGCACCCAATGCTTCTATCTCCAAGAAGGAAGTGCTTTTTAAATTTAATTTGACAGAATGTCCCCAGAAAATTTAGCATGAAATATCTGAAACTTTTCTTTTTTCCAAATGCTTCCTTAATACAACAAATGGTTTATTTTTGCACAATTAATGGGTGTCTGAGTCTCATGTTTATAAATTAGCGAAAAGGAAAAGAACCAACTTACATGAAATACTGCACAGTGTAAGTAAGTTCAGCTCCTTGTAGACCCTCTGGAGGACTCCACTGTAGGATATTCTTCATGTTTATGGATAAGAAGGTGATATTCGTAAGCTTAGGTAAACCACCAGTGATGCAGAGAACTGAAAAAGGAGGTGAGAAGAACTGAGGTCTTAATGGAGCAAAAGGAAAACAAAGTCTGTGTGGTAAATGGTCCTCAGACATGCCCCCACAAGCCACACCATCCGGGACTTTTGTCCTGTGTATTTCCTCCCAAACTTGAGCTGACCCCATGGCTCACTTCGGCCAATAGAAGGTGGCAGACATGTCTTAAGAAGCTCCAAGCTGCCAGGTAACAAGCTGGGCTTCTCTGCTGGAGAAATCACATCGAGAGGCCACACAAAGAGGGAAGAGTTCAGTGGTCCCAGCTGAGGCCACCTTTCCAATCAGGGGCCAGAATGAAGTCACTGTGGACATTCTAGCCCCATCTGCCATAGACGGAAGCTGCACGAGAGACTCCAAATAAGACCAACAGAGGAACCATCCAGCTGAGCTCGTTAACCCTCAGATTTGTGAGAAATAATAAACTGATTGTTTTAAGCTACTAAATTTTGGGCTGGGTGTTGTGTGCACCAGCAGATAACTGAAACAACCCATTTATTAGACACAGAAATAAGACTTAGGATAGATGGCCTTGAAAGTTTCAAGTTTTGGAGACTGGTGTTAGGGGAAGCTTTACTAAAGTATGGAAAAAAGCACTAATTAGAAAATAAACCAGCGAGAGAAGACAATGTATTTGTCTCTTTACATAACTGTGCTCTCTAAGAAAACTAGGCTAGAAGACTCACTTGTAGAAGTTCTTTGTAGAGAAATTATAAAGAATTGAGTCACTCCCAACAAATTAGAAATGGACAAAAGCAAAGTAGAGGATAGTTTCTTATAAAAGGATAGCCTTCCATAAGAAACAAACAAACAAACAAACAAAAAACACCAAGGATGATCCTTGAATTAAAATAAATTGAAAAGATCATTGGTAACATGTATGAAGCAGAATATTAACTTAAAATATTGGACAGGCTCCTGGTTGGCTCAGTCAGTTAAGTGTCTGACTCTTGATTTTGGCTCAGGTCATGATCTCACATTTCATGAGACTGAACTTCATGTCTGGTTCTGCACTGACCCTGCAGAGCATGCTTGGGATTCTCTGTCTCCCTCTCTCTCTCCCCCTCTCCCGCTTGTATACACATGCACTCTCTCTCTCAAAATAAATAAATACATTTTAAAAAATCAATAAAATAAAATGTTGGAGAGACCACAATGTCCTGGGTAATAAACAATCAGATTTTATAAACAACATATCAGAAATACATATATTTTAGTCATAGTACTTGGAGAATAACAAATTTTGATACTTCAACCCAAACTTAAGAAATGAAATTTAGCCTGGCCACCAAAGACTGATTGATTCTTAGCTAAAATCTCATAATTCTTGTGTAAATGAGCTGGCACTAATGTTGGAGAAAGAAATTAGCTTTATCCTTGGGGTAATCCTTGGCTAAGGTTAGGACTACACAACATATTGTAATTCCACAAGTCAAATGAAAAGAAAGAAAAAATTCTTTACTTTAGAATTAAACGTGGTCATACATACCAATTTCGAAGCCAAAATAAGCTCTTTAACACGTAGCAGAGTAACCAAAATATAGGTGGTTGAGTGTGTGTTTGGGTCTAGGTGCATGTGCTCTATTTGTAATGGCTCTTACTTTTAACCGTGATAATTTTTTAAGATATCTGTTTTATTTTTAGGAAGAAAGTTAAATACTCAAAGAGATGCACTATCAGCTGATCACTATGTGGATTTGAGTCTGGCAGAAGTAGAGAGGATCTCAAAAAAAACACAGCCTGCCCAAAGTCTATCTTTGATTTTTAACGTTCTAACTCTTTGGAATCACTGTATATCAAATAGCATTAGCTTTTTTTCTGGAGATTATATGCCATGAATAATTATCAGTGATTTAGTACTGCTCTGTGCTATCAATAGGTTCTGATTTTTAATCAGATTTTGGAGGATGAAACAGAGAACATGGAGAGGCAGTACCAGGAAATATAGTACTTCCCAACCCTTCAGAAATGACAAACATTTTTTTTAACATAAAAATTCCAAAGGGTCTTTTCAGATCTAAAACCTGTAGTTCTACATGGTTATACTGATGAGAAGTTTCAGTTCAGAAGTCATTTTATTTATCCATTCAACTAATACTTATAAGGTACTATTACAAGTTGAATTGTGTTCTCCCAAAAAAGATATATTGAAGTCCTTAGTAGTTAGGTAGTTAAGATGAGATTATACTGGAGTGGAGAGGACTCCTAATCCAATATGACTGGTGTCCTTATAACAAGACAGCCAGTTGAAGACACAGTGACACAAAGAGAATGCTCTTTGCAAATGTAGGATTGGAGCGATGCACTCTACCAGCCGAGCAATGCCTGGGACGACCAGAAATTGAAAGAAGCAAGGAAGCAATGTCTTCTAGAGGCTTCCAAGGGAGCACAGCCCTGCCAGCATCTTGGTTTTGTAATTCTACCTCCAAAACTGTAAGAATAAATGTCGTTGTTTTAAGCCACCCAGGCTGCAGTACTTTGTTGAGGCGGCCCCAGGAAATGAATATAGGTACTACTATGTAGGTATCTAGTGGTGAATACAGATGTGCTCCTGCCCTTCTGGAGTTCCCTGACTAGAAAGGAGAGAGACACTGCTAACAGTGTACTCATTACAAAATGAGCAAATACATACCTGTAAATTTGGTGAGGAGGCTATGAAAGGGAACAAGGTTGGAGCAGTGGGTCACAGAACCTACTCGGACAGGGTCTTAGGAGTCAGCTTGGGCTGAAAGGGCAGCCAGGTAAAGGCCCCTGAGAGGAAAACTCTAATTCCCAAAGGCAGTTCCTTGGAACTATCAAAAGACCAGTGTGTTTGAGGGGCCCCTGAATGGCTAAGTCAGTTAAGCATCCGGCTCTTGATTTCGGTTATGTCACGATCTCATGGTTTGTGAGTTGGAGCCCTGTGTTGGGCTCTGTGCTGACAGCGTGAGCCTGCTTGGGATCTTCTGTCTCTCTCTTTCTGCCCTTCTCCTGCTCACACTCTCTCAAAAATAAATAAATACATATTAAAAAGGAAAAGACATATTAAAGAGTGTGTTTGGGAATCAAGTGAGGGAGAGGAGAGTGGCCAAGAAGAAACTGAAGCACAAAGGAGCTAGGGTCCCCATCCCATCTCTGTGAGCCCTGGGAAGGAACCTGGATTCATTTGAAATTCAGTGGGAAAGCATGGAAGTCTTTTCAGTAGGGGACGCCATGAGCCTATTCATCTTTCAAATAGATTACTTCATTACTGGGGGGAGAAAAGATTGGATGGGGGCAAGAAGAGAACTGGAGAGACCAGCAAGACCATGATTACAGCAGTCCTAGTCAGGAGAACGGGCTGGCACCCAGATGCTGGCTGTCGATAGGAGATGTGTAGATATTGTTTCAAAGCAGAAACAGCAGGCCTTCCTGATGAAGTAGAGCTACGAGTCTCAACAGCAACAGAATCACTACGTTATGAAAACTAAGTTAACAAATGAGGATTTGTCAAGGAATACTTGCCTTTTATCTGTTTTGATGATACAAAGAATAGGATAGGATAGGATAGGATAGGATAGAATAGAATAGAATAGAATAGAATAGAATAGAATAGAATAGAATAGAATAGAATAGAATCAGCATTTTTTGAGGAGAAGAAGTCGCACACTTAAACAAAGCCAATTGATAACTAGCATTTTCTTGTTGTTTTAAAATCTCTGTGAAGTTTTTAGGTACTATGTTTGTTTCAGGCTTGGAAAACATAATGGAAAGCACTCCTGAGCAAACATTTAAATTGAGATAAGTCCTTTTTCTAACCTGCCAATACTGATAAGATAATTTATTCAACACTGAAGTGAAAATATGTCACACCCACATTAATATCAGGAGTCATATGCCAGCTTATGGGTAACAAAAGCATTTTTGTTCACATAGATTTATGGCCTGTAAGTACAGGTCTGATTTTTCTGATAGTTCATCCATTTCACACCCTAAATCATAAAGCTGTTGGATTGGCACATGGAGTTTTATTTCTGGGAGTGCTGCAGCATTGCAACTTTGACTTGGTTCGCAAAAAGATCTGACCTTTCCTTTTGCAATTCTTCCAAACACACCATGTTCACCAGTCACACCAAATTACCTGCAATATGCTAGTTTGCTCCACCATTCTGTACCTTTACTATTTTGTTGCCCTCCTCCTATAGCATCTTTTGGAACTAAAAGACCCCTCATTCCTCCATATGTGTATCCATTTAATGAATATTGACTTGTACTATTTCAATGACATGATGATGCTGTGATGTTATGTAGGGGATGCGTGGTCTCTACTAAAGTGGCAATGGGCGGGGGGACAGTATTCTTGACATTCATCTGGGAGAGAGGCCATTCTCTGATGAGAAAACATAACTCAGTTGACCTCAAAAATGGGCGGGACTTCTGGGCTCCTTTTGAGCCTCCCTGAACAGGTATGGGCTTTGAGGAATGGTGCCCAATCGATGGTGCCCCTGGAATTGCGGGTATTTAAGATGGCCTCTGCCTTATCAAAGCTTTGAGCGGTCACCAAGTAATAATTGGTTAGCTATATCTTGTAAGTCATATCATTCAGATGTTTGTCTGCTCTTGTAAGGACACAAGTCTAAACCAGACTGACTCCATAATAGGCTTTAAGTTTCCCCTCTAAACTAGAAGGCCTAAGTTTCACTTTCCCTGAAACTATCAGGCAGCTACACACTGCCCAAGGCCGAAGAAACTGCCCACCACTTCACTCCACCACACTACCTTGGCAACGCCCAATCAAGAAAGGCCAGCAACTATAGATAAATCTTAGCTACCTAATGTTAAAGTTAACCCATTAGGCACCGAACAAGACCCTAGGCTCGCTCTGTAATTGGTTGAATTTAAAAGTACTCTAAATGTTGTAATTGGGTCTCGCCAAAAGTAACAAATACTCTAGACAATGTGTACGGTTAAACCCGCTGTCAATGATATTGTATAATTGTCAATGATATTGTATAATTATGATTGGATCACTGTTTCCATGCCACAACTTCTGTAACTCCCCCATCACAAACCCCATAAAAACCCTACTCTGCCTTTGTTCGAGGCTCTCAGCACGGATCCACTGCGTTGGTGAGGTCTGGGAACCTGAGCTCGAGCCTGTAATAAAGCCCTTTGCCTTTGCATGAGTGACTCGGTCTCCCCGGTGGTCTCTGGTCGTTGAGGATACTGCGATCTGGGTATAACACTCTCAGTGTTTGTTTTCCTTTTGTAAATTCTTCCCCTTGGGGGAGTTTTCTAGCCCAGCCTCCTTTATGTTATACACCATAAGGAGAAAGTTCTATCTCTGCTCTTGGGTCCTTCCAGTAGGAAGAGATTAGATAAATGACATTTGAATTGGGTCAATCTATGACAACTTCATTGATGGAATATTATAAAATGTGGCTACTACATTTGTTCCAACAATGTAGTATAAATACAGGTCTCAGGTATAGTGAAATGGTATGTAACATTTTCTAGGGGCCTCAAAGCTAATCTTACATCCCTGTAAAAGTGTTGCAGCTTTTTTTTTTTAAACTTTTTAACATTTATTTAGTTTTGAGAGATAGAGAGAGACAGAGCATGAGCAGGGGAGGAGCAGAGATAGAGGAAGATACAGAATCTGAATCAGGCTCCAGGCTCTGAACTGTCAGCACAGAACCCGATGCGGGGCTCAAACTCACTGACCATGAGATCATGACCTGAGCTGAAGTCGGACACTTAACCAACTGAGCCACCCAGGCGTCCCTGTTGCAGTTTTAATTATATGCCTGACAGTCAAAGATATTTCCATTTCATTACACTGTGGGAAAAGCCTATGCATAAATTAGTGCTTGATGAACACCCACAAAAAGTGGTGAGGTTTCAGAGTGAACTCACGAAGGGTCAGGGTAATCAGGCTCATGGTTACCCTGTCTACCCAAACCTCTGTCTTTGGGGGCTGAGGCATTATGATGTTCTTATTATAGACTGTGTGTTCATTCACCAGTGAGGAAAACAACTAGGCTGTAAGAGGCTCAATAGTCAAAGGCATCCACCTCTGGTGAGTTCCCCTTAGAGGCCATTCAAGTTTCCCAAGCTCAAGACTAACTAGGGAACCTGAGTATGAAGGATACCCAGCCCGGCCTTGCCCAGAGAAAATCTCCAGCCCCCAGTCCCCTCTGTCCGTCTGAAGCTGGAGCAGAGTGAAGGAAGCACCACGCTCTGAGCTGTTTGACACTGGGCTCCATGTCTTATACTCTTTGTATCCCCGGTGCCTGGCAAATAAATGCTTTTGAACTGAACTAACTAGGGGCTGGTGGGACTCACATAAATCATGGAGACAGGGCAGGACCCAGATTCACATGAACACTGAATGGGGGTGGAACATGCTAAACTGCCAAATCTTGGTGGTATCTTGAAACCACCTTGGTAAACTACATTGTACCCAGGGAATTAACACCTTCAGCAGACACGCAATGTTTGTCATTATTTTTGAGAGAGAGAGACAGAGACAGAGCCTGAGCAGGGGAGGGGCAGAGAGAGAGAGGGAGACACAGAATCTGAAGCAGGCTCCAGGCTCTGAGCTGTCAGCACAGAGCCTAATTCAGGGCTTGAACTCACAAACTGTGAGACCATGATGATTTCTTCTAAGGAGAGATAGAAGAAATTCAATGAAGAAAATCCAAGTATTTCTTCTTCGTTGAAGCTTTTCCTGGTGGAACCGTACATAGTCATGTCATTCATTCACCATGGTTACTAGGTACCTACTCTGTGCTAGAAATAGTCCCAATAGGCACTAGTGCAGTAGAGGATAGAAACAGACAGAAGGCCCTGCACTCACGGAGCAGATATTATCTGAATCTGGGACATGATCCATCAATATATGCTTTACTTGCCAGGTATGTAAACATTTATGTGGATGAGTGATGCATAAGTCATACAGAAAGGGCAGTGCTATTTCTTTATAGCCACACCTCAATAAGTAAATTTATGTGCTTAAACATGTTTTTGACTATTGCTGTTGGTACTTGATAGCAAGGAGGCCTTTAAGGTCGAGACTACTTCTTAAAATAAATATATTGGAGTTGACCCATCAAAGACAGTGTGTGTCTTCTGTGTAATTTTTGTGGGAGGGTTTATAATTATTCCTATGGTACTTCTTAGTTCATGGCATTTGGGGCATGTTTTTTCAGCTATAATTGATTTCAATTGTAAACATACAAATATTTCCATCTCATTTTTTTATAGTCACACCTTGTTTTTGCAAAACTATAACCTGATTTTCCATCCTGATTACCCACGTTTGTTGGAAACAGTTTGGAATGTGTTTGAAAATGAAATCACATCTCCAAGATGAAGGTTTGCCCCTTAATGGGTTATTCTAACCAATGCATGCAGGCTCTATCTGGAACTCTGAAAAAAGGAGTTTAAGAAATATGTTGTTGTGAGATATTTTGTGCATCACCTTCTAAAATGCCTATTTTGAAGATGCCATTATTAACTCGTATATGTCAGCCCTGCTGTTAGAAAGCCAGTGGTACTAGCTTATGTCATCTCTTATAGAAATGTCTTCCTTTCCTTTTTAGAAATTAGCCTTTCTAAGGACATAAACTTAATTTGCTCCACATTTTGTGATCTCTAAAGTATCTCAATTTGTAATAATGAACATCATAGTAACTGTGGAAAAGTAAGGTAGATTTAAATGTGGGTTGGCATCTCTACTCTTGATAACTTGCTTCAGAAAGGAAATGAAAGTAAGAAAAGAGTCAAGGGCAAACCATTTGGGACCACTAAGGTATGAGAAAGAATAGTTATTGGGAATTCCAAGTTGAATCAACAGGTATTCATTAAATATCATCTACTTTATTTTTCAAATCATTTTAATGACCAGACTTTCTTTATATTCTCACAGAGCCATTCTTTTATTATCTCCATCACTTGCAATTTTCAGAGGGAAAATCAACATCGATTAGTGTGATCGCAATTGTGATTTCAGATTTTCCTACCGAACAAGACAAGGATGGAAGTGTACAGTAGCCATGGAAACACTGTCAGAGAATGGGAAAAGGTAGTTGCAAATGACATATCAGATAAAGGGCTAGTATCCAAAATCTATAAGGAACTCACCAAACTCAACACCCGACCAACAAATAATCCAGTGAAGAAATGGGCAGAAGACATGAACAGACACTTCTCCAAAGAGGACATCCAGATGGCCAACAGACACATGAAACGATGCTCAGCGTCCCTCATCATCTCGGAAATGCAGATCAACACCACACTGAGATACCACCTTACACTGGTCAGAGTGGCTACAATGAACAAATCAAGAGACTCTAGATGCTGGCGAGGATGTGGAGAAACAGGCACCCTCCTACACTGTTGGTGGGAACATAAATTTTTGCAGCCCCTCTGGAAAACAGTGTGGAAGTTCCTCAAAAAATTAACAGAACTCCCCTATGACCCAGCAATAGCACTGCTAGGAATTTACCCAAGTGCTGATGCATAGGGGCACAGGTACCCCAATGTTCATAGCAGCACTCTCAACAATAGCCAAATCATGGAAAGAGCCCAAGTGTCTATCAATTGACGGATGGATCAAGAAGATATGGTTTATCTATACAATGGACTAGTACATGGCAGTGAGAAAGAATGAAATGTGGCCATGTGTAGAAACATGGACGGACCTTGAGGGTGTTGTGCTGAGTGAAATAAGTCAGGCAGAGAAAGACAGATACCATATGTTTGCACATATAAGTGGATTAGGAGGAACTTAATGGAGGACCATGGGGGAGGAGAAGGGGGGAAATAGTTGGGGAGAGGGAGGGAGGCAAACCATGAGACACTCTTGAATGCTGAGAACAAAGTGAGGACTGATGGGGGTGGGGAAGGGGGGTGATGGGCATGGAGGAGGGCACTTGTTGGGATGAGCACTGGGTGTTGTATGGAAACCAATTTGATAATAAACTATTTAAGAAAAAAAACAAAAAACACTGTCAGAAAGGTAAAATTTTTTTCAACAGGCTAGCTCTCCTCTGTAGTGAGAGGTAGATGCTTTGATATTTTTGAGAGTGACTATGAGTAGGATCAGACCATTTTAGGGTTGAATTATGCCTTGATGAAGTTGTGTAACTACTTGCGATAAAATGAACAGAATCTGCACATGCAGCATAGGCCACGCTGAAGAGCAGCTCTTTCAGGTCCTTAACTGACACAAGATGTAACAAACCACTGGTCATGAGAAAAGCAGAGCAACCATGAAGGGGTCCCCCCATGACGAAGAGTCAAAGGCACTGCTGCACTGACAGCCTTGGAACTTTTCCACAAACAACTGAGAGAGTGGACCAATTAAGACATTCCCTTTGCTTTTGCTCACTAACGCTAACAGGGCCTTCAAAGGACTGTGTTGATTAAGGAAGTGGGAAATAGCACCTAGGACACCAGCCTCATCTTGCAAAACCACAGCTGTAACAATTGTGCCTTTTGATAATTGTTTGCGGTTTGATTCAGCATTGCAAAGAGTTCCGCAGACCACAGTGACTTGAGGCTGCCAATGACCTTGAAGTCAGGCTGTCCTATAGCTACAAAGCTCCTTACTCCTGCCCACTTTTTTTTGTTTGTTGCTTTGTAGTTTTATAAAACAGAACTGGAAAATATATAAGAAAGAACTGTAGGTGTGAAGAAAGAATGTTATAATTTATAGATTGAATATGCTGAGAAGCAGGCATTAGCTTTACAAGCATACCTCGGGGATGTTGCAAGTTCAGTTCCAGACCACTGCACTAAAGTGCATATCACAATAAAAAAGTCAAATGAATTTTTTGGCTTCCCAGTGAATATAAAAGTTATGCTTACTCTATGCTGTTGTCTATTAAGTGTTCAATAGAAATAGAAAGGTACATAACTTAATTACAAATATTTTATTGCTAAAAATGCTAACCATCATGTAACATTTCAGTAAGTCAATATCATTGATTACAGATCACTGATTACCATAACAAATACAGTAATAACAAAAAAGTTTGAAACATTACAAGAATATAAAAATGTGATACAGAGACACAAAGTGAACAAATGTGGCTGGAAAAATGCACTGACAGACTTACCTGCTTGACACAGGATTGACACAAATCTTCAATGTGTAAAAAAACCTACTATCTACAAAGTGCAATAAAATTAGATATGCCTGTATTTTGCTGCTAAAATTTTAAATGAAAAAGATCTGAATTTCTATGGAATGACATTATTTTATATAATATGGATGCCAGCCTATCTATAACTATTATTTATTGAATTTATGTTTTTCCTAAAAGCATTAAAATTTTTTTTTAATGTTTATTCACTTTTGAGAGAGATAGAGACAGACAGAGCACGAGTGAGGGAGGGGCAGAGACAGAGGCAGACCCATAAGTTGAAGCAGGCTTCAGATTCTGAGCCATCAGCACATAATCTGATGTGGGACTTGAACTCATGAGCTGTGAGATCCTGACCTGAGTCATAGTTTCATGCCCAGCTGACTGAGTCACCCAGGCACCCCTAAAAGTGTTTGAAGTATTTGTTCATAGTAAGACATTTACTTCGAAATCTCATTGCTTTTCTAATGTATCTTTTCTCAAGTAGGCAAATGTGAATTGATATATATATATATAATTTTATGTATATACCAGCAACTCTTATAAGTCTCAGTTTAGAGAACCCGTTTTATAGGAAGCCCTGCATGACTTCTAGATTGAGTTGGTTACCTTGTTCTGTGCTTTTAAGTTTTTTTTGTTTTTTTTTTTTTTGAGACAGAGAGAGAATCCCAAACAGACTCCATGCTATCACACATAGCCTAATAGGGGGCTTGAACTCACGAACTATGAGATCACGGCCTGAGCTGAAAACAAGGGTCAGATGCTTACCTGACTGAGCCACCCAGGCACCCCTGTGCTTCTAAAGAGCTTGGTTTTCTCAATTCTGGCATTTATACTTTATTTTTTTAAGTTTATTTATTTGTTTATTTTGAGAGAGAGAGAGAGCAGGAGGTGCAGAGAGACAGGGAGAGAGAGAATCCCAAGCAGGCTCTGCACTGTCAGCACAGAGCCTGATGTGGGGCTTAAACTCACAAACCTCAAGATTGTGACCTAAGCCAAAACCGAGAGTTGGATGCTTAACCTACTGAGCCATGCAGATGCCTCTGGCACTTATACTTTAATATAATTACCTATCTGAGTCTAAGCATGCTGTGAAGAAAAAAGACCTTGTTTTCTTGTTCACCTCAGTGCCTATATATGCATGAATGAATGACATTGAATGAATAGCAAGTGCTCAAAGAAAATTATGTAAAATTCACATTGTGTCAAGTTATATATTAACTTCTGAAAACTCCAAATGGATTCATGGGGTGTTAAGGTAATTCTTCATCATTAAATCTGATCACCTTGAATACCTACCCCTTAAGTTATTTGCTCCTGAGCTGAATATGACATTCTATTTTGCACTTAGAAATTATGAGCTAATTTTTAAAATAACAAAGTAGAGCATTTAGTAGATAATTTAGTGAACCTTTTGCAACGCATGTATTTTTATCTAAAATGGAGGAGGAGGGCTGGCTTGGAATTAGAAGGGTAGTTAGCGTTAAATATGGAAATGGTCCTTGTTGGAGTAAAAGCGAGGATTCTGCAGTAGAAGTGCCCCTCAGAGAAGCCGGGGGTAGAGCTCAGGAGAGAGAACCCCTCTGTTGAAGAATTTAAACTTCACTGCCTGTATTACATACCTATTGAGAGCTTTCCCTTTTTATTGAGGTATAATTGACCTATAACATTATATTAGTTTTAGGTCTACAAAATAAAAATTCAACATTTGTATATATTAGAAGATAGTGGCTCTCTCTTATCCTTATGCTATGGAAAGTATTAGAGAAGTCCTCATCTCTGCCTTCAACATTCTCAGCAGAAGCTTCCAGGCACAATGCTCCCATGAAAGTAGGACTTTGGCAGCGGGCAGGTTGAAGAAGAAAGCCACTGCATGGAGATGAAAAGGTAGCTTTTCTGCACTTTAGAAGTCAAGCCGACGCATCCTGCCCTGTGAGCCTGTGATGGTATGAATTCAACTGTGTCTCCCAAAAGAAGTGTGTTGAAATCCTAACCCCAAATACAGTGACCTTGATTAGGTACAGGGTCTTTACAGAGATGATGTGCTAAAAAAAGAAGTCATTAGGGTGGGCCCTAATCCAATATGACTGGTATCCTTCTAAAAAGGGGAAGTTTGCACACAAAGAGAGAAGATTATGTGAAGAGACAAGGAGAGCCCCATGTGAAGACAGAGAATTGTAAGGATGATCACCAAGCCAAGGAAGGCCAAAGATGGCCGGCAACCACCAGCAGCTAGGAGAGGGGCCAGGAGCAGATGCTCCCTCACGGCCCCCAGAAGGACAGCTGCCAATATCTTGATTTCAGACTTCTAGCTTCCAGAAACCTGAGATATTAAATTTACATTATTTTAGGCTACCCAATTGGTGGTATTTTGTTATGGTGGCCTTAGAAAACTAAGCCAGGAGATGTCTTTTGCTTGCCTCTATCGTTTCTCAAAAACGAACACAGTGTTTATTGAGGAGAACAATGAATGCCTCATGGGCTGCCTGATCTCCAGAAAGTAAAGATGAGGGGATTGATGTAGGAGGCAAAATGGCTGCAAAAATTGAGAAGGAGACAATTTAAGTGGGGGGAATAATGTAAACAAATGCTTTAAGGAGGACAACACAGTTGCCCCAAACCCTCCTATCATCAAAATACAAACGTAGCTGTACAAGACGGAACTATGAGGAGGCTGAATGGAAAGCATACATGTTGACAATCTGGAAGTACAAGGACAACCTACTGACAAATCTGTACAGGAAAAAGTATGCTATTTCTCTGTGACTGGAGGTAGAGCTGGCATTTGAGAAAGTGGTGTGTAGCTGTGCGGAAGCCGTGTGCAACGCAGTGACCAAAAAACAGAACTGGAGTCGAACAGATAGTCAGCAAAAATTTTCTTTCCAGGAAAAGGTATCCTTACTTGCCCCAAAGACCCCCATCACAGACCTCACAAGCTCTAGATAAAACATTATGCCAGATTTCCATCCTCTATGCTCTGAGAAGCAAACAGAAAGGAAACCACTTTCAAAAAGTGAAATTGTCTTCAGATGAAAGTCTGAGTTTACATGAGGGGTCTGTGTCTCGTAGGAGAGGAGTACAAGGAGAATGAGGGCAGCCCGTAGGCATCAGGAACCCTGTGTTCACCAAGATCCTGAAGCCGAATTATTTAAGAAGAAACACGCCAGGTGTAGTGCTTCGAATGTGGTAGACCAGCCGTCTCATCACCATCTACACGGAGGCAGCCTGGGAGCTTGCAGAGAAATGCAACACACACATATTAGAAAGACCAGGAGAGAGAGGCTGGCATGATGTAACTGGGAAGGTGGTTAGTGGAGAGGAAAGAAGACACAGATGGCTACATTCAGTTTCTGCTCAGCTCGTCCTGCGTGCCTTCAGTAGCATAGAGTGAGCACCAACGATGGGTGAAGATTAAAGAGATGAAGAACTTAAGTCATTATATGGAAGAACATTTTCATAGTAGGAAGTCCGTGATGATAGGACTTCCTGCCTTGGGTGCCATGGGGTGAGTTTTCCATTATGATGGGTACTCAGATAGCAGACAGGGAATGACCTAGAAGTAATGTCGCCCAGGAGATTCATGGGAGAAGCAGCTGGATGGGACTTGAAGGTCCTATCATCCCCAGGTATCAATATCTGAGGGAATTATGAAAGCTAAAGCAGAGGAAGGATTTAATATTAATGTCTCCAGCCAGCAAGTGTTTCCTAAAGTTTTCTTGCTCTCCAGTTTTATAAGTAATTGACACATCTTGGAATTGGTTATAGTAATTTATATTTCTGGTATCAGCTTTTGTGTCTAGTAATCCTAAATATGGACCAAGAAAAAGTAAGAATCTTGTCAGAATATCACAGAGCATGAGTGTAATGTTAATAAGATGAATAAAATAATTTTACGCATTAAAATATAAGCTACATTAAGCTGCAGCTGATTCTAAGATGTCTTCTTTTTAAAAAATCATCATGGAAGTGAATATGACAATAATACCTGGTAAAGCTGTGCAAAGAAGAAAAAGATGCAAATAGAAAATCATTTTGAAAATATCATGTATGTAATGAAAGGTGCTTTTAAGCAAAAAAATGCAAATTTACTGAGTAGTATTTTGTGAAAAGTATTATGCCAAGAACTAACAAAGGCAACACACAGATATGCAGTTTTATTTATTTAAAACATAAAAATAGGGGCGCCTGGGTGGCAAGGTTGGTTAAGCGTTGGACTCTTGATCTGGGCTCAGGTCATGATCTCACAGGTCTTAAGTTTGAACAACACATGGGGCTCTATGCTGATGAAAGAGAGCCTGCTTGGGATTCTGTCTCTCCTTTTCTCTGCCCCTCATCTGCTGTGCGCATGCTCTCTCTCTCAAAATAAATAAATAAACCTTAAAAAATTAAACATAAATAAATAAAATAAACTGTTATAAAAATAGTTAATGTTTTATGTTGAAATGCTTACACTAACATATTTATTTTATAATCCTAATAATTCCATCTGCCTATTGTTTTGTCCAAAGTTTATGTTTCAGTGGAAAATATGTGTCCTGCCCATGGCTCTAACAGTCAGAGCTACACAAAAAGTTACACTCAGAACTGTCACTCCCTCCTCACCCCTACCACCTTGTTCCTATACCATACCACCTGCTAGAGGTAACAAATCTCCTTACTTCTTCTCTGCAGCGTGAATACTGTCTTTCTTGAATTTGTTCTACAGGAGGCTCCATAAATAGTTATAGGCAGCGGGTGCACACATTTCGAAGAGTGAGGCTGATGATGCCTGTAGTTACATGCTTGGATCTGAGATACATGATGTTCTCCAGACAGCCTGGGGATGAGCCTCTAGCTGATCAGTGTGGGAGCCATGCAAAGGTACAAGAAATTACCCTATGTCTGCTCCAAAGTAACAGTAACTA
Organism: Proteles cristata cristata; assembly: GCA_017311185.1. NCBI lineage: Eukaryota > Metazoa > Chordata > Mammalia > Carnivora > Hyaenidae > Proteles > Proteles cristata. The sequence goes on along the minus strand of JAESUZ010002267.1, from coordinate 608,613 downwards.
TGCAGTGAGAATCCCTGCAGACACCACCTTAACCAAGTTATCAAGGTCAACATCACCACCAAGAAGACATATTGATATCACAAATCCTTTGCTATGATGCACTGAGAAAAACAATATAATTTGCTCAGGAGGAACAACCTCACTCTAATCATGAAAAGACATCACATGAACCCAAATTGAGGGACATGTTAAGGAAAAGATGACACTCCAAAGTGTCACAGACATGAGGAAGTGTTATAGATTGGAGGAGACAAGGGGAACAATGACAGCTGTGTGTAAAGTGGGATCCTGGAACAGACAAAGAGCCTTAATGGAAAAATGGTTGAAATCTGAGCAAGATCTATAGTTCAGTGAATATATATTATACTAATGTTAGTGTCCTGGTTCTGAACATTGTACAATGGTTATGTAAGATGCTAAACTTGGGAGGAACCAGGTAAGGGATCTATGGAAACTCTACTGTTTCTGGAACTCTTTTTGTAAACCTCAAATTATTTCAAAAGTAAAAGTTAAAAAAAAATATTGAAGGGGATTTCATTTGTTCACTGGAATCATGTGCGTGTGTACAAATAACTTCTCAATGAAGTAGAAATCCCAGACGCTGCTGTGTAGATACCAGAGAAGAGGCACTTCAACAAATACCATTGCTGTGCTAATTATAGTATTATTATTTCTCATGAGCATAAACAGATGTAGTAATAATATTTAGACTGTATTCTAAAAGTAGCAAAACTAAAGTTAGGTTCATTTGTTCACAGACATAGTAGACTCCATATTTTTTTTCTTTCTTTGGGGATTTTGGGGAGATGTCCTTGATGGAGGCATATTGGAGGTGAGATGCCCAGTGTGAGGGGCAATTAGCTGGGGATAGAGTTGGTAGGAGCACTCTAGCAGAGGGAACTACAAGCATCTCATTTTTCTGAGATGAAAAATGGTTTGGCTTGTTCTGGGAACTGGAAAAAGGCCAGTATAGCAGGAAGTAAGCTGTGTGAGGTAGGCCCGAGAGTCCACAAAAAAACCTTGCAGGGGTGTTCAGAATTATTTTACAGCAATCGGGGCACCTGTGTGGCTCAGTTGGTTAAGTGTCCGACTTCGGCTCAGGTCATGTTCTCCGGGTTCGTGGGTTCAAGCCATGTCAGGCTCTGTGTTGACAGCTTGGAACCTGAAGCTTGTTTTGCATTCTGTGTCTCCCTCTCTCTCTCTGCCTCTCCCCTGCACATGCACTCTCTCTCTCTCTCTCAAAAATAAATAAACATTAAAAAAAATATTCTACACCAATGGATGCCCCTGAAGGGCTTGAGGAGAGGAGATACATGACCTTGGAAAGTTATCTTCTCCTGCTCTCTCTTATTGACTTTGAATCCTTATTTATATAATGCTGACCACAGTTCTTTACATTTACTGAAGAAAAAGCATGGGAATGGGCCACCAGGGTGGAGTTTGAAATGTACAGGAACAAACTTCCCAGTGAAACTTCTGTCCCTGGAGAATTTAGAGAGTGAAAGTAAGTGTGCATCATGCCTGGCTTGAGGGAGTATTACAGATGTTCTGAATCCCATTAAAAGCTTACCTCAAATTAAATATCACTATTTTCCCAGCATGTTGATGCTATGTTGAATTTTTTTCTTTCTCTCTGAATGTTTGGTATTACAGAGTCTGATCCAAAGCCTGAGTTGGGTGGCTGAATTTTTGTGTTAAAAAGTTCAAAAAATTAAAGTATTCGCCTTCCCGACAGTGGCAATGCCATCAAATCCTTGGAAAGCCCACACTGTTTGGTGGATTGTGTGGCTGATCCATCAGGGTAGAGATCGCTCTCTGTTAAGAGATAAGTACAGCATCTAGGTAGCTTCTAACCTGCTTTTTCCAGCAGTCCTTAGGGTACCGGAGGACCTGAAGAAAATAGCACCTGGGCCTCATGGATCAGAGAAGAGTTTCGCCTGGTTCTTTCCCCTTGATGTTACTTTGAAGCCAAGAATATGACTGCCGTCTATTGTAAGCCTCCAGCCCAATTATAGAGCAAACCTTATGTCTCTCTTTGATTAAATATAGGAATAAACAAATTCATATCTGTTAGTTGAAGCCTCAATATATGCATAAGTCAGGAGTAGTCTCTTCCCATTCAGCCTATGTAGGAAATAACTTTAAAATAATATAATATAAAATCATACACTAATATAAACAAATTTATAAATACAAAATAAAATAACTATAATTTTAAGAAATAACTATTATTTTTAATACATTTAGAATTTAGAAGAGAAACATTTTGGGGGTATAATACCTATTGTAAGATATTGTAAGAGAGTAAAGGAGGGTCAGAGAGAGAGGGAGACACAGCATCCGAAGCAGGCTCCAGGCTCTGAGCTGTCCGCACAAAGCCTGATGCGGGGCTCAAACCCATGGACTGTGAGATCCATGACCTGAGCCGAACTCCATCGCTTAACTGACTGAGCCACCGAGGTGCTCCCAAAATATCACATTTTGTAACTGTATTGAACTTATTGCATTTTTAGTGAAGTGTAGTTGACCCAGGATGTTATGTTAGTTTCAGGTGTACAACGTAGTGGTCCCACAAGTCTATAGTTACGCTATCTATGCTCACATGTATAGCTACTGTCACTGCACAGTGCTATTATAATACCATTGACTATATTCCCTGTGTGGTACCTTTTATCCCCGTGATTTGTTCATTTCATAACTGGAAGTCTGTAGCTCCCACTCCCCTTCACTCCCCTTTGCGCCCTTTCCCTCTGGCAACCTTCAGTTTGGTCTCACTATTTATGAGTCTGTTTCTGCTTTTTGTTTATTTATTCGTTTTATTTTTTAGACTCCACCCACAAGTGAAATCATGTGGTAAATGTCTTTCTCTGCCTGACTTATTTCACTTAGCATAATACCCTCTAGGTCCACTCACGTTGCAAACAGCAAGATTCTATTCTTTTTTATCCATGAGTAATATTCCCATGTGTGATGTGTGCATATGCATAGCACATCTTTATCCATTCATCTACCATGGGTTGCTTCTATAATAACTGTATTGCACTTAACTTTTTCTTTGACTTTTGAGAACACTGCGCTTTCACGGGCAACTTTCTTCTTGCATTCATTGTTGTTCAGCTCTGGTTAAAGGTATATAAATGTCTGAACCACATCTCTACAAAGTACAGTATTCTGGGAAGCTTTGCTGGTTTTAATTTTTAAAAAATCCCAGATATCTTGCTTTAAAAAAAATCTTCTTTTTCTCATATACCAGAAATGCAGAAGAAAAAAAGAAAATCAAGTTAATGAATCATCCCAGCTTCCTGGCTTCCACTTGGTAGAATTTAAACTTAAAAAACACAGCAGAACACATTTCGGTTACCTTATGTCAACAATAAAAGTTTCGTTATTTTCGAAACATCAAAGAGCACATATCTGCACACGGTCGCAACTGCAAAGGAAAAAAATGACGTGCTCAGGAGAAGCGATCTTATTTTAGAGACACTGCGGCTCTCTAGACCCTGTTCTTTCCCAGCAGGTCGTTGCGCGGAACCCGGCTTAACACGCCGCGGTCCCCGCCAGCGCCGCGGTCGGCCGCTGTTACAGGGTGGCAGGTCGGCGCGGGCCGGGGCGCTGAGCAGGCTCACTGTCGCCCACTGCAGGTTCCGAGCTGTGCGTCCCACTCAGAGCCACCACTGTCACCCTTCCGCCACCTCACTGCCCCCCGCGCAATGCAGAGTGTGAAACGCTCAGTCCTGCAAACTGGACTCAGAAGCAGGCGCGCGAGAGGCTGCGGTGAGTTTCTCCCGTGGCTCGCGGCGCCGACCGCAGGCCGAGCCCTGGCGACACCCGGCAGGCGGACGAGCTCGGGATGGCGCCGCGCGGCCCGCACCCGGCGGCCGACCTACCTGCGCGTCCCGACGGCGCGGCTGCGAACAGCAGCAGCGGCGGCAGCAGCAGCCGCAGGGCCGCGCGCCCGGGCGTCTGGAGCCCTCTGGCCGCCGCCCTCGTCGGGGGTCGGCGGGCCCCCATGGGCGGCGGCGCCGGGTCACATCCCGGCGGCGTCCCGCGGCCTGGCGCGCGCCCCCTCGAGCCGCGGCCTCCCGCGGCGCCGGGACCCACGGCTCGGGCTGCGCGCGTCGCTCCCAGCGGCCCGGGGAGGCGGTGCGGCGGCCGCGCCCCACCCGCGTCCCGCCCCAGCCCGGCTGCCGGCGCCGTTCCAGGCCCCAGGCACGCAGCTCCGACGGCCTGAGCGAGGGTCCGGGGCCGCAGCCCGCGAGGGCACTGGCGCCGGTAGACCCTCACTTCGGTGGAGGCGAGTGAGGGGAGCGCATGCAAGAGAGATTCTGGTATTGGGCCTGACCGTCACGCCTCTAAATGTGCACTGTCGGGGTTCAGTACCCGAAGACCGAGATGGAATGTTTGTTTCTCTGCCATGCATTCACTGTATTGATTTCGTGCAGTCCCCACCACCTGCAACTAGGTAATGTCCGTTGTACAGAAGAGGAAAGGGAAGCTCAGAAAGGGCGACGACATATCTGCTTGAAGGAAGTCCCCAAGCTTGTCAGCAGTGGCCTGCAGAGGTCCACACAGGCCGGGTTCTAGGGTCCAGGCTCTTTATAAGGGGATGATGTAGGGTTGAAATTAAGAACTGTGTTGGGGCGCCTGGATGGCTCAGTCGGTTAAGGTTAAGCGTCTGGCTCAGGTCATGATCACATGGTTTGTGGGTTCGAGCCCCGCGTCGGGCTCTGTGCTGACAGCTCAGAGCCTGGAGCCTGTTTCAGATTCTGTGTCTCCCTCTCTCTCTGACCCTCCCCTGTTCACGCTGTTTCTCTCTCTCTCTCTCTCTCTCTCAGGAAAAAAAAAAAAAAAAAAGAACTGTGTTGAGGGACGCCTGGGTGGCTCAGTCCGTTAAGTCTCATAATCCTGATTTCCACCTGCGGACTCTGCTGACGGTGTGGAGCCTGCTGGGATGCTCCTTCTGCTCTCCCCCACTTCTCCCCTCCCCTGCTCGTGCGCCCCCTCTCTCAATAAATAAATAAATAAATAAATAAATAAATAAATAAATAAATAGATAAATAAAACATTAAAAAAAGAAAGAAATGTGTTGAGATAGTGGGAAATAGTATAAAGAAAACCTGAGAGCCAGGCTCAGCTCTGGTCCTGAAGAGGGAGTCGTAAAGGCTGAGAGACATGAACGATTCGCCTCGGGTGTGTTCCCGCTTTCCCTCAGGGATACCCAGGTGTACAAAATTCGATCCCTAAGTTTAGGTCAACTGCTTTCATCTTAGAAAAAAAAAAACCTAAAGTAACTGAAAAGAAAGAAGTCTTTTTGCTGGGAGGAAGTGAGAGTTCGGGCAAAATTTTGAGTCCTCTAAACATGTTACTTCCTTCTCCCCGAAAGACTTGGAAACAGAGGCTAACTAAATCCAGGTCAGATTGTCCCTTTGTCTGGTACTCAGCGTTACCATGCAGAAGCTGGGACTCCACGCAAGCTTATTTGTCAGCCAGGTTCCTTAGGTTCCACCAGTAGGGGGCGCTGGAGGCATGCTGCCAGCCGGGGGCGGGGAGCCCAGGGGCCGGGCCTCCTATTGGCTGCTCTTGTCCACGCTGCCCCACTGTGTGTCCCGGGGCCCCAACGAGAGCTCCTGGTTCCACACTCCCAGAATCAGCCTTGTTGCGCCGCCACAGAGATTCCAGCAATGGGCTGGCGGTGCCGATTTTCAGAAGCCAGGGCTCCAGTTTCCCAGGTTCCTCTCCCACGATGTAACCCCCACATCTTCCCTTTGTTCCTTCCGCCCTGGGGGCTGAGAGTTGCTTTTTGTGGTAACTTTCACTGCTTCGGTCTGAGAATCCCCCCTTTTACGTTTTTAGTTCTCCAACATCTGTTTCATCAATTCTACAGAACACATTTTGTTTCTGTTAAAATAACTCGTATTGTTTCTGATTCCCTGGCTTGGGTCTTACTGATTCAATAAGATTTAGGAAGGACGGACATTTTAGGAAGGACTTCATATGAACAGCAGGTCATCAGCATTGTTGTGAGTTGCTGTTCTTACTACCCATGAATTATATTAGTATAGCTTCATCCTTACTATTTTAAGTCTAGTGAGTTAATGCATATATTTGCCACAAAAGTATTTTGGGCCAAATGATTTTTGGTATCTAAGATTTCGGACTTGTATGCATTTCTGTGCAAATATGAATTATTTGTGGCCCTAAAGGGGCTAACGCAGAAAGGTACTAGCCCTACCCTTCTTAACCCGAGCAGTAACACTTCGTTGTGTCTCCCATTAGAAAGTGGAAATGAGGAGGTGCCTGGGTGGCTCAGTCGGTTAAGCGTCTGACTTCGGCTCAGATCATGATCTCACGGGTCGTGGGTTCAAGCCCTGCGTCTGGCTCTGTGCTCACAGCTAGCCCAGAGCCTGGAGCCTGTTTCAGATTCTGTGTCTCCCTCTCTCTCTGACCCTCCCCTACTCACGCTGTCTCTGTCTCTCTCAAAAATAAAATTAATAATAAAAAAAAAAGAAAGTGGAAATGAGTAGGGGTCTTTCCCCCTTATAAGTGGGCTACCCTTTGTTTGTGAGCCAATACCGTTCTGTACATCTGCCTTCCCTCTGGCCATCCTCAGGTCCTTCTTTGGACTTGGCAGCATGTCAGAATCTCACTGGTCCCCTCCCTGTCATCAAATTCACCACTCTGTCCTCAGTAGATGCCTGTGGTTTTTGTAGGATGAGTGTGAGCTAAAAAATTGCTAAATGTTCAGTTGATGTTTCCCATGCATTAAATTAAAGAGTGTAGTCATGACTCCTTTTGTTTTTACCTGTGACCTGGAACTCAACTTAGGGAGTTTCCTTTGTACCTTTAAATTCTACTCTCTCACCCACCCCATGAAAATCAGGAAGACACAGTCCGGTTCCCTCCCAGTCGAAATCTGTCTAGTCAAAATAAATCCTAGTATATCCTTCAGATGATTTTTGAAATGACTCAACATATTCAAACTGGAATTTTCTTCCACTCATGAAGATTAAAATCTTTCTGGTTCCGTCCCTTTGGTGTTTTCTTTTATTAAGTTTGTGATTTCGATTGCAGTATTGTTAATACATAGTGGTATATTAGTTTAAAGTGTACAATATAGTAATTCAACAATTCCTTGCATTACTCAGTACTCATCATGATAAGAGTGCTCTTTAATCCCCATCCCCCCCTTCCCTCTGGTAACCATCAGTTTGTTCTCGATAGTTAAGAGTCTGTTTCTTGTTTTGTCTCTTTCTTTTTTCCTTTACTCATTTGATTTGTTTCTTAAACTCCACATATGAGTGAAATCATATGACATTTGTCTTGGACTGACTTATTTTGCTTAGGATTATACCCTCTAGATCCATCCATGTTGTTGTAAATGGCAAGATTTCATTCTTTTTCATGGTGGAATAATATTCCAGTGTGTGTGTGTTTGTGCGTGTGTGCGGGCGTGTGTGCGCGTGTGTGTGTGCGTGCACACGCACCAATCTTTTTCATCCATTCATCTACCAATGGATACTTGAACAGCTTCCATAATTCCAAATTCCATAATTTCCATTATTGTAAATAATGCTACAATAAACATAGAGGTGCATTGTATCTTTTTTGGAAACTTATTTTATTGTTTATTGTTGAGAGAGAGACACACACACACAGAGTGAGCAGGGCGAGGAGGGGAGGGGCAGAGAGAAAGGGAGACACAGAATGTGAAGCAGATTGCAGGCTCTGAGCTGTCAGCACAGAGCCCGATGTGGGCTAGAACTCACAAACTGTGAGATCATGACCTGAGCCAAAGTCGGAAGCTTAACTGACTAAGCCACCCAGACACCCCTCTTTTTTTTATAATTTAATTTTTTTAATGTTTGTTTATTTTTGACAGAGACAGAGACAGAATGTGAGCAGGGAAGGGGCAGAGAGAGGGATACACAGAATCAGAAGCAGGCTCCAGGCTCTGCGTTGTCAGCACAAAGCCCGTTGTGGGGCTTGAACTCATGAACCATGAGGTCATGACCTGAGCCAAAGTCAGATGCTTAATCAACTGAGCCACCCAGGTGCCCCTGCTTGTATCCGTTTAAATTAGTGTCTTGTATTTTGGGGGCAAATACCCAGTAGCGCAATTACTGGATTTTAGGATAGTTCCATTTTTAACTTTTTTTTTTTTTTGAGGAAACTCTGTACTGTCTTCCACAGCGGCTGCAACAGTTTGCATTCCCCCCAGCAGTGCATGAGAATTCCTTTTATTCCACATCCTTGCCAACACTTGTTGTTTCTTGTGTTTTTGATTTTAGCTTTCCTGGCAGATGTGAGGTGATATCTCATTGTAGTTTTGATTTGCGTTTTCCTGATGATGAATGATGTTGAACGTCTCTTTGTGTATCTTTTGGCCACTTGTATGTCTTCTTTGGAGAAATATCTAGATGACAATCCTTTTGCCATGATTTACCCCCTACTGAGATCTTAATTTTGTGGAGTCTACCGTATGGGATTTTGGGCTTTCTGATCAGCACAGCTGTAAACCAATACCCTCCATCCTCAACCTTAGTGCTACTACCACAAAACTACAACCTTTTTCTATTCCAGTTGAATTCCTAAATAGTTTCCAGGGATGATACA